>LR736866.1:9413297-9441414 GCA_902654985.2 Oryctes borbonicus
TCGTTTGCAAAAGAAAAGAGAGGATAAAGACCGCCGTCGTCTATTCGAATTAAGTCGAATCGGTTTGGAGTTGATTAGTTACCGAATCGGGTATTAAATCAAGCGTTTTGTGCTTTCTTTTAAATATGACGCGTTAGCTTCTGCGTGAAGCTGGTAGCGATTAGTGCTCTCAAATTGATTTAAATTCTGATGGGATAATGATTATGACGTTATTCGATATATACGGGTGCGTAGAAACGTGTTTCTGCATAAAATTAGTAAAGGACTGACTAGTTATCAATGCATACCGATGTTGAAAGCGTTAATAAAAGCTTCTGTAAAATTACTGAGTTATTCAACTTCCAATTCTATTTTTAAATGGCTACTTCTAAATTAGCTTTTATATTAGCCAAAATATTTAGTAAGTTTAACTAAATATTTAATAACCGCAAGTGATACGATCTCCTGGTTTAAAAAACAATACCGCCAGTCATCTGCTTCGGTACACGAGTAGCTTCCTTCAGAAAAGGAAGGATCAATTGCTTCTGTTTAGATGTGTAAAATATTCGCTTATTAGATCGATTGTTCAGTACCTCTTGAAATGAAACACAACAATTCCCCTTGTAACAATATAAAAATAATATAAAAGACGAAAAGTTTCCCTCTTATACATACGTGAATTAAATTCGCAACGTAAAGTAATGATTTTGTTAGCATAAAAATTAAAAAGTAAAATGTTAGGAGGCCTTAACAGCAAGTGAAAGTTTTAAGAAAATAGAAGACAGATGAACTCTTTATTTACCACAAGAAAATGATTATATATACAAAATATTATATTGAATACAAAAAATATTTATATAATGTTTATCACTGACAGATGTTAACAATTTCGCTTAATTTAAATAAAGAATAATAAAAACTGAATTATCCAAGACATTTTTTGTATCTTTATGTAGATGTAAACTAATTTCCACATAACGACGACGTTCAATTTATTTCCGGAAATACGTTTATTTTAACTAGCAGAAAAAGGAAAAAGGCAATTTTGCTTATTAAAGCAAACGTTAATTAAAGCAGAAGTGGAAATAATTATCAATTTAATCTTGAAACTGGTCTATAGTTGTCCGATAAAAGAACAAATATACGAGCAGTTATTTATTCAAATGACTTTTTTCTATTTCAATTTTAATAAAACACTTGTTGATACAGATTACATAAACATAACGACGCTTTATGCAGTATTTAACTTACATAAATGGGGAGAAAGAAATTATCTTAATTCTCTTTCGACGACTTTTTATGTATAGCTGAGGACCTAACAGTAATAGGCTTCCGCTAAAGTATCTGCTATTAAGTACTGTAATTGCTATATTTAAATACTAAAATCTCAGCCTAGTACAGCCACTGATGGAAAGCGTTGATGAGAATAGAATATATTCAACCGCTTTGTTACGAAGACATGAAGAATAGGTTACCATTCCTGTGAGTCAAAAACGAGACAAATCTGTGGAACCCTTTCTTCAAAGCTACGTTCTGCTTCATTAACTTCATATTTACCGAACTTAGTCGGATGCACAACCCACCCAATTTATTTCCTTCGTTCATACAGTATCAATTTAACTACATTGCTTTGTACAATTAGTGAACCGTAGTTTTATAATCGCGATTAAAAATTATTTCTTTCCTTTGCAAAACTCAAAAAAAGTCCTCTATTAAACCAGATCTAAATTGTTTAACCTTCTATAAACTATTTCGTGCCTTAACGCATCATTGTCTTTTGTGGTGATGGCCTAAGGATGTATCTTTTATATGTGGAAAGTGTTTCATGGCTATTACCCCCGCACTGTAAATAATGAACTGCAATTTATTTTTCCCCAACTGCGATTGGTGACTCGGGTGTACTAAGAAAATTTGATCCTAGCGGGACTCAAACATACAACGCCTAACCTTGCCCAGTCAGACGTAGGACCTCTTACAAGATTCCCGCGACCTAACAATCCTCTTGCATCGCTTGTACCTTTGCTAAGCTATTCAAATTATCTCGAAGTTTGTTCAAGAACATACTCGGAAACGTGGTACACATACTTACTCTCATGCTTCTATCAACTTTTTGGCATTATACAGAGCGAGTCGGGAAAAAGTAACCAGATTGCGTGTTTGTACACACAAAAATAATGTAAAATAACTCATGTTCTTGTCCGATTTTCTGTTATTTTCAAGTAATAGCGTAATTAAAAAATGTTAACTAGCATTCTTGTAAGTGGTCCAAATTTTCGCTTGTTTTCGAGTTAATACGTCTTTGGTTTTGGGTTTTGTACGTTATTTTATTAGAAAATGCCACACACGTTTTCAAATTTAGAATACTCAAATATGGTAATGGGAATACCGCAGCTACTGTTGAAGAATATCTGCAACGGCTCCCACATCAGAGAAATCCTGGTGAAAACGTATTTATGTGTGCGAGACTAAAGTGCTTTTCAGTGCTTGCCCAACACCTGAACCAGTTTACTCGACGAAGTTTGGAGGAAATTAGTGGTACTTTTTCCTCTATTAAAAAAACGCAATGATTAAAAAAATATTAGTGCATAAAATGTTCTTTATTTGTAATTTGGAAACAAATGAAAATCGAATAAGAACATATCAGTTTTTTTTACATTGTTTTCGCAATTTAATGAATGCTTCACCAGAGTGACATAATGAGATTTATAGGGCTACACGGGCGAAACACGAAATAAAAGTTTAAGCATAGGTACTCTATTTTCAGTAGAAGTACAAATAAACATTTTCAGATATTTGTCAAGAGGCTGTCTTCTTCGAAATGTAGGTTAATCGTGTCGTAGTCCAATTACCATAAACAACCGATCAACACATTGGAGAAACCTAAAATATATGTCCTACCTAATTGGAAGGATTGTATAAATAAGGAGTTAAGAGATATCCCACAAGATTAAATGGTTTTCGCCGTACCGTAAAAACCTATTAGTTGATAATTAATTTTAACCGTTAGCTAGAACTAGCACTTTAATTAGTAACGGATTCGTGCAATGCATACAAAATGCTACGTAATTGGCAGGATGAAATTGGTAATGGAAATAAGAATCAATTCGTCATAAATCCACGCCTTCAAGTGTGTAACTTGTAGAATGAATGTATAGTAAACAATTTATTGCTTAATAATATTTAACCTACTGGTGTTTATTAAACCCAGAATTTATTTATACGTAAAATGTATCGTTCTTTAGTAAATAAAATACGAAGCTATGCAGATAAGTTTTTCGTTTAAAAATGTAGAACGCTGCGACGATATACTGCAAACTTTTGTCTCGATAAAGATACTCATTAAAACTAATGTTTTTGGTGCAAATCCAACATCTACTCAAAGTAACCATCATTAATTAAATAAATAGACAAATGTTGATTAATGTCTAATATTGAATTAGTTTAGGGAGAATATCAGCTGAGGTAAGCAATTAGTTCTTGTTTGGAAAATCCTTCATGAACAGCAACTTGCTTTACCCATCAAGCATATTTGCTTTTCTGCCTTTGATTTCTACGCAATTATGCCGAGGACCGTAATTTTATTGCCAATATTCTTTTTACTGATGAGGCCGAATTCTTACAAAATATTCCACAATACGTCCATGTAGGCCAACGAATACCCCTATGCCACTATGGAATACAAGCAACAGGCACGTTTTTCATTGAACATTGGGATAGGTGTAGTAAGTTACTAGGGCCGGTCTTTTTGCCAACCCGATTAAGAGGTGCTGCTTGTCTAAACTTTCTGCGGAACACTGGTTGATCTTTTAGATGATATTGGTTTGAGCCAAAGCTATACGGAACTTGTTGGACAAGCATTGATAATAAGGGACGGACCCGTATTTTGGCCGGCAAGATCGCCTGATTTAAACTCTCTTGATTTCTTTCATTGGAATACTTGAAAACTTTTGGTGTGCGCTACGGTTGTACATGAGCTCGAGGGGCTGCAACAACGAGTAGACCAACGATGCCACCAAATCCAACCCAACACAGGGATTTTCGGAAGATATCGAAGATTCTCGCGGCGGACATGACAAAAGGGTGGGAGGTTACCTTGAATACCAGATTTTAATGTTTGTCTTTGTTGTTTACCAATAAATTATGTTCTCTGTACATAAGAAAAAAATTAATATCTAAAAATCTACATATTTTCCGCCATATAATCTCCCTCCAATGGTTCTTTAGATCTATCTAACGCTTTCATGTATTCACCATTTAAGTACCTCGGTAAATACAACCATCCTATACAGTTAACATACAAAATAACTTTTTCACACAAGACTGATTTAGACTTACTAGGTCCAGTAGAGCGTCTATACTATCTTCTACGTTGTTAGCACCCAGAACCCTACAACAACGATGTTCTGCCGTATTTAGTTTAGCGTACTGAATTGATTGTTTCACGCCCGCTGAACATAGAACCTTGCGGCAATAGAAACTGTTTAGATTGCGTTAGCGCTCGGACCGATTATAATCAAACATTTCCGCTGTTCAGCGTTACCTGCTCCACCTTTATGGATGCGCTAGATTATGCTGTGCGCTGAAAGAGGGCAGCGCACGTTAGTATAGGAGCAATCAGTGTGCGCGATTAGGATCTCCATATTTACCACATACATATGTATACGTCCGTATTGTTTTTGATTCATCGATGATGGTAATCGCATACGCTGTGATTATATTGATGTGATACGATATGTGCATAGATGTGATAAGTAGGTAATAAATTATACGTTAAAGTATAACCGGAGCGACAGTATTTACATATATAAAATTATTTAACCAATTAGAGATGAATATTTAATTAATTAAAAGAACTCTATTATCGAACAAACCGCCTTCCTGGATGTTTCAATCTATAATTACCAATGCTAAAATATCATAATTTTTACAGAAATAAAAGGCAATTTTCAGTCCATAGTTTCGGAGGTATCGCTAAATATCATTGCAGGAAAAGAGCTAACCTGTTTAAATTATCGGAGCGAGGGTGCGTAAACAATCTCTTTGATAGCGCTTCACGTAACAAAACATTTTTGAGTGACTAAATTTGAATTCGTCTGGAAATACGCTTCTAAGACTACAACATTTACACTCTTTGGGAAGCAACAGATAAGAGACTGAAAGAGTACTTTGGTATAAGAACAACACTTGTTTTAGCGGCTGAATCGCCCAATTTTAGGACACAGACCCCTCCAAAAAGATTTCTACATTTTCGTAAATATTACATGCAAACGCATATAGGGTGAGTCGGTGAGAACAGACCAAAATTCCTGGAGTATGTTGTGCATGGAAAAATAATGTATAAAAAACTCGTAAATTCTTTTGCGATTTTTATTTGTTTTTAAGTTATAGCGTAATTGAATAGGCAAACTTCCATGCTTTAACATTTTTTTAATCATAGCATTCTTTCAATAAACGTTAAAAAATACCGCAATTGAATTCTAAACGTTTTATGCTTTGTTTACAACGGCTGCCCGTTGCCTTCTCACCTTATGCCTTTCTTTAATATCGGCAGCAGCAGCAGAGTGTCGACTTTCTCCTTGTAAATTTCATTTTTAAACCAACCCTATAAATAATAGTCTAGCAGTTGAAAGGAATTAGCAACATCTCGTAAACTGCCTCAAATAAAGTTATCCGGAATGGCCGTAGTTTGGTTAGATTAAAGCTTGTTAATACTGTAAAGCAATCGAAATATATTGTGGAATTAATTTCTGGTAATTGCAATGCATACTTTCGCGTTCCATTATTTTATCGGCAAAATCTCGCGACTATAATTACCAACTAGTTGCTATGTTTTGACGCCGCCTAAAAAGCATGAATACATGATTTCGGGTTAATAGCACTTTGCATTGCACGATCTCCAATTGGCGGTACCCTGATGACCTCGAGGTTTAGTCCGCTCATGTAACAGCACTTAACGCAATAATACTTTTTCTAAACAAAAACCAAGCGCGGCCTTGAGATATTCTTGGCGATGTGCATTGTATGCGACGAAAATAGAATAGTTAAAAATGTACAATATACTTTACAACTTGTATCATATATGTAAACATATATTTACTTGCCTTGTGGGACATTTCAATTATGAAAAACAAATAGCGACATAAGTAAATTAATATTAAGAGTCAAACACGAAATAGTCTTACGCCCTGTTCTCGTTGGGCAACGCTTACTGGTTTTGTTATAATTTAGTAAAGCGCGAGATTTATCGCTAAAGTTCGTCGACGCAGAGTGGAAATAATTCTAAATAAGATAATAATTATTAACTACGTAGGAGATCTCCGCTCAAGATAGTTTAATAATTTTCTGAGGTACTGACTTAGTTTATAAATTAATACCTTTTAGTCGGCAACTTTTCAATGCTGTTGTTTTAACTTAAAGTTACTGCTACAATTACCTTTAAAATAACCAACCTGCAAATATCCCTAATATTTCAGAATCTGCAATATAAATTCATTTCAATACGCTGCAGTAGTGCTTTGTGGTCGATTTGAATTATTTAAGCGATCGGTTAATTTCCTATTCAACCGGCATAATTCGTTACAGCCCCTTGGCAAGAAGTAATACTCGTAGCATATTCTAAAGTCGGCTTTACATGTATATGAAAATTTTAGTTAGTTGGAGTTAGTCACTCCATTTAAATGTCGTATACGAATTTTAATGTTTAATGCGGCTATAGTTTTGTTGAAATGGTGGGAAAACGCAAACATATCTGTCGTAAAAGATTTTAAAGAAGGAAAGAATTTTTGTAACAGAAACATTAACAAGAAACAGATACAAAAATTGCATTATGATGTACTGTAGCACGTTTTGTACAATGCCATAATTATAATATATAATTATACAATAAGCACCTGTTTTTCAGGCTGTCAATGGCTTGTTTAAACAAAATGCACGACCAAGAGTATCAATAAGCTCTAAGTTATAACTAACAATAAGATTAAGATTTCTGCTCAGAGACGATTCTGCAGCAATCATCGACCACTTGGTAATTTAGCCAAAAAGTGAAACTATTAACTGATGATGGCCTCCTTTTGGCAAATGATGATCCTCTCATTTCATATATTATCCTCCTTTTTTTATATTTTACGCTTCTAATGCATCTTTGGCATATTTCTTAATTACGCTGCCATACTTTTTAAATTTTCACCTGTATCTGCCTGTAGCTTCTAACAATTTCTTTCGCTGGAACAAATACACTATAATAAATATACATTTTTTACAGGCTTTTTTAAATGCCAAATACAACTGAAACTGATATTAAAATCAAATCGAATTTTCCCCATGTCATATATTGGACGCATACAAATATAGGCGAACACACAGGGGTGTTGTGCCTCTAGAAGTAAAAAGTGTTCTTAAAGTGTTCACTTCTACAACTACAAAAGGATCCATAGCATTGCAACTCTATTTATATTGGCGTTGGTGTATTTAAAGTTAGTTCGTTTTATATGGCAACAGAATTAAATATACTCTGTGTGCGACGAGTTGAGACGAAGAAGCAAACTTTTGCTATTTGCTGTAATTGTCCAAGATATGAAAATTATGAAAACAGATTTATCAAAAATATCGAAATTAATATAGAGGTAGTGTGTACGTGACTTTGATGACAAAAGTCCTCATTCATCTTTATTTTTACAGGGAAATTCACTTTTTAATGCGCACTGAAAATGATTTATACTTGTTCAGTAGTATCTACTCGCACTTATCTTTCTAATGGTGATTTATTGATTCTTTTTCTCTCTCTCTCTTTTGACTACAATGCATAGAAAATCCAGAGTGAAATGATTTTGTCCTAATACTGCTATTACCAGATTCACCAAGTCGTAAAATTTATAACTTACACACTCATAATCAAGATATTAACGTATTTTAATTAACTTTTAACAAGCTTATCCCCAAATATATACCCGGCAAATACCCATTTATTAAGCCAATAAATAATCTCCCAAGTTTAGTGACGTTATTTATTGTTCGGGAATGTTAGCAATGCCGTGAGCCATGGGCATGTAGTACTTCGTATTTATTAAATGTACTTATGTAGTACATACAAAGTGTTTATGTATTATGTACTTATACACGGACGTAAATGATACATAAATATGTACACACGCTGTGTTACCATCGAAGAGAGACGTTAGATAGAGGTACACTACCACACAACTACCTGGAAGGTCAGTACGCAGGCCCAGACTCTGAAATTGATCGTTCCAATGTATATATATATAGATGTATTATATACCCTACCACCTATATCTATACATATATATATGTAATTCGCATTTGTGTGATATCTACTCCACTAACGGAATTTTCCTGCGGCACGTTTACAGGTTAAAGATCTCGGCCACCTCCGACGTCTCTCCCGGAAATAATTATTACGTTATTTTTCCGGCGAGTAGAGAGAGAAGCACGCAGACGAAGCAGAAAAGCAGTTGGAAAAGAGATCTTTTTATTTTATCGCGGTTTTTACTTTTTCGCTTCGTTTACACACTAAGTGAAGCTTAAATAAATGCTTTTAATGAATGTATATTTGATGTTAATTGAATAACTTATTTCGAATGGATTTTAAGTTAATTTTAAATTTCTTGATGATTTAAAAAAGTGAAAAAGTTGAGCGAACTGATTTAACTCAAAGAATTGAGTGTTTAAAGAAAAGCGCATCTCGTTTAATACGTTATTGTTGCCTGTTGAGTAACAATTACACGCGTAACACTTTCTCTGTTTTGTTATACTGAGTTGCGTTGCGTTTCATTAAGATGTCACTGATAACTATTACCAAGTGAGAAAGTTGCTGAAGAATTGTTTTGCTTTACAATCCCCTTTATATTTTAATTAATAAGTCTTTTCGTAACAATTGAATTAAATTTACAATTTTGTTTTGGTTACGTTAACTCACATTTCTAGTAAATTATTGCGGTATTGCCACAAAGCAAAGTAATGATGCAACAATTATAAATTTACTGGTTTAAACCAGGGATTCACAACCTTCTTTTTGCATCAACCCCTTTTAAAAGAAAATCATTCTTCATCGCTTTATTTTTTAAAGCTGAAAAGAGTTTGTTAAATAAATTTGTTTAATGCTAAACTGTTATCAACATTTGTCTGCTTATTTTCACTATTGCTAACTATACGTGCCTGTTAACTTGCTAGGGTAATGTAGGTACCGATAGGTACGGGGAATATTAAAGAAAGTTGATGTAGGTGTCTCGCTTCAAAACCAAATTTGTATCTTTTAACGGACACGCCTGTTACTTGGATATAATTTGGTATTGTGCAGAACTTGCCTCCGAATATTTTTATTCGAAAACTTTCTATCTAAATTGCTCACGAAATGACTTATCTTTTCGCCCACGTACTAGGTGGACACATTATGTAACACATAAATTCTAAAAGCATATATAATATTTTTTAAATTCATGAAAGAAAAAATTACTCTTAAGTTGGAAACAAATTTCTAATGTGAGGGTTAAGCGTTTCACTAAATTCCCTAAATTTCCTTCTTTTGTGTTTCCTATTAAGAATTGGCTTTACTCTAATCAGAACATATCAGTGTGAAATGTATGTATATCATGATTGGACTTGGATAGACTCAATTTAAGTAAAATATTTATTGAAAATTTAATGTATACTTAGAGTTATGTTTCATTCTTACTTAAAATTTTCTTGTTCTTTTCACTTATTGATGCTAGTAATTACAGATACAAGAATAAACGAAGTCTTTAAGAAGCTAACAAACTCCAATTCAATCCACAATTAGTTTGAATAATTCTTAGACCCAAATAAAACAAAATGCTGTCTGCTATGTATTCTTTACAAAGTTGATAATAAAATATACTTATCACGTGCATTAATAATTTCCTATGAAAAAATTTAAAGCCTTCAGCTTATACCGTCCGATATAACAAAATAATGCACTAAAAACACGTTTAACAAATATCCCCAAATTATGAACAATAATACTCTCGAAATAACCATTCTAGTAACCCATTTATTTTATTACATCCGAAAAGCAATGGAACGTGACAATATTATATATCGAAAACAAAACCTCGGTAATTGCAGTAACCAACAAAATCAATAGACCATTTGATGCCGACAACGTTGGCGTTGAAAAAGCGAATGAACATTGCCTAAACGCCGGGTTAATGTAACAAGTTATTTTCCAGCAATAAAGCGGCATTTTGTTAGATACAGTCTTGGCTAGTAAAACAGAGCACCTCGAGATTTTCCCAAATGCATAAAAAGTACCTGCTTTGATATTAACGGAAAAATAATAAGAGGGCACAAATTGTAATTTAGAGTTCTACAGAAATCTCGCAAATTCAAATTGCTGAAAGTGAAGTGCTCACGTCGTGCCATTCAGTTATTGTAAACTGAATATATATAAGACTACTGGATCTCATAAGGAATAAGCCAGGAAGCGTATGTGCTAAAGCAACAACAGCCAGACAGGATCGTCCATTAGAGAGAGTCCTTTTCGGAATAGATACAAATTTCCTTTGTAGTCGTCTGCAGAAATTAGTGCAGGAGCAAAAATTTCGTTGTTATTCGAGATCAATATAAAAAACCATTCAGAATGAGAAAAAAGGCGCAATAAAAAACAAACTGAAAAAGGGTGTTGTGGTCCGACAACGTGAATATAGAAGTAATAATTAAAAATATATTGCTTTTAAACTGAATGCTGTCATCATGATAATGCTAATTTTAGCGGATAAACATTGCTCTTGAAAAATAGAGAACATCCATAGCTCCTTATTCGACTTTTTGGTACTTCCCTAAAGTTAATGGGGAATTTCATAAGAATCGTGTCGTTCCTACTCTTAAGCGCGCACGTAAGCCACATTACGGGATGCATATCGTCACAGGGCGTTGGGAAAAATAGGCAAACGTAGCTCAATGCGACTTCATCATATACAAAACTTTTTTCATAGGAGCTTCCATTTTCTTCCAACAAGATGACACCCTACCACACAACTCGAAAAACTAAAGAGTACTACATAATGATGGATTCCATCTTCTGGATTGGCTTAACCAGTCGCTAGACCTAACGCCCAGTTGAGCGTTTGTGACACTTTGTAAAAACTCAACCAAAGGTGACAAACACTACTTGAAGCCAAAATAAAGGAACTGCGGAAAAAATATTCCACCAGAGCCAAGAAAGCACGTTGTAGTCATATACGATATTAGACATATTTTGATAAAGTTTTAATTTTTACATAGTTTTTAAGGCGTTCCGTTTTATTGGCCAAGGCTGTATATTCATAGAATTTTCAGGGTGAAAAATGTTTACTGGGTTAACAGTTGGAGTTTTGTATACAATGTCACTCTATTGTTTCGTAAATTGAGAGGTATCATTCACGCACCGCCCAGTATTTTATGTATAAATACATACGTATATGTGCCTTTGGGAAATGATATAACATTATGGATTTATTTTGAACATTCGTTTATTTTTGTTTTTTTTTTTTGTTCCAGGTACGTACTTATATTTATTGCATCAACTTATAAGAAGCCGTTTGGTAAGTTTATTTTTGTGGATGTCATTTGATCTTGCACATTTTTCCCCCTTAAACTCCACTAAACGCCACTTATGTGTGTGTAAAGTATTGAATTCGATGTTGAATTTGGCCGTGTATAGTTTGTGGCTATCAATCTTAAAACGGAGATTTCTTATTTCTTTGATAATATAGACATCTAACAGCAGCAGTAGCGGTGACTTTGAAACTATTTGATGTAACTCTGAACACAAAGGAGGATATAAGGATATAACGTATCGCGCCATCAAAAATTATTTAGGTCAAAGGAAAAACTTCCATTTTTGTACCTTCAATTCCATTCTAACCTCAAACTATAGTAGCACAGTTGGTTAGCTGACGGTTGGCCTTCAGTTGGTACAACATCATACGATTGGCAAAATATCCGTAACAGTTAGTCACGGTCGATAGAGTGTACAAAACCAATGGTTCTTTTCTAACGTTGAGTATCGATTGAGTTTGAGTCAGCAAAATCGGTTAAGCGCTGGTAAACACTCGGGTGACATAAGCAAGTCGATGTTGAACCAATTCAGTCGGTGCAGCCACGGTTGAAGGTCAGTTGCCAAGCGTTTTAACATGTAACGTCACGGTAGGCAGACAATAGTGAGTCAATTTTCAGGGAATGTTCGATAAAGGTCTGTGCACGCTAATGTAGATAGTTCGCGCAAAGATGCGAGAACGTTGCGAGTCAATGTTCGGCCAAAAGTATACTTTCACGAAATGTCGACATCATTGTCACGTTGAGGCAAACTATCCACAACGTTACGCTAACCGTCTGTGCTACAAGGAAATATATTAAATTAAATATCACAAATTAGATTTCTAACGTTGTAATTTTTAATAAATAAGACAATACAGAGGTTTTCACTTTCATGGCCATCGTTGACATAATTCTTGGTCGCATAATGTGTATAATTACCAGACTTATAATCTCTATTTAACAGACGCTCATGGGGAGGTTTCAGCTAAGTAGTAACATTTGTTAAAATACAAATCGAAAGTGGTATTTAATCCGTTCAACATTATTGTTAATCATCCTTTCGTGGCTTTCTCGTCACTGCATTTATCACTTTTCAGGGGTTTTTGTTGTCAACATTCTAAAAAACGAAGGTTGTTTCTAAATTATAAATATCTCTTGCGCTATAATCTTCCAATGTATCTGACAATATATTTTTCCAATTACCTACCAAATTACTATCTGTATATGCGCTTTCATCGCATATATTTTTGAATGTAAGATTATATCTACTAAGAAATTTTTCAAACCAGCCATGAGATGTTTCAAATTCCTTAATGCACAGTAAGGCTGTCTCTAAAAGCTTTTCTTTTATAGTAAATCCTTAATATGATGGCTAACGTTAGCTAAATTAACAACTTAGAGGTTTTGTTTCCGGATTCTGACATTTTGATAATTTATATTATTGCTTCTCTATTAAAAAAAGGACTCCATTAATATTATTTTGTGGAGGATAATCAAAGTCGCCAGTTATTTCCAGTAATTTACATCTTGGAAATATTTTTTCTAAAAACACACAAAACTCATACACAACGCACATTATGTAGAATCTTCGATCTACATTCACGACGTCAATCCATAATATGTCGTTGAGCAACACATAAAAAGTATCAAGTCGTTAGATTGGCACTTCTGGGACAATGCGTAATATGACTGTTGCATTTATTTATAGCGGTTTTTAAAAGTGAAGTGAACCGTTCTCAGCACTTTTGTAAAATTACCAAATCTCGTCTAGTGTATACGAGATAAATTCGGCTTTAATGGTGAAGCCTTCTTTTCCATTCCTTCCTATCTGATATTGACGTTTTATAATCCCTATCAAAGCTATATTTAGAACTGATGGTGTTTCTGGACCTCCTTGTAATCGGCCCTGCTTTTAGTTCCTTTAACAACTTCTGGTAATCTGCACCAGGCGATCTGATTATGGGAGGCTTCCTACTCATTAGTCTGTAGTTTGTCCCTTTGTACTAGTTCTAGGCTAACGATTACTTGCGGGGTAGCTGTCAGCGTAGTTTTCATTACTTCTGTGACACATAAACATTATCTCCATTTACAATGTCTTTTTGCCCGCCATAGCAGCGATTATCTTCTACCCTGATAATAGTTGTGTCTATTTCGATAAGTATATTCGGTCCTATTTTTATATACTTCTTCGTATATGTCAAATAATCGTTACAATATGTAGACATAAATTAGACATATACACTACCCGACGAAAATATAGACGCGGTATCGTTTCTATTTACGAAACAAAGTTTATAGACATTATATAAAATGTAAATGAGGGTTATTAATACTTGTTATGTAAATAGACCATTTATAGATATTTCTGGGTATTTATTGCTATCACGGAAGAAAATGTTGAGAAAGCCGCCACTTTCGGCGAAACACAAAGAAGCGAGGTTGAGATTTGCTGAGGAACACGTATCCTGGAAGAAACAATGGGAAAAAGTTATATTTTCCGATAAGAAACGTTTTAATTTGGACGGACCGTATAGGTACTCGCATTATTATCATGATCTGAGAAAGGAACCAAACGTGAAAATAACCGGACAATAGGGGGTGGATCTGTGATGATATGGGCAGCGATTGGATCCCGCGATAAAAGTGGGATGGTGTTTTGCACAAACAAAATGATATCTGTGATGTATAAAGACTTATTGCGTGACAATCTTCTACGGTTTGGAAATCAATGGGCCGGGCGCAATTTTGTTTTTCAGCAAGATGACACGCCAATTCATAAAGCAAAAACCATTACTGAATGGTTTAAAGTGAAAAAGATTAAAACTTTACAGTGGCCGGCACGGTCACCAGACTTAAACATTATTGAAAACATGTGGGGTGAATTGGCACGTCGCGTTTATGGCGGATGCCGTCAATATTTCACGGTACAGGAACTGAAAACTGCAATAGTGACTGAATGGCAGAATATCCCTGAAAATTATGTGTTAAATTTATATAAATCTATTAATAACAGTGATTAAGAACAATGGAGGATCTACGCATTACTCATCACTCATTTGTTGATTTTTGTTTTACATTTGCAACAGAGCGTCTAAATTTTTGTCGCAGAAATTGTTTAAACATTGGAGTAATAATTTATTATTTAGTTCATATATTACTGGAGGAGATATTTTTAAGTTTATTTTACTTTTATGAATAAAAACTTAATCAGATATCTTGCTAGTTTCGCAAAGAAATGTTGTAACCCTTAAAACCCGTAAAACATCTTACCGCGTCTAAGTTTTTGTCGGGGAGTGTATGTATTTATATGTGTCAATCGCTTAATAACCAACTAGGCGCTATACTAGCTGCAACAGAAACATATTGAATGAAATGAAGCCTCTGTCTCTATGAATGTCGCGTCCCTCTATGCATATTTGCTCCAAGTTAAAATTGTTAGGCACTGTAAGAAATAAATCTTCGTGACTCTAATATTTTCAAATTCTTTACCCGATTATTAGAAATTCTTGCATTAAAAGATTATCATTGGTGTTAAAATAATTCTTTTCACAATCTTAAAATGTGTTTTTCTTCGTGTATACGTGGCTATATGTCCATAACAGACTTGTTGTGATGCTATTACGTATGATGAAACAAAACTTAATTATTGCATAAACATATTTGCAAAAGATATAAGATTTTCTCGGCAAATAGTTATACGCATTTATTTCTGGCAACTCGCAAAGGTTATCGGACTACTCCAACAAATAGAAAAAAATTCGATGATGTTTTTGTAAAGAATCTATAGAAGGACGATTGGTATAGAACATAATCGCAAATGCTCCAGACGTTTCTGGATTGCCGTCCTCGACAGTAATGTTGATATCATTGATTCGGGGTGCGCGCCACCCTGTCGAAGCAAGAAGGGTAACGTCCTGTCGTCCTAGCCTAGTCGACGTCTGCTTCTTTACCCACGGCACACGACGACGTTGGCCGGAGCTAGGACGAGGACGGTCACGAGCGTCGCGACGCTAAATCGTCGTTGCCTCGGAGTGGAAAACGATCCGGTGACACCATCAAGAAACTGCGCGACGTACAAACTCTCGGATGCAGACAGAGATATTGGAATCGCATTGGAAAGAATCAGAAAGAAACGCTACGTTCTTTCTTGCCTCATCTCTACTAATTCCACTAGATAGTTGTAGAGAAAGAATCTTATAATGAATGTTCTAGATTCGCTCGGATTTCGATCCGCAAAAAAATGCATCTTTTAACGATATGACGGCATCATTGAGAAGACTTTCTATTTGTCTGGTATATGTGTGAGGCAAAAGAATCTTCACCGTTTACAAACGTAATCCGCCACCTATGAATTGTTTTTTAGAATTGTGTTCGTATCGATTTTCATTTTAGCCCAATGTTTGACAGAAGACAATTTTTGGAAAAAAGCAATTAGAAATCAAACACACAAAAAGATTAACAACTACAAATAAAAAAAATAGATTTCTGTGAAATAAAAGAAAGTTTCTTAATTTTTAATAATAAATAACGAAAAATAAAAAAAAAATCGTAAGAACTATTAACACTACCTACACTTATTCTAACGTTTCCAAGTCATTGCTCGATAAAAAGGAATGCCCTCTTAAGTGGTTTTTGAGACTTAGAAGGAGACAGTAGCCATATAGGACAAGCTTAGGACTGCAAAGTGGATGTTATAATTCCCCAAAATCGCGTTCATTGTCTACTGTTTGAGCAATATAACTCCGCGGAAAGTCACTCGTATTGCGCTTAAACATGTTCAAACATCGCTTTGAAATTAACGCGATTCCGTCAGCAGATGCGGCACCTATTTTGCCGATAACTATCTCATACTCAATCTTTCGTTGAGGATGTTTGCACACCTTCAGTTGAGATGTTTACCGTGTTAGTAATCTGTTCATCGAAAAAAAAATGATTTTTTTGAAAGGACGATTTCAAAAGCAGATATTGAATTCTTTTTTCATAGCATGGGGACACGAAAAGCTTTTGGCACAAGGGCGCCTGACACTCACAGAGCTGCACTAGCAGCTACAAATTTCCTTTCTTCTAAATATTAATTCAAATTTACTTTCAACACTTCACGATCAATCATTATGCTTTATATTTTTTCACTCTACATTATTGGTGGTGTTTGCTGTACATTTCCAAAAACCTTCGTTTTCCTTATAAAATCGCTTCATGTTGGATGTATCAGGTAGCCGGTGGTAATGACTTGCAGAACGTAATACTGAACTAATGCTGAGATCATTTATCTTACCAACATCAACTTTTGTTGATACCACATAGATATACTCAGGTGTACCACTAGGTAATACATATTTATATCAAATATGTTTGGAGTTCAGGTCAATTTTTTTTATCTAACTACAAATAATGAAACTTATTAGACAACAATTATTTTGTTATTCGCTATTTTGAACTTATTCTGTAATTTAACCAGTAACACAGCTGTAATTGTGAGAACGCAATATGTGCACGCTATGAAGCAATAATTATACCGCGATTGTGAAAGGAGCACCTGGAACGTTATGCGTCACTGCATGGAGTAACACACATTTTCCCTTTAGCGCGGTATCGCATTTGCTTTTGCCTTTTTGAAGTCGCGTGCATTCTTAGCGCAACTATTTTCCTTTGTAATGTAAATCGTAGAGGAGTTACTGCGGCGTCACGTAGGTTATCGTAGCAAATTAGTCTCATTACTTTTATATGCATCTACTTATGATTCTTTGTTGTAAATTATCTCATCGGTGTCCAAATGAAAAATAATACGATTCTTCCCTCATACTCGAATTGCACACTCAAAAACGCCTATTTGTTGCATAACCCTTAGTCTCATAACACTAGAAGATCAGTAAGTTGTGGTAAGAGAAAATCTTATTCCAGACCGTTGTGAAGATCCTTCTAATGTAAAAAAAAAATTAAAGTGCAGGCAGTCCCAACCATCTGAAATTGTAAAATTGAACCTCTTGCGTACTTCTGAATGGAGAAGACGTTCAGAATTAGCGAAAACAAGATTTAACGAAGGTATTGGAAGAATTTATAATAGAGCTTGGGAGTTATACAAATTGTTCTTCATTTTGTAGATGCTGCTACAAAATCTAGCATGCTTACCCCATGGGAGCGCTGCGGCTGAATGCGTTCTCCCCTCACTAAAATTAATTGAACGGAAAAATAGAAATTGTTTACATGTGAGCACGTGCTATTATTTATTATTGACAAAAGAAATGATGCGTTCAACTACGTTATGATTGGAAATCTCTAGTGGACAAAAAAGATATTATTTTGAATATTCAAAATAAAAATAAAACGTGATTTTTCGAATTATGTCCTTTTCTAAATTTTTTGTTTTTCTTTTTACTTATGCAATAAAGGTTTTGTAGCGTATTATTCCCTTTTTTGTTGAATTTTGCTATATTTTGGTGTCCGTTGTTGGTACTGCTGAGTTCCTAGGATATATAAGTTATTATGTTAAATCTTCAAAATAAACGTTGTTCTGACTCTCCAATACATATCATCCATGTTCTTTTGGCGTCTTGAATACCTACTATAACATTTTTTGTTGGGCAATTTATTTTTGTCCCAATTCAGTCAAAGATTTGATTTTAAAAAATTATTTCATTTTTCTTCCATAATATCGTCCCCTTTATTTTGGTTGACTTCGTGCAAAATACAACTTTCTCTAAACGAAGTGTTACAAATTTTGTCTAATTTCATAACAATCTGTAGATATAAAAAACTATTCTCTTACACTCGCAACACCATAGGCATATTACATACAAGGAAGCAATTGACAACGGTAATTAAAGGAGTCCGCAACAAGTCGCACTTACATTCTCGACCTTCCACCATTTCCATACCGACCATATATACCCACGTTATTCCGCCGTCGCCGACAGGGACGGCACTAGTGACGCAACCGTGACGTAACACTTACGTCAACCGGCCTCGATTTTCACCCGTCCCCTCCATTCTTAATTTCTTAGTATTATTTTTGCTTTTTAAAAACGTATTTTGCCAGACATCGACATATAATAAATAATACAAGCACCTAGAAATTCTTAATTTTAAAAGGAAAAAGGGATGTACGAATACAGCCGTTTTCCAAAAAATAAAAAAAATAAAAATCCAGTATTTTCTAGAAGCACGTTCCCATTTAATATAAAACGCGACACGTGCTCTAGTAACATATGATTGTCGATGTTCGGGCGCACGCAAAACGAGACGGTAACAAGCGACTACTCACGAATCTCTGGCCATCGCCGCCAGGCGGCGCCACTAATCTGTCGACAATAGTAATACTAAGGACGGAATGCTCAAGAATATGCTCTTTAGGAATAACATTTGATTATTTATATTGAAGTGATAAATAAATACTAAAAAATAATTTTATTTGTTTATTTTTTTTGTATTGCTGGGAGATATGCATTAAAATAGATAGCTTAAGGTGTAATTATCTAACATTGAAACTTGGGTAATTTCCTTTACTTAGAATTGCATATGGAAATTTCCGTTAAGAAATATATCGCGTTCACCGTACTGTTTGAACACTTATTACTATTATAAAATATTAATTCCTGTTTCTACATTAACAAATGTAAATAAATAATTCTATGTTCCATGGTAGTATTTCATGTCTATGTAATATGCGATTTTGTGATAAAAAAGTTATTGTACGGATCACATAAAATTGTTTATTTCTGGTAAATATGGTTTATCTTGGATGTTTACCGTTATATAGTGAAAATATCATTTTATGCCCTTGTATTAAATACAAATACTTACATATTATGAATATCATCTTCTTAAAGATATATTTAGCGAATATAAATTATAGGGTGCAATAAACGCAACGGCTTTTTAAACATTTTAATATCTCTAATTTATGGTAATATATTTTCTTTTTTTTATTTAAATTAAACAACAAAATATATGCATTTAAGAAAATATATAAAACCATTTTCTCTTCGAGTGAGTGTACGTCACATAACGTAAATTAACGTACATTCCCGAGTTCGCATGATTTTCGCGACAACATGGCTTCTGTATATTGTTATTACATTTAGTGATATCTTCCAATTGTTTGTAAATCATAAGGGATAAATAAAAGAGGAACGTCGTTTTTCTTTTTTTTACGTTTATCATTTTTATCAACTATGATCGAAATTAACGGAACTCCTCCAATTGACAGCTCGACTAGTGGCGCCCTCATTGGTCGAATCGCCAAATGACTTGCTCACGTACAGGCGGTGAAGTCCATTCGATGCGCCGGGGGTGGTCGCTTGTCAGTGAAATCTTTAATGTATAAGCAATGTGGTGTTGCGCCAATTGCTAACACGCATTCTAGTATTTTGATGAAAATGACAAGTGCGTGTGCATCAGTTTTTTACGGCCACTTCGATTCATAACCGTTCTCATTATTATCGCAAGAATAAATTCGGGCGATAACGCAAAAATGTACGATTCTATTACGGAATAGATGGGAAATGTAATAGTTGTGGGCATGGAATACAAGTGTTAAAAAATCCGATCCGATCACGTAGATATTTAGTGTCGAAAAAGTGTTCGGAATTCCTAGAAGTGTTTAAAATATCCCCGCTAGTTCATTTTCTGTGCATCATTCAACGGAATAATGAGCATCCCTAATAATAAAGTGGATATTAAAGTACTTGATACTGTATTACTCATCGTAGTAAGTGCATGTGCATAAAAATCGAGAATGATCTGTGCGAATGTTTGTAATTAGCGTGTTAAAGTGTAACTTGGCTTCTTTTTGACATCTCAAGTGAAACTGATGAAGAAATCCCAACGGTAACGTTACATGAGACCACACATTTTACTGTAGTTGTTGTTTGATTTGGAGAAGTTAGAAAAAGGGTGTTTTACGAATATACTTTTGTATTGTACCTACTATTGCCTATAGATGATGACATTTTAAAGCCAAAAATACACACATACATACAGGCCATTATTTCTCTGTTTTGTGCTCTCGTTTCTATAAAAAGTGAGTAGCTATTAATAGATTATGAATATAGCATATATACTTGTTATTAACCTTAAAAATTTTAACGTATCACATATTAATCTACTATGGATTTAGTAAGCTTTGCTTTTTTACAGTCACTCCCAAATATAATAGCTGTAGTAGCATTCCATTTAATACCTAATATCAAACCATAAACGTTTAGAATTCATTTTTTATGTATCCTTATGTAGAGTAGATCTTTCCTGTTTGACAGATAACAGCGTTGCCACATTCTCGCACTTCGGCGAAATATTTTTTAACTAACAACTTGTTACTACTTCAATTTATCCCAATTTGCAGCAACAATTTTAAGAAATGTACGAATGCTTTTATCGTTAATTTAGTCCACGATGTACGGTATTAGTTATAAGTGTGTTTCTAATAATTACACGGTAAAGTTATATCGTCTTTTCTACATAGCATTGTCTCGCACAATGACGTCATAACGTGCATGTACGGGACCTTGGTACAGAACGTAAACCGCATAGGGTTACCCACTTAATAGTAGGAGCAATGTGTAACATTACGATTTCTTATTGAAGCAAATTGATTTAACAGCTAAAAATAGATTTTTTTATTGGGTTTCCTGTATTATTCTCGCAATTTGAGAATTGAAAGTGCTAAATGTGAAAATAAGTATTAGTTACATAATGCGCAGAATTTCAAGGTGGAATATACTCTGGCTAGGCTTTGACGTTTTGGAATGTTATTGATAGAGCAAGACATGATTTAAGACGCATGTACAAGAATTCATAATGATGATGTTTCTGTGTTACTAAAATGTTCCAAGGTTACTATTATAAATTGTGAGATATTACGGTCTTTCCCAAAACTGTTAATTTCATGCACTTATTTACCAAATAAAATCTTCACATTATAGGCAGGAAGCCCCAATATTGGCTACCTATAAACATTTTTAATATACTGCTTCCATTCATTCGGGACTTTTTCTCGTGTAAAATTTAATTTTAATTCAGAATATTTTTTAGGGGATTTATGTTCTTTTGATGTATAGCAGTGTTTCTCAAACTTTTTGAGCCAAACAGCCCTTTTAATTTGTAAAAGCTTAACATTACACGATAACCCCGAAAGCAATATAGATTACCATAGGTGTGAGCTTGGTGACCTTTGCAAAGTGTAATAAATGTTTGGTTCTAATTTCGAGAGATATAATATCAAGTCTCCTCATCTCGCAAATTTGTAAGCAATTTCTTTACTTGTTACTCAGGATTTGGGCAAACGGCGCTGAAACCCTCTTGAAGTAAATATGCAGCTAGAGATCAGGAATATGAATATCTTTAAACGAAGCTTACAATTAGGTTCTCAAAATGTTGCAATGTTTTCTTCTTGTACGATTATTTCTCTTAAACGAGGAAATAGGGTAAAATCCTTTCTTCTTAATTTGTTTATAACCTCAATAATCAAAATTTTCACTTTAATTGTACTTGCATTGTTTGCTTGCTGTTTCAAAAGTAGTTCATTTATTTTTGCAAATACAGATCAGTATGCCTAATGTCTACGGAATACGTATGCCTTAATAGAAATGTCTTTCGGGTGATGTCGCGTAGTTAATATTTTACTGTTGACGTTTCGCTGACCATGCTGTCAGCTTCTTCAGAAGATTTCTAAAGACATTTTAGAGACAGACTTTAGAAATCTTCTGAAGAAGCTGACAGCATGGTCAGCGAAACGTCAAGAGTAAAATATTAACTACACGACATCACCCGAAAGACATTTCTACTATGGATTACGGTCGTGAAAGCCTACACTCAATTACGTATACCTTACTGTGTCCACCTATAGTACGTGAGTGGTAGATAATTCCTTCACTGAGTAATTTAAAGAAAGAGCTTCGAAAAAGTGTCTTACTCACAAATAAAATTATATCCAAGTATGGAGGGTTCGGTTTCTGCAGCGCACGATGTAGGTTTGGTTTTTTTTAATAGAGTGTCCCGTATATTATTACGTTTTGGAATGCCCCTCTTCACCTCATATCCCCATTACCTACTTATCTTAGTTTTTGAGGTAATTGACATAATTCTAGAAATTTGCAAAATCTCACTGCTTACTTTGAGGGCCAACTTGTTGATTGTGCAATAATGCACTCCAGACACTAACGTTTAATAATAAAACCAAATATCAATTTATAAATGAAATCTAAACGCACCTAGTGTCTACTCCGTAAGATGGGGATCGAAATCGGCGTATACCCGAGAAAGGTTGATTTTCTGAGATATCTAGGGTTCTATATCTTACAATTTCTATCAGTGCATGCATCTTTAGTTCATTACAGATATTTTTTTAACAAAATTATCAACAACTTTAGATGACTTGTTCCTTTTAATCCAAAATCATCATGACTTGAGGAAAAAGCTTGTATCATTTTACAAATTTTCAATGAGAAGGTGCGCTTATTTTAACAATATTGGGATATATGGAACCACTTCTAAATTTACAGCCAACAAAAAGTTATAAGATATATATAAGATCTCAATCCCCAACTAGAAGGGGATATCATTGAGAGACAATGTGCTAAACGAGCGATTGTTAAGAACTACATGAAATTATTTAAAAGCCCTTTGAAAATTTGAAAAAAACTTTTTCCAACTAATCTATACTGCTCTCAAAGTGAGCTACTTCATCTTCACAAAATAAATCAAAATATTTGTGTAACTAAACGTTTAGAAATATTCACAACAGCACAATCAACAATGAAAAAAAATTATACTTTAGAGTTTAACTTAATCTCGTGACATGGATAGGTTTCGAGGTTAAAAAGGTAACTCCCCAAGAGAGAGAGGCACTGAAAGGTATTTACTAAAAGGAAAGGGGTATTAATAAAATCATAAAGCGGAGTTCAAATTGACAACAGTGGCTGTCATCATCTGCTCTACCACTCAAGCTTGTATGACATACATATTAATTGCTGGGCAATGGTGAATTAGGCAAAAAAGAAATAAATTGAACAACAAATATTACTTGTTACATTTGCCTTGTTTCATATTTACTAGGAAGGCAAGGGCAGAGAAAGACCTAAACCTAAAAATTATAAAAATGTTATCTTACTTGTCTTATTGAATAGAAATTCTCTTGTTTTATACAATTGCATAGCATCTTTTTGCAGTGTCATACTAGATTGTAATTAAATACCCACATACTTAATCTATTTTTACCGTAGAAGTACTAATTGGTAAAGTTGCATGATGTCACAAGGAACTAGAAAAAGAAAAACTTTTCGGATTGTTTGACACTGTGTTTAAGTTGTTTAGCCCTCATTGCATAATGTCATGTTGAACGTTTCGTTCCCTTGCTTCACATTTTTTACAGTTTTAGTAAGAAGCAGGAACACAATCTTGTGAAAAATCTTGTAAAGCCCGTTTTACATGGCCCATTATTGAACAAGTTGATCTGTGATTTTACTGTAACGCGCAAAACAGCAAACATTTTTTATACACATATTTGCCACGATTTTTCACTAATTTTGTTGTAATTTTGTTAATAACATCCCAGTAACAGGAAAGTACCTACGAACTTGTGTACGAAGTGTTTCTAAAGTAAAGCGAGGATAAATTCACATTTACAACTATTATGATGTAAATAGGTAATTTGCATTAACTAACGGAAACCTAAGCTATAAATGACAACGCTTCGATTTCCTCGAGCATTTCCGTTGCATGGTGTAATGTACACGACATGCAACCGAAATACACAAGGGAATCGAAGCGTTGTAAAGCAGCTTCGCACTAGGCTGTTTATACCAAAACATTGGACAAAAGCAGATTGCCAATCGATTTCTGTATGCAGATGAAAATTTCCTCTTTTAATAATGTTCCCGTTCAACTGTTAACGAAACTAAGCGCACAATCGGTAAAAAAATAAATCCAATTTATTGTAGAATGTAAAACGGCATATTTTTACGGATTTCTTGGTCAAGAACTTGTTAATTAGGCAATAAATCCATGATTACATCACATGATACATGTTAGCTTCCCATTGCATGTACAATCTAATATTCATTTGTTTTCGAAAATAAGACGGAATTTACTTGCCGTTTAAAATAAAATTTGCCCTTTTTTCAATAGTTTTGTTTATTACTTTCAAAGTTACTAAAAGCCGGTATTGGAGGAACATTAACGTGTAGTGCTTCCTAAAACAGCTAAAGTGTAGTTTTTTATTTCTTACAAATTCTTTACATCGATTTTTTTAATTCATCTCCTCTACACACGCAGAAACAGCGCCGATAACACATAATCGTAAAGTACCTTCGTCGGTAAATTTTCCTTTTAGTTGTTTTTACGACTAAATAGAAGAAGAACGTAGGGAGGATCATTGACTTCAGCGGGAGCCAACGATCAGTGAAACAAGATAGTTTCAAATGAGGATCTAGAATAAGGGCCTTTTTAGCTGGGGATTATAACCGTGCAGTAGATATTCAGGAGATTACCCCCTCGGTGAGAGACTGTCGTTTCGGGTTGAGTTAAAGGAACGAGAAAGAGTCGATGACATCGCTACGCCATACTGCGCGACGCCACTAATGTCTCCCCAAAAAGGAACTCCTTAAATTTATGGGAACGAGGAGTAATACGCACGAGAGAAGATAGGGAACGAGCAGCAATAATAAAAAAATTCACAGATTTACTTGGCGTTATGTTCTTCATTTTAGGAAGCGTGCTAATATTTAAATGAGGAATCGATTGTTCGAATAAATTATTTAACTATTTCTTTTTATAAAGCGCTACCATTTTTGCGCAGAAAATGACTTATGAAGGAAGCGTTTTACAAATTACAAATATTAAGTTTGTTCCTATATTAATTTTGAGACTCAAGATTGGCATATTGTAGGACCTCCCTGAATATTTTATTCTTAAGACAATTATAGGCGTGGGTTTTTGGACAGGGATGGGCAATTAGATACAATTTCTCATCTCTGCAATAAGCAGAATTGTGACGTCCTTACTTTTCTGAGCATTTTGAGCCAAAGCATTTTTTCTCACATCAAACTTTAATACATTCAGACAAAAATATTGGTGGAAAACCACGATTGTTTATTGTTACTGTTGCGTTGTCATTATCTACCATCTATGCGGCGTATATGTATTTAGCTGTCGTATTTCGGTTATATGTTCCACTTTCTTGAATTGAGATCGAGACTTTACGGCGGCCAGTTATCGTTATCTTGCACAAATATAAAATGTTGGCTTACTAAGTGCACTCCCGATAGAATTGCGTTTTCTTGTAATATTTCTAAATAACCTTATTTTCACACGATACCTTCGATTCACTTCAAATCTCCTGTACCGGCGTAGAAAAAGCAACCTCAAACAATCACGGTACCTTTTCCTTGCTTCACAGTTGACACTATTCATTGAGGCAACACTTTTCCACGTTTCGCTCTTTTAAGCACGTCTAAACACGTCTTGCTTGTTCGAATACCTCAAATTTCGATTCATCAATCCATACCACTCTCTTCCAGTCTTCCACTGTCCAGTTCCTATGCGTTTTTGCCCACTGCAATCGTTTTTCCCTGTTTCTCTGAAATTTCTCTTGCACAGTCTCAATTCGTTTTTGCGGCAATTTCCAGTGCTGTTAGTCTTCTACTTGGCTTGCTTAACAATTTCATATACTCATCGTCTGCGCAGAATGTTATCGTCTTACGATTTGAACGAGCTGCATCTCTCAAACTGCCCGTCCGTTCATGTCTCCGAATAATTCGATTTATTAATGCGCGTTCTTTCGGAAATTTGACGCACGGGTTACCAATTACCTAGGCAATTATTATTAAACGTTTTTCTACCATTGTTGATTTTTTTTTAGGCATCGTAATAACGAAATCGGTTCACAACTACGGGATACACATGCCAGCAAGTTTATTTAGACATCGATTAGATAGAATTCTTTGATACGAAGAGCGCTTTTAGGGTAGAGGCAGATAAAGTTTATGGGAATAATAGCAATACTTTTGTTAAATGCCACATTTTTTAAATACATTAAAATAATAGCAATTTCTAACCTAATCCTGTAGAAAGGATCTAGATTTTGTTTCAGAGAGTTTATCGTTGGTTAACATTAAACAGTTTATTACAATTTTAACAAAACGATCTTTCCAAAAATTCAAACGGAATTTACACGACTGATATTTTGCAGGCCTGCCATATGCAACTTCTAGATCTCTAAAATAAACCTGTTGCTGCGCTAGACCTTCCCATGTGTTTTCAATGAATTCCCACAACGGCCGATATCATAAATTTAGAGTGCCTTGATAATTTAAAGTCTTCTTTAACCATCTAATTAACTAAGGTTAAAGTGCATTTCAGATTTAAAGTGACTTTAAATTAATTATGAACCCAGCTGGAACTAAGGTTACATTTCCGATCGGATTTATATATGTACTTTTTTGGGCTCACTGCAAAATTTCTTTATTATCTCGTTGAAACCATTCTGAAATTTTTGCAGTATGTTCGTTTGGTGTTATTATTGACTTTAAAGGAGAAAGTTGTATATAATTATGTTTAAATCTAACCGAACTTTTTTTTTTAACAATTTATCCACGTAATTCAAAAGCATATTTATATTAAGAGTTTCTTTAACATCAAACAATAAGGTTAGAATAACGTTGTATTGACTACCTATGTAAAACAACAAAAAGTACGTTCTACATTAAAAGTCTTTTTTGCTTCTTATCACACATGACACACCGGTTATCTGAATCAATCCTTTCAAGCCTCAAAATTATTTCAATAATTTTGTTGTTCTGATACGTGTCCGCGTAATGTGAGTCATTTACAATACACTCCTGGAATTGTGGTTTGTTCCTCTCAATTCATCCTGTATAATATGATCATAATTCTGAGCAAATGGAAATCAGTTATTAATAATTTTTTATCGACATTTGTGTTTGAACCGTTCCAACATGCACATTATTAAAATATTTAAATTTGTGTTTAATTGTGGTATTATGGTCGGCCGGTTATTCGGCCTATTTATATTGGTGGAATTATTTGATTGTTTTCATCTGTGTTAATGGCAAAAATAATTGTTATTCAGCTTTGTGTCACTTTACTCCTAAAACTTTAAATTGCCTACCTCAACCGATAATTAGTAACACAACGTAGACACGTTACTATGCAAATTCTAACGCAGAGCATAAGCGCTAATATCGACCATAGGTTACTATTTCATTTCTATCTCCACCACAAAGACTATAAGTACAAAACAGATAGAAGGAGATGGAAACTAATTGTAAGTGATATGAGCGAAGTAAGCTAACAAGCCCAAGAGAGAAAGACATTATTTATTGCACTGCCGCTTTGTCAGGATTAAAGCTTAATTATAATTGTGAGACTCTTGCGCTATTCAGTATTAATATCATTAATACCTGTTTCGGAATACCAGTTCAGGCTTAATGCACGCCGTAGTTACACAGCCGTGTGCCTCGTTCATGTATGCATGCTTATTAGTATGAATATGAGATTCGTTATTATCGCGTACGGTCGCCTGTGTGAAAAGAAAGTCGGGAGCTAACACAATTCACTAAATTAAAGCTTC
>LR736866.1:9451414-9513308 GCA_902654985.2 Oryctes borbonicus
TCTTTATAAATTTCTAAATGCCTACTTTATTTTGGATCTTATTCAATTGTTTTAAGAGTGAGAATTCGCGTATTATCATTTCAGAAATAGCTTAAATAACAGTCTTGCTAAAAAATTTGTGACAAATACCGCCCACTAGAATTCGTAGCGACCTATAATTTTCAAGGTATCCTGATGACTAACGCGCACTACTAACTTATAAACAGCTGTCTGCGGAAAACGAACGTACGTGTAGATTGCCAAACATCTTCGACGTAATACGACTATCGTATTAAATTGGATTATATGGATGTAAGTCCGTTATATACATTTCCAGAAACGCCAGAAATTTATTGATCTTACTTCCGTTTAGGAAAATATAAAACAAGCTCTGCTATTTCAGATTTTTATTGACCGTCTAATAAACATAAAGTGGGCTCTTTCCGCTGGTGTTTTCGTAATTTTTCGATATTATTATGTCTTCACATCGATCGTTTTCTCTCTTTCAATTGCAGATGTATCTCTCTTGAGTTTTTGGAACACTTCCAAAGGACTGACTCAAGTTACTCCGGGAAAAAGTAGATTTATTTGATCGGGAAAATGTGTTTTCTTTTTGGCGGTTTTTGATGTTGAAATTTATGTTAGAAGGTATTAATTATAAAAGGTAAATTTAGATATAAAATCAGTCAGGCAACGTAGATTACGCGAAAATTAATTCATTTAAATATATTTTATCCTTCAACATGATACTGTGAAATTCGTTTATCTGATAATATAGGTACTGCGATAACCTTTATAAATCATGTAATACATAAAGAATAATATTTTTCGAGTGAGCATTCACAATAAGCTGTGGTATTATAATCACAAAGTTTTAATATGCCAGAATACAATAATGTGAATAAAACTAAATGGAAACGTCTTTAAAATAAAATAACTGAAAAATAAAACCTTGTATGGTAGATTTTGTAATACGATATATGTGCAAATAGACAACTCGATCAGGTACGTACACTATTTATATGGGAATTCCCTTTGTATCTAATTCGTCGCGCCACATAGCACAAAAGGAATCAACGACAGCCCTAATAATATTGTGTATCCTTGACCCACATGTAAAAATTTTTTAATATTCAAATTTTACTTTGTATCCATTATTTTTGTCTTTTGTTTTAATAAGCGGATAATAACATTAACCGCATGTAAAGGAAGCTGCTGTACTTTTGTTTTTTGCTAAAATGACTGAATATGTTAATATTTTCTAACTATACTGTTTTCTAGATCAGTATGAATAAACTATATATCAAGAAATTAGTCCAAAGCCTCGATGAGATGTTATTCTACAAAAATTACAGCTTCACCGAAATGTAATACGCAAATTCCTTGATCTACATATCCGCACGTTCCGATTTCCCATTTTTGGGTTTTACATCATTGGCGCCTTGAACGTACGTTGCTTATTCACTCCTAATCTCCATTTGACTAGTACATCTTGAACTAGCACAGCTTTAATTGGATTTCTGCAGTGCAAAGCGGAAAGACTCAATGAATTAATCAGCAATGTCTTAATCTTTTATGACGGTATTTAATTTAACGAATAATAGTTCTACCAGCGCTATCGAATTTGAAAATGTCGAGATTGAAATCCTAAAATTCTGTAATTTCAAATCCGAAACAAACACACCATATACCGTGCATTTTTTTTGTCTCTAAACACACGCCTCCAATCCTCTGGTAGTTCTTTTTAACTGAACATAGGGATGACATGACTGACATAAAAATAAACAAATTCTCGGTATGTTAAGTTTGAGAGAAAATGCCATTCTTGTGTTTCACTAATATATTATGATTCCAATTTGAAAGATTGAAAGCTTATTTATTTTATTTTTAAATTATCATACCATAACATTCGAATCAGAACTACGCCAAGTACAGCAGAAATATAAATAAGTATACATAAGTAATTTATAATCAGATAAATACAATTACAAATACCAATTTTGTAATTGTATTTGTAAGTACCAATTTTGTAGCTGAAGCTGAAGTACTACTATATGCAGTTACATTTGATAATACATGCTGAAAAACTTCCTGCATTGCGATTCTAATTCGATAGAAAAACTAACGATAACAAGTTAGTTTCAACTAATTGTTTCTATCCTTTCATAAATAATAATTCAAGAAACTTGATTTCCTTTTAGTTTTTATTGAAAAATAATCTTGAACGCCACTGCACGGAATTGTGATATAGGTCCTCGGACTCCTTTTCACAATAACTACAGCTTCAACTACACAGCTAGTCCACCTAATGCGAATACCGAAAATAATTCATCCCTTGAGCAATTTAGATGAGACAAATTCTGCACAACAAAATTATGTTCAAATATGCAGGGTCTTTCCGCTACAAACGATACAAGTTTGGTTTATTAAATGGAACATTCTATGTACTATTTCGTTGCCGGACGACTTTATAAATTTTCATCAATATTTACAATACGTATCTAGCTTAGTTTTTGAGATAATCTGAGATTTTTGCGATATTTGAATCACCTTAACACTAGAGCGGTGATTCGAATTTTATTCAATTGAATGTTTCTTAAAGTTTACAGGAATAGATAGCAGTATCAATAGCACTATCGATAGTACTATTGATAGCACTATTGATAGCAATATTGGCAGTACTATCGATTCGTTAGTTACTATCGATAGTGCCCATCACTAGGTGGATTAGGTTAGGTTTATATTTGACTTGAATATATCAATCGTTTTCATGCGCCTCCTAAGGTGATCGATAATAGCTGATAAAAGCGGTTCTACATTGTCGAATTAATTATAATGATCAATATTGTTAAGAAAGGACGCTACGGAAAATACAGATTAATTGAAATTAGTGCGTGCTGCATTATGAATAATTAAAAATCGTAAATTACTGCGTTTTGTTTGCTTAATTGCAAGTATCGATTGCAGGTTGTGTACGTAGCTTTATAATTGTACTTGGCAAATACTTTTCATATAAGTAAAGGTGCGACTCTCATCAGTGGCATACTCAAAGCAAAATATAGGTATCGCAGGCTATGTTCAGAGGTGGAAGAGACTTACACAGACTCGAATTATGTATTTGAAATTTGAGATTTAAATTAAAATTACAGTAAGAATTCAATTCTTTCCGTTATGGCGGGCATCGTCTCCTAAAGAGAATATTCATTGTCGTATCTTGTCGTATTTCATTTAAACAAATAACGGTTTCTGTAAAGAAATTGTTGACTTTTGGTGGAAGTAAAAGTTATCAAGAGTTGGCAAGCTGTTATAGTTAAATCACAACACTGAACAAATCGTAATAACTATAGAACATCCTTCGATGGTAATACGTGTACAAAGCAAAGCTAAACTCAGCAAAGCATATGCAATACCCATCATATAATTTTATGTAATTTTTTTTTTCATCCATAATATATTTATAAATAATATACCTTTATATGTACACTGCCGTTCAGTGAAGTTCGGTCATACAATAAAAATCTATTATATCACACTGTATACAATTATTAATACATAAAAGTAGAAAAATATTAAGCATACACTCTTTTCTAAGGGATTAAAGCCATAAATTATTATGTAAAGTAGAAATATTGCGACAACCACAATAAAGTCCCTTTTATTATCATTCCAAGAATTTCTCGGAAGTACCGATCTTTTGAAACGGGTCGTTTGGGGATTATTAACGAACAATACATTTAGGAAATATACCGCAGTATCATTCTTGTTTATTTATCACACGCGTAATGATATAAATTTGCTTCATTTTACTGTTAAACGTGTGTTGGTGTGCATCTGTCGTTTTTGCGCGAAAGTTTTAAGAAAATTTACTTCAAAATGGCACGTGGCAAGCCTACCAGTGTAGAAAAGCGTTCACGCATTATTACACTGTTTGAAGAAGGATATTCGGGGCGACAAATTGCTGAAAAAATAAATATGAGAAGTTCAACAGTAAATGACATCATAAAGCGATATCGGACAACTGAAACTACAGAAAATCGTGTTCGTCCTGGAGCATCTAGGAAAACAACAAAAGCTGAAGATTTGAGAATTGTATTATTAAGCAAACGCAATAGAAAATTAACAGCGCCACAAATAGCAGCCGAAGTCAATCGCGGCCGTGAAGAACAAGTTTCGGCGAGTACGGTAAAACGTCAACTTCATCAAGCGAACCTTCATGGACGCAGTGCCATTCGAAAACCCTTATTACGTCGGGGCAACAGAGCAAAACGGCTAGAGTGGGCCCGTTCTCATCTAGATTGGTCGTTAGATGATTGGAAACACGTGAAACACGTCAAAGTTTGAGGTTTTTGGGCAAAATCGACGAGTTTATGTCCGAAGATCTAAAACCGAAAAAATGATCCCGAACTGCATTGTGCCTACAGTGAAGCAAGGGCGTAGTTCTGTGTTGGTGTGGGGATGTTTCTCCTTTGCTGGGACGGGAGATTTATGCAGAGTGCAGGGTGTAATGAGGAAGGAAAATTATTTTGCAATACTCCAGAATCATGCAGTGCCATCAGGTTTGCGTATAATAGGCCGTAACTTTACATTCATGCATGACAACGACCCAAAACACACTGCGTTAGTGTGTAAGAACTATCTAAAGGAGCAAAAAGAATAGCACACCCTGAAAGCAATGACATGGCCCCCACAAAGCCCAGATTTGAACCCGATAGAGTTGTTGTGGGATGAACTGGACAGGAGGATCCGAAAAATATGCCCAACTTCACAAGAACATTTACGGAATATTCTGCAACATGAATGGATTAATATCCCACAAACCGCTTTAACAAAACTTATCGAAAGAATGCCTAGAATAGTTCGAGCGGTGATTAACAGCAAAGGAGGTTTTTTCGATGAAAAAAAAAATATAATGTTCAGTATGTTATATTAGGCCAGAATAAGTTTTAATTTATTTATTTTTGTCTTTTTTACCTGTACATACAATAAAATTGCATTTTGTTTTTAGTTTCGTTTGTTTCTGTAACCTTTTCATGTTTTTTTACCAACCGACGGAACTGCTCTGAACGGCAGTGTATATTCCGGTTCAATTAGTGTAAAATATAGCACTATTTCCACAAACACTTAGGTGTTATTTAAGCGTAAAACGTTATTCATTGTTGAGCAACACAAAATCTGAGATTAATATCGCTTTTATACCTACAAATTAATCGCATACCTAACATATCACATTTACAACACCCGCAATTCATTAAATCACCGCGAAGTTGTGCGTATAACATATACTATTTGTATATTGCGTATTTGTATGTATTTCCAAGTGTTTTCAAGTACGTTCAACCGCTGGATGCACAAAGTAAGTGTTTTAAAGATTACTCACACTCGTTAACAACAAAACGTTCGAATTTAACTTGCTACTGTGCGCTTTGTTATTAAAAAAAAAGGAGAGAAAACAACGAAGACCAAACGAAAACAATAACGGAAAATGCGGTGCAAACGTTTAACTGGTTAGTCAAACAAAGGCAAAGGATCGGGAAGCTCCATTGGATATCGTGTGGACGATTTAGTGCTTGCGTTTTGATATCCGCAAATATTCAATTTGTTAATTACGAGGTGTGATTGGAAAGTTTTAACACCGGGATTGTAATTTCAAAATGGCAGTATCCACGGGCAATATCACGTTGGATAGTTGAGTGTGGCTTTCACGACCGTAATCCATAGTAGAAATGTCTTTCGGGTGATGTCGCGTAGTTAATATTTTACTTGACGTTTTGCTGACCATGCTGTCAGCTTCTTCAGAAGATTTCTAAAGACTGGTGTTGTTGTCTCTTTGCTGATCCATAACCGTTCCGCTTTGCTGATCCCTAACCGTTCCGTTCCGCTGAATCGCGTCGTTCGTTGTATGACGACTCCGTAGTGCTAACTTCCACGTGTTGCTGATCTTGTATCCATCTTCGCGATTGAAGTTGTTGGTGTTCTTCATTATTTCTATAGATTCGCGTATTATCCTCGGGTAGTACCAATATCACGTTGGATCTTCCATTCTGAGTGAACGTAGCATCTCCAACGGTGTTTCCACATTTGAAAATATTCTTTTTAAGAGTGGGGCATAATTACTGCATTTTGAAGTCGATAGAAGTAAACGAAAAACAAGAATACGAAATCGAATCTTCCTCTTGCCGAATTCTCGATTGCACTGCGTTCATATTTACGTACATATGTGCTGGAGCAAAGAATGAACGGGAGCCTTGAATATGAACTTATCGCATAATAGATAATTAGAATTCACAAAGCCAGACAGTTCTAATTATTATGCGATAAGTTCATATACAAGGCTCTTATTCATTCGTTTGCTCCATTACATATGTACGTAAAATATGAATGCCGTGCAATCGAGAATTCGACCAAAGAAAGATTCGAACGCGATTCGACTTCGCATTAATTTAATTTTATCGACTTCAAAATGCAGTTGTTTGCCCATATGTCTTCAACACAGTAAAGTAACTTCTCTTTCGATGGAAATTTCAATTCAAGAAACGGCAGAAGTCGGCTGGGGCTACATTAGGAGAATAAGAGGATTGCTGACGAATAGGAATTTGGAATTTGGCCAAAAACCGTTTCGCGTAAACGCCCAAGAATACTTTTATACTATGCGATACGTAGTGTCCGTATCGATTAAAATCGGCAACATTGTCTTCACATTCCTTCGACTTTGCCACGCTCTTTTCTTTCGATAGCAGCGATGATTGCGTCTTATTGTACCCATAAAATCAGGATTTGCCAACTGTAACAATTTCTAACCCAATTTTGTGGACACTACGCATATTCGTTGGCCATCTTCATAATTATAACTCGACGAACAGAGTACCCCCCTCGATCGCGAACTTTCTCAGTATTACGTTGGTTTTTGAAGTGGAAGGCCGGCCAGACCGGCTGATCATCTTCGACTGATTCGCAGCTATCTTTAAATCTGTTAAACCAGCTAAAAACATCTGGCCAGCTCAAACATTCATCCATGAAAGCTGTTTTAAAAAGTTTCTTCTTTTTTGCAGGATATTTCAAGGACAGATTTGAGTAGTGGTCCCTTCTATCTTAAACTTTCTAATCACACCTCGTATATTAAGATCGTCAAGCAACCATCGATAAATGAAGTACCTAATATGTAATCTAAGGAGATTCATAAAGAGAAAAGAAAATAAAATAGATCGAAATGCCAGAATGAAAATCAGGCACTGGTTTGAAGATTAAATTTAATTTTCTATGTCTCACTTCCCTTTCTTACAACTATTTCGCGTACGTTAATTCGCCATATACGGCTTCCGCTAAATTTATTGCGAAGGTGACGTTTCTCAAGCGTCGAATTCTAATTGGAACCGGTAGATTATGAAATTTACGTCTGCTTATTTTGTTACTACCGCATTTCTCTTTTTTCAGTAAATGCTAAAGTGCAAACCATTTTTGTCTATTATGTTGTGTTTTGATTAGTGAGTAAGTTTTGTATTCACTTGCGCTAACAATAAAATGAATAACGTTAATTGGTAAAATGAAACAGCGATCGATTTTTTATTCTTTTATTCGAATTTTTATTTTTCTCATGTTTTTTTTTTCACCCTAATTATTTTCCTGTTTCCCATTATATGATATGAAGTGGACTAACAAATAATTGACCCAAAAATCCGTCCTAATCCACATGGAGTGGATCACATCTGCAATTCTAAAATTATTAGCAGGAATGTAGTTTTATTAGTTAATTTACAAAACACTTGTCAATCCTCAAACAAATCATTCACTACTTAAACAATAACTAAACATTGCTGAGCAATCGGTGTTGGCTGGCTCTCAAGGCACTCAGCGACGTAACATTATGGTAACCTTGATCTGCTTCACCTCACCTGACCCATTTCATCCCATTTAACTGTATGCTGAGTTTCTTGGGAAATAGTGAGTATGTAGGAATATTTTTTTAATTACTAGTATAGAGTTAGTTCGAAAGAAAAGTATAAAGCTGACATTTTATAAACGCTATTCAATTTTGCATAGAAGAAAGATAGATTTCTAGAAAGGGTAAAATCAGTGAAGTGGCTTAAAAAGAAACAAATATAGTTATAACATAAATTCAAAAAACAAAATCTGGCAAATATTAACAATAATTGTTAATAAATATATATAATTCTTCATGTAGCAATAAATACATACATTGAGGAATTCTATTGCATAATACTCAAACTAACAGCTTTTATATTTGGTCTGCCGTTGGTCAGATTATATTTTTACCTAATGATAATAATAACATATTTGTCCAACGGATTAACCCCAATTACAGGACAAGTAAATTTATGAATACAACTAATCTCATAATAATTATAACAAGCACTGTTAGAAGGATGTAAGAAAATTGTGCAGTCAGTAATTTTATTATTGTAGGAGCTATTATTCGTATATAACACGCTTCGGTGCAATAAAACGTATGAAATTGAGGCGGGAGAAGAACCCCAAAGCAAAATACCCCAGTTGACTGCATAATTAACTGACAGAAGTAAGCTCACTGTAATCGATCGTTTTAAGCTTTGAACAAAAATTATAGTCGTCCACAATTGTTTCCAATGATTTTCGCAGTTAAGGTTATTCTCAAAAATGTAGCTGTCCTGTTTGCTTTAGATAATTTTCAGCAATGCAAATGTTCGACATATTTTCGACATCCTTCTACGTTGGATGGAAAGTCATTAGTTAGTTCGGTATTGAGCAGCTTACTTCTTAAAAACCTAAGCCGCAATGTTAAAAGTTTGCGTTTATGGGTTCGTTTTCTTTGTACAATGTTAGTTTGCAGTCTTACGCATCTATGCAGTATATCGGTCGAAAGAAACGGAGACATCACAAGAATACAAGAAGTAGACGTTGAACAACTTTTTATGATGAATCGCGAACCCGTGAAATTGAATGCTTTCTTCTGAAAATATCGCTTTTTCGAACACTTTTTAATATGGCTCGTTTGTTGTTTTTTTTTCCGTCGTTTCAACAATTGTTTTCGCTTTGAATAACTTGCAGGATCGCAAAATCTGTTGGTATAATTAAAATGTGGAGAATTTGGTGATCGATTAAATTAAATTTCAAATTTTTCCCAAAATGAAAAGGAAAAAAAACTAGTTGAAAAACTCCGACTGCTGAACTCGTCTGAAATAGCGGTCGTGTAAACTAGAATAATTATAAAAAACAAAACTGAGCAGACACTCGCTACTCTCGAAAAGCTGCTGCTGTGACATAAATCGATACGGCTCGCCGCTACCACAGATAAAAAAAATCGTCTAACGCTCTTGGAATTTCAGACCAGCGAGCAAATACAGACCCCGAGAAATTCGACACAAGAAAAAACATTCGACCCTTTCCAACAGAATTTTATTTCTGTATTACTATTTAACGTAACAGGTAAATACCATCTGTAAATTAAAAAAAAAAATTTGGTAATAGTTGTTGTTATTTGTGTTAAATTTTAAACCAACAGACAGATAGCATAGCAGATGTGTCTCAAAAAATGTTAGTAGTAGATTTGCTTATTGTCGCCCACACAGTGGTGTGGTGAGGGGGGCCTAAAACGGATAAAGACCTAACTAAAGAAAAAATCATATATATGAAATAAGCAAACTGGTCGTGTATGAGTTTATTAGAAAGCGCAAGTTGGGTTGCATATCATAGGCTCAACTTGATAAGTAGGTACAGTGTGTTCCCGGATGGAGTTGACAAACAAGTTGGCTTACCGTGAAAAAGAACGCCGAGGTATTAGATGCACAGGCTGTTAGTAAATTAAGAAAACGTTAAAATGCCTCAAAAGAGGTGTTATTTATTATTTTATACAAAATGTATAGTCGGAATTTTGATCCATTTACAAGAATTGAAAAACTGAGAGTGTGCATGGGAGATTAAAGTTTATGATATTGTCAATATTGGTTTGATAAACGTCAGTGTTTAATTTCATTTGCATTTGTTCAGTTTCCCGTTATTGTTTCATTGATTTTTTAAATGTTTATAAAAAAAAGAGAACTCAATTAAGTGATATGGTTTCGTAAATTGTTTTCGAGCAAAGTTCCTTTACACAGTTCTATCGTACGAAACATTGCGTAAACTGGTAAAAAAAAAGGGAAACTGCCTGGATATTAAAGAAACCTAAATGAAGACGATACAGCAACAGCTTTGGCAATTGATTCAATAACATATATTCCGAAATTATCTTTAAGGTCGGCCTCTTAAACCAACATTCAAACATACCGTTAATGAGCAGAAGCGATTGGACTCTTGTTTGTGGGTTGGTGAGAACCAACGATCATGTTTCATCATAAAATAGTCCTTTTTTGAGCTTTTTCAAATCAAACAACGAAGCCAACGTTTTCAAGTGGAATTTTGTATGATCAAATCGTTTGTCTATATTTTATTAAGGAATGCATTTTTTTGAGGACTTTCTGTTACCATTTGTTGAAACTTTGGAGCCACACCAATGAACATTGTCTTGTGAGATGTTTTAAAATAAAAAGTTTATGCAGATGGATGACCTGCTGCATGATTGTGAGATATTGAAAGTACAAGTACAGAACGCGGTGAATGAAATACATATACCAGCAACGATTCGTAGTCTACGGTGCATTTATTAATAGGATGCAGAATTGCGTGGAAGTTGAAAGGAGCTACGTATAGCAATAATTTTCGAAAACATGACTATTATGTTTATCCGTTCATTATTAACAATCCAAAATACAAAATGTAGTTTTTCTGGATTGAACTTAAAAGCACAAAGTTTAACATTTTTGAATTTTTAAAATACATCCATCCGCGCCGTAATATCGATCGAGTCCGATTGTCTGTTCTCTTCGGGTTGCCATCGTCATACCACGGCGTAAGCGACAAAATAAGCAATTCTTGTTGTTGGTTGAAATGGTTTATGAGAGATAACGGAAGTCGTTTATAACGCAATCACTGTATGCCAATTAAAATATTTGCAAATAACCTAGTTTATGACTGCATGATACAATTAATCATTAGTATAAGATTGAATTAAAAATTATGGTTAATTGCCAGCGGTCTGCTTTACCAACAAAAGCTAACATATTTTCGCTTTGCAGAGACGTTTGTGATTTTAAGACACCTGTATACAATGCATATTTGTTTTTTTATGATTTCGTAAGTTTTCATTTTTTTTTACGCTGACTTTATGACGTCACGTTATAGATCCACTGGATAAATAAATTATTATTATTATTAAGATGGTTATAAGAATTTATGTAAATATTATGATATTATTCAAGTTTTGAGATATTTGGTTAACCTCAATTGAATAATCTAATCCTTTCAAAAAAAAAAACAGGTATGATTAAAATTTGACAGTGGAAACTACAAACTGCGTGGGGTATCCACAAACCAAAGAACTGTGATGAAAGATGCATAATCTCTACCTTACCCTATCGCTCAAAATTCGAACGGGGCCGGGGGTGAAAGGAATATAAAATTTTGAATGTGGTTGTGCCCTAACACGCTTGACGCTCAGGCCTTGTCTATCTCAAAATCAAGACATACCCTGCTATGCATGATATAAAAATAAGGCTCTCTTCTTTCCACATGCGAGCCTGTCGTTTTGTGTTAGTTGCTGCATGTGCTTGCCAGATGTTCTGGGCCAATGTTTTGTAGCACCTGCCCGTTTCGTGTTCGCGGTCTCCTTTTCGTAAAACCGGTGCAAGCATCTGAAGTGTATAGTGCTTTCTCTTTTTGTCATATCATCGGATCGACGTGTTTTGTGTTAATAACTCGTGCTGCCGTTGCACGTTCTTGTCACAACGGCACACTTTATAATTCTTTTTCTTTGATACGCTTATGGACGCGTTTATGAAAATTTGAAAAAAATCTAATGTATATAGCGTATAATGGAGACGATGGTCGTGATGTGATACGTTCATTTTTTACGTGAAGAGAGGGGATGGAATCTGTACGCGACTCTAGATAAGACCGATTTTATTGCTAATATGCAGATGGATTAACTCTGCGGCTTATTGACTCATCACGACGCATGCATGCACATAAGACAATGATATTGTTGTTGTATGCATAATCTGTATGCGACCTTAACCTAATTTGTTGGCCTCCTTGCTTTATTAAAATAATTTTCTTCCATCACGAGTTGTAAAGATACATACCTTTTAAAAGGAGCGTTGAAGAGAAATAGATTTTCGTAAACTGTAATAGATAGTGGGTGCAAATTTAAAACTTTCGGTGTTTTATTCTTAACGAGCTAGACTAGTCTTCCTATGGCTATCCCTGATGTTTTTGTCTGTTCTTTGTTTACTGTTACATTTGTTCAAACATTCCACTTGCACGGTTATTAATACTGATAATGTAAAAATAATTCGGGAGAAATTAAGCAATTTTGTTCGGGTCTATATCCTTCTAAGACGTCGTTTAACTCAATAATGGAATTCCCTTCCCTTCATTGCGATATAGTCGATCTGTATCAGTGTATCTCTCTGTGCATCTTGATTACATATAAATGAATTGCTTTATCTCACAGCAAATATAATTATTAGGTACGTATGTCAGTACGACTTGTTAGCAACATTTAAAATTGTACACAACCTTCAGGTATTCTATCTTCGGCCTTCAAGCGGCAGGTAATCCTTCTTAATTATGAGCTCACGAAGTAAACAACACTTCTTATGTTGTGGTTTCATGTATTGTTAAACTTAAACGCAGCTCCTTCCGCTTAAATTCAATTTTAATACATTACCTTTCTTTATTTTTCTGCATAACAAATTCATCAACTCAATTAAGAACTTACGTAGGCGCTTACTTTTGAAGCAAAATTCGTTCCATGCAATAATTTCTTTATTATTTTTCTAGCAAACATTATAAATTTGTTTAGTGATCAGATATTTTACCAAATAGATGTCATACTCAAGTCTATTCCTATTAAAATTGTCGTCACATTAATCTCCGTAAAAATTTTTGTCAGTATCTTGACTATTTAAAAAAATTAACCTTGGCCACGTGTTTTTTTTTATAATTCAATGAACTTTTGCATGGATTTCTGCCTCATCCTTTAAGCACGTATTTGAATAATTATTTTTTTTTTGCTGTTAATTACACTGGTCAATAAATTATCAATACCAATTGACTGGCACTACTTTTATAAGAACTTTAGTATTAATGTCGTGATTTGGTTAGCTCAAATTTGATATGGATTGAAAACTTTGTCACGCAGTTGAGAAGTCTCAATTGCATTAGGAAAGGAATAACATTAAAAATAACCATGGATGAATTGCTTCGCCTTTTCTCATTAATATCTAAAGGTTTTTTTTTAGCATAGCAAGACCCTAATTTGCTTAACACCTTCGTACTATGCCCAACATGGGAAATTCTAATAGAAAGTGTTTTCCATCGCTAATGTCTCTCATCCTTTGAAAATGGACATCTAAGTGCGAGTCCAGAATGTGTATGTTGGAGAACAATTCATAACCGAACGTAAAATTAAATGTGGAAATGGGGTAGAAACAAACAAAAGCAAAGACCCTCAAAGACTACACGGAAAAAAATATATAGTCCATATATCAATAAATATAGTAAAATATGAGGCAATACCACAATTTTCATCAGAGCAGCTTCATATTTTATTGGACTAAATAAACATGTTGTAATTCTTACTATAAATTGTCATTATTTTAAAAATACAAGCGATTGTTGTCCGAGATTATTATCCTGTAAAGAAGCTAACGTAAATATCTTCCTCTGACTTTGTACTTTATTTGGCAGTGTTGATAAGAATATCAACTCTCTGCTAAAAGCATCAGGGAAAATACTATTTCTCAATGCACAATTAATGTTAAGATGGCGGATGCAAAATGTTCTGAGAGATGTAATACAACAATAGAGGACTGCTTACTGCTCACATTCATAGTTATTATAACTCATGGTAATGAAAATCATCAAAGCAATGTTGAAAACAGAAATGGTCGTTACAGCGCGCCCGTTTTGTGGAAGCGGGGTTACCGCAGATTGAGCGTAATTGTAACGTCTCTTCATCGTTATGTGAAAAACCGTACTTTAGTAGTTGGATGAAACGATCCGGTTTTGGTGTCTATATACCGCTTTGATACCAGGTATATAGAAATAAATTGTGATATTTTCGGAAGAAAAGTTGATTGCAAACTAAAGATTGCGTTATCCCGCTGATGTGTGTTGAAAACGTTATCACGAATGCTTTCCATACAGAAAAACCGTATACATTCAGCGGCTACACCGTACCGGTGATTTTCTTGGGAATAATCAGGATATGTGTAGGATTATCGGCAGGTATGTACTTCCTGCAATTTGGCACGACAGTGGCTATTCCAAGAGTCGAGTAGCAAAATTATCTGCATCCTATTCGTTATTCGGCGCAAAAACACATCCGTTGACCATTTCCTAAATATTTCAAATGCTAATTTACCTGACGCGGAAGCCTTAATTTTTGATTTGATGTCTAAGGAATGTAAAATATTATGGCTTGAAAATGTAAGAAGTATTTAGTACCAGCCTGAAATAAGTTTTCGCGAACTCGTGGGCCAAACGTGCCTCCAGTCTACTTTAATTTTTTTGTGATAGTTAGGGGCGAGGTGGCGGCAAGCATGTTTACAGGCGTAAATTGTATTTCCCAGGGATCATTTGTGCGGTTGAGGTTTCACAACACTCGATAGGTCCTACAAATGCCAAGTTTCAATACGATCCGTGAGACCCCTCAGGGGGTTTATTACATGATTACTGCATTTAAAGGAAATTCAAGCTTACGGGCAGTTTATATTCTTATAAATAAGTATACAACTAAAGCCGAATTAAGGGTAAAGTAATAAGTAATGAAATCATTGAATGTATAATCCCATTGAGATTTTATAACGTACACTGCCGTCCATATTAGTTCGGACACCTAGTAAAATGTTGTAAACTCTACTAAAAGCTAGTATAATTGCGTTTATATATAAATAACATATTTATATTAGGTTCTTTATGAAGTTTATAACCAATTGTACAGGCAAACTTCCAAGAACATCGATTAGAGAATGATTAAAAACCTGTTATATTTTATGACCCAAAATAGTAATTTTCAGAATAATCCTCATCGGCACAAATAGGATTATTTTTGGGTCAATACTGCAGGTAATAAATTTACAGTACTCCGACAAGTTTAGACAAGCGCTCTGTAATTGTTGCTTTTCATCAAGGTTATTCAGTGCGTCAAATTTCCAAAAAAATACAAGTTAATAAATCGACTGTTAGTGATATCATTCGGAGACATCAACGCACGGGCAGTTTAAGAGATCGGGCGCGTTCAGCTCGTAAGAGAACAACAACTCGCGCCGACGATAAGCGTATAAAATTGCTGAGCAAGCGAAATAGGAGACTGACAGCACTAGAAATCGTCGCGGAAATGAATCGCGACCGTGCAAGAAAAATTTCTGTTACTACAGTGAAAAGAAGATTAAAAGCTGCAACTCTTCACGGCCGCATTGCAACAAAAAAAAAACCTACTGCGACGGGGAAACAGTGGGCAGAAACACATAGAAATTGGACAGTGGATGATTGGAAAAGGGTGCTATGGACTGATGGGTCAAAGTTTGAGGTGTTCCGACAATCAAGGCGCGTTTTTGTAAGAAGAGCGAAAGGCGAAATAATGTTGCAGGATCGTGTAGTGCCAACTGTCAAGCAAGGAAGAAATTCTGTGCTTGTTGGGGCTACCGCTTATATTTTTTATATTCTGATGAAGCACAATATCCCAACTTTAAAAATGTATAGTTATATAATACTATACTGAGATACGAGTGAGCTTATGTACAAGAACGTTACATCACAATGTGTGAATAAATAATTAATATTAATATATTAGAAGTTCAAAATGGCGACCACCTATTTCTTGTCAGCACTCTAATTTGTAATGGAATCCCCAATCACGTTTTGCATACACTGGCTGCAATTAAAAATGCACCATAGCTAAATTTTTGAAGTACATCGCTAAAATTTTGTGTATAAAGGTCAACTTGTACAATTGTTTGTCATATAAGAGCCAGATGTTCCGCACATGTTTCGTTTGAAAAATATGGATATACAAATTTCTGTGGAATTCTTTTATTATGTGTCAAAAGTGTGGAAAACATACAAATATTCCAAATGTGATCAGAAATAGTAACATAGTTGTTTTATTAAACAAACTTTAAAATTGGATTAAAAAATGTGATAAATGTGATACGGCTGCTTCCGGTTTAACCGGAAATATCAGATTACTATAAATATTTTAGTTCAATGCAGTTGCAGTTGCCCCTAGAACAGACTGTATATGCCTATCTTTAAGTAAAATTAATTTAAATGAAAACAAAAGCATTATTTAAAAAAATGATATTAATCAATGTGCTTGGGAAGTACCTTATAATTAATATTACAGATAAAGTTATTGTTATATTTACAGTACATTTGTGGACGATACCTAAGCTTTAAATAAAATTACCTCTAGATATTATACAAATAATGTTTGGATACAAGCAAAACATTACACATAGTAAGATAAACATTGCTGAGATAGATCCAATTATAAGAAAACACCAGAACTGCACGTCCTTAGCCGTTTAGCACGTTCGCTAACGCTGATAGAGTGCGACAGAGAGAGAACGATACGTCTTTTTTGATCAACATACATTCAAACACCTCCCGCCTCTGCGGCACCGTATCCTTTACTCGGCGGGAGACTCTGGTTCGTAGTAGATATGTACGTACTGGTGACGTTTCCGTTAGCGTCATCTGTGTGACATAAATCGAACATTATTTGGCAACTGGGAATAAGCCTATCGCGCGGCAGCGTACTTTTAGTACTCGATTAGTTTTAAAACCGTGCATATATCGGGTATTTCTATTGTTAAACGCGTAATATTTTAATTAGGCATATTACGACGTGACGTAGCTCGAGCAGAAGATGTGGTACGGATATGTGGATATGCAATTTAAATTCTTTGCGGTTGGCGACATTTCGTTAATAATAAGAGATATGTGAAACAAGTTTCGCGAGAAGTTAACTATCCCGCAATTTGGACGAAATGTGCGATATTGTGGCTTATCTCATCGTAATAGTGTTACTACTGTTCATAATAGAACGTCGTATAATACGATGACCCTTATTTTTAGTGTTCTCCATCTTGCTTGTAGTGCAATTAGTTTCCGTTTCAACCTATACTTCAGCGGTAAATGTGCTAAAGTGTATTTTTCCTTTGGATTACAGCGTGGATAGAGATCGCCTCCGCGAAAGGCAGCGGCAGGCAAGAGCTCAAATGTCCTCACAGGTTGCAGAGCAGGATAATCCCGCCGGACCAGGCGCACCACTCTTCGATGCACCAGTTAGGGTAAGTCCATGTTATTAAATATATCAGAAAAGATTCTGTTACATTATTTACACCGTCACTTAACACCTAATTTATTTAATTCAATTTCTAAAATGCTGCCCAATATAAAATTACCTACAAACAAATGTTTGTGAAGTGGTATTCACTATTGCGTAATTGGTGTGCTCCGTCTAAATGATTCATGGGAAAAAATACGTTTAAAGAAATTTCCCTATGTCATTAGAACTTGTTATACTTGAACCGATGGATAGCGAGCAGTTCCTGGAATACGAATCTTCCAGTTTTCTTTTTGAGTATTCCATACAATGTTATCATTACTAATCATCGTGATACTGTATGTATTTTGTGATCTGTGAATGTTACTATAGAAATCGTGGAACGCTGCTTACAACGTGGTCAATAATTAAATCCCAAAGCTATTTCAGAAATATCAGCTTTAATTACATTATCTTAATATTAGTTACTAGTAACTTTCATTGACTTCCGTACTTATAAATGGAGTATTTAAAAGTATTTAAACCGCATTGTTTTTCGATATGTTACGGTTTAGTTTACTTAAAACCTGACCTGGATTTAGAATTATTCAAAATTTTATATTCTATATTAATTCGAATACTATGCATATGAAACAAATGTAATCTTGTCAAAAATACATTCTCGATGTTTGCGTACGTACAATAACAATGATAAGTCGATATCTAATCTTATCACCCCAGCCTTACTTCCATTTCCAATATATTAACCAATCTTGAATCACATATAATGTGCATTATCTTAACCTTTTTTGCGAACTTTATCTAAAATATTGGCTGGTTAATTGTAATTTAATAACAATAGAACAGCTTTAATCCTAACTGATAAGCGATGTTACAGATACCGTACAGGAATAATAATTTATAACGTTGTATCAGGTTGTAGAAATTTGACATTTTTTTGGGATTAAATTCGTACGTAGATGATTGCATTGACCACAATTTACATTTGCCTTGTTATAAGTAGCGCATAGATTTCAGTTTTTTTTTTATTTTACTGTTTCATTCCTTGTTTAAAACCAAAAAGGCTGTCTCTTTTCGTTAGAATTTATAATACACTGAAACTTCCGAAACTGATCATTCTGACAATATTGCCCGCGTAAGAGAAGTGTTCGTCTATCAAAAGACAAAGAACGAACTGAGTTAATAGCTAAAGTTAAGTTTTTATTTGAGCATATTGTTATTACTTATCGTACATATCGAATGAGTGTGTATGTAGCGTATGTACATACTCATTCATCAAATTCATCAAATAACTTGTGTGGTTAGGAGTGTTATTTTGCCGTTTTCTTTTTAAGTTTTTTTATTATAAATAAATTAAGAATATCGACAAAAGTTAAATCCTTATCAATTATATAAAGTAACGTTTGTAACGTTTCCGATTCTACGCTTGTGTCATTTCCCTGGCATCCTTCTACCTCCACGACATTGACAAAAACTCGCGCGGGTTGTAAGCTTGATGCGGTAGCAACTGCATCCCATAAAATTCTTTCAGTTTCTGGAGAGCTCTTCGGGGATGCGATTTCTGTTGATTAATCTGGGTTACCTTTCTCTTAAAACTACCTTCTGGTACCAATTCAAAGTGGTAATTCTACCAAACTCACAGCTTCAGCTTTGGTTCAAAGATTCTGCGCTTATTTACAAGTTCTGCAGATTGGTCATGGGTTTACTGCTGCTTTCATTTGTTTACACAGTGTAATCTGAGATAGGATCTTGACCTTCAACTTCACGAAGTATTCTCTACAATCTGATGCAAATTTGAAACTTCAGGTATATACATTGTCGCAGAAGGACTTAAGAATTTCTGCATTTTACCCGTTACATTTAATTAATTTGCAATGCGCATATTTGCATGAGAAGTCTACGAAATTCCTGACATCAGAGATGGACGTCAATATACGTACACATTTTACATTTCATAGAATATGTCTGAGTTTGTCTCCTTAGAAGCATAAAAATGTGTCTTGTCGCCAAATAACTACTAAATAATGTTTTCAAGTTAATAACGATTGTCGTTGGCTGGACTTATATTAATTTCATTATTTTTACGCCCCTTTAATATTCGACTAAGAACAGGAATGTTTCTACAGGGATCGGGCTTCCTACCAACAGATGGACCCTCATACCCCATAGGTGGACAATGTGAAATGCCAAAAGATGTGAATATAGCGCTGGTGACAGCTAACCTCGTTGATGTTACTTTGTAACATTACAGTATATATAGATAATCACAAATCAAAACAAAGGCAATGTTCAGCATATGCTGTTTTTATGCATAATCCTTACTCAACTTAAAACTAACTTAAACTATGCAAAAAAAAAAAAAACTAGAACACAATAAACAAAATTAATGTAAAACCAAATCACCTGCTTGGGGGTAGGAAGGCTGGAGTTGAGTCAAAGTTGCGGAGTTCAAAAACTTTAGTTGCTTGGGTAAACCATTATATACCTCTCTGAAACATTGCGGTTGAATGACGAGGAACTAAAAATAAATTTACATTCCGCATACCAACACGGTGCAAATCACCAAATTTAGTAAACTTTCTAAAAAGGCTCGCCTCTCTTGGGGCGTTCGTAAAATTTTATGTATTAAGCACAACAAATGTAGTTTCCATCTATGCACTAATCCTGCCATCCACCCTGCATTCTAGCACCGGGGACTTGATCCCATGTATGAAGTCCAAACGCACATCCGATACATCCAACGAACGATCTCTAATAGATAGAGCAGGAGTCAATACCGCATCATAATTAGAGATTTTAGATAAAATAAGTGAATCAGTTAATAGTTCAGTGCTCAGAGAATGCTAAAACATTTCCTCCAACATCAACAGCTACTTCAGGCCTCGCAGCAGCTACACTCTGAGAGGATTGATATGTAAACTGTGAACTCCCGAAATACACAAAAGTTGTGTTATATTACCATTAATTTTTTCAAAGGGATTAATGAGGGTAAAAGATTACAAAGTTGTGTATCGTCTGCATACTGATGAATTCCACAATTTTCAACGAAAGAGTGAAAATTAGAGGTATACAACAAAAATAACAGACGACCCAGGATAAATCCCTGGGGCACACCCACTATCAACGGTCGCAGTGACGAAAATGCGTCTCCAAGGTTGACACGTCGAAGCTTATCGTTTAGAAAAAATTAAGAACATTTAAACAGTTGCACTCAAAACGAAGATACTAACGTTTATGAAATAAAACAGAATGAATGATGGTATCAATTCATGAAGCAATTGTTACGGCTTTGTTGTTGACTTTGCTCAAATAATTGATAAAATAAAGTTCTAAATTTAGTTCTCCGGGTTTATATTGTTCGTTGCTTTGTTTTAATATATATCTCAACTATTTCCTGTAAATAAACAAATACACTAAGCAAGTATACTTGGAAATTGATGTTATCATAGAATTTTACGTTTAAAAAAAGAATCAGTGTAGTAACTTTTATCATAGATCAAAACGGGGCATTGAAATATAAAAGTCCATATGTTATTTACTCGCAACTAACAGATGGCGTCACGATTGAAATGCGACTCTCGATAATTGTTACGTGCGTAATAACATGTTTATTTAAACATTTGGGTTCGAACAAACAGATAGATAATTTGTCACAATTTCATTTAGTTAATTGTTATTATTAGGTGGCACTGATCGGTCTATAAATTATGGAACGCATTAATTAATTCGTAAACTTTCTCAGTCTCCGTTTACACGTAGAAACTCAAAGTAGAGATATTCGCGATTGGTGAAGGCTTTAACTATTAAATTGCGACCGTTTGTTAGAAAAATATCTTAACTGGAAATTTTTTCGCATAAGCAAAAGTCTACCGCAGCCCGTCCCATGTTTATATCGAAGTACTACTCTTATGAAAGCAGCACTAACTTAACCAAATTACTGTGTACTGTGATTGAAACAGAGATGCGTTAGTTTTTTGTGACCTCACTTACGTACAGCAATCTCCATCTCAGATGTCAGTATTTGCAGACGCCGCATATGGTTACGGTTGGCGAGAGTGAGAAACGTACGAAGGTCCTGACATCTGAGATGAGCATTGTTGCACATACATGTTATACTAAAATCTTTCCCAAAACACCATCCATTATCTGAAGAGAAATAAAAGTTTATGAATATTTCGGATTTATTCTAGAGCAATTGCGTTTCTAATATCCCCGTGAGCGGAACTACAAGAACACAAGGACAACGCTTCGATTTCCTCGTGTTTCTTTTTTTGTTAATAAAATGTACACGATATGCAACGGAAATACACGAGGGAATCGAAGCTCTGTATTTGAACCCCCATTGATTTCACCACCATCTCCCATCGTAAATTACTTTTCCGAAGAAATAATAATCAACACGAAAAATATATAGAAGGGGAAAATGGAACATGTTTACTTCTAAAAGTATTTTTTTAAATTGACGAGAATATTTGCGAAGAATTAAAATTTCAAGGTAACGCTATTCTATAGCCAAGTTCAAACTTTTTACCTGTAATCACTTAATCAATATAAATACGTGACGCAATAGCAATATCGTTCAGCACATACCTTTGGCGAGATTCTGTAATACATTTACACATACAGTTCAAAATCACCTGTACCGCTTTGTAGTAAGTAAAGTAAGCAAATAACTTAATAATGCGATTCACGCCAAGGTCGTGCATATCATAATAAAGCAAGAGCATATGATAGCGATCAAAGTCCCGATGGAAACACAACCGGGTATTCAATGATATTTTATATTCCAATTCATATTATAATAAATTTAATATGCATAGCTCAAAACTCCAGCAATTAGCTTGCTATAAATGTATTTTGTGTATTATGTTTTCTTCGAGAGAAAGGTTTACACGTTTAAACAACTGCGAATTAACTTGCATGCCCAAATTTGTACAAATCTACCGAATTTGTAAATATAGTTCCGGGCATAGGTGGCTCTACCACTCTCGAACGACCCCCATTCTCCGCAGGTGTTTCCTTAATTGTGCCTAGATGGTAATATTGTCGTTAGAACTCTGACAGAGGTGTTGTTAAGTTCTATGAGTTTCCTGGTTCTGGTTCAGCTGGAGTTGCAGAGACACCTCACGTGTGAAAGGCTCCTTATTCGGCCCAGTGAGTAATGCGTATTTTGGCATCGCTAACTAGAGGTTCTGTGACCGGTGGAGTCCGCCCAATTCTTATTCTAACAAAAAGATCGATCCCCTCGTTGTCATCAATACCAGTAAATGTCTAGATGAGAATAGCCTTGTTATTTCTACCCAAAATATCGATTTGTTCCTGCAGTCGGCTACATGTCTCAAAGAAATTTTCAATCACTGTCTGCTCAAGAGTGTCTCCATATGTTCTTGCGACAATGATTTTATACTCACCTGTTAACATGCTGATGGTTGCTGATGGTTATAGGAGAATTACATTATGTTCTTACGTGATACAGGTTAAGAAACGAATAAGATAATCGCATTTGTTAAACTAGTTGTCTTGTGTGTTATGAAAATACAGTGTTTGGATTAAGTGCGAAAGGACGCAGCTGTAATGTTCTCAAAACACACAGAACGACAAGAGAGAAAAGAAAATAAATTATAACAACCATGGAAATATATTGCCATAAGCGATCCTAGCCAGTGATTACACGGACGTATTAATGAATTTTAAGCAAGTCTAAAACTTGCAGCCCGAATTGCGGTAAATTTCAAATTTGCGTCTTAATTCACTCTCCGACCGTAGTGATCTCCGATACTCACTTAATGTGCTTTACCGCCGACCAATTCGTTTTATATAACACGGGGCAAAGTTTTAATTCCGAGGCTATTAAAATGTGTATCCTTTTAGGGTCGAGCTGTCAACTGTTCTAACGGTACCACCATGGAAGAGGTAACTGTAAGCTTGCGATAATATTTCAATTCAGTTATTTTTTTTACCCAGACAAGAGTTTTAATGACAATGATTGATAAATCTCGGGTAAATTAAAAATAAAATGGGCTCTTTAATTAGGTTCCGCTAACGTTCCCTTTGGATGAACAATAAGAAAAGAATGTAGCTCTAATAGTTTAAACGAACTCTCCTACTTGGAAATTTCTTCAAACACTGCATAATCAGGTTTTTGTAAAAGTAATTCATTAATATGGCCGAATTAGGGTTTTCAGAAGTGATTTAAATGGAAATTAGTTATTGATAAATACTCCTAAAAATTATCTTGCATCAAAAATACAAATATGCACACATAAAATGAAAACTGCAGAAATATCCACAGATTTTTTTTTAATATTTAACCCAAAATTGCTTAAATCAACTCATTTAAAAATATTCAACCTGTTTCTTGTTTTCTGCGGTAAGTTATTGATATTTTCAACGGCGATCAATCGCCCGTGTACGTTCTATTGTCGATCTTCAATTGCCCCCTTGATCATCGTTGACGCTCTTGGGAAACCCCTGGTTTAGATTATGACAATTTCGAAAAACGTCGTTAAATAACTAAACATTACTTGAGATAATCCGATAGGGATAGATAGGCTTTTAGACAAGTACAAATTGATACCGTAATTTCTTTTTTAATTAAAAACGATAATGCTTCCCATTTGAGGTGGCTTTATAACGGTTACTGTATAGTGATATAAATTTATTAAATAACTTTTTGAGCAATAAATTGAGGGCGCGGTTCCCAGAGTTCTCCCCCACTTTCAAATCAGCAAGCAGTTTTTAGCTTAAATCAAGTATTATCATCGCAAGCAATTTTCATAACGAGGTAGACTTTGTTTAAAAATTATAGTCACGTGCCAGCTATTCAGAAATTGAGAACATTAATCGTACCGGGGCTCCTCGAGAGAGGAGCATGGAATACTTTCTCTTAACAAAACACTGAATCTAAAAATCATCATTATTGAATTTACGTAATAATTTAGTAAATTAAATTTATTTATAATTTACAGTTTTACATATTTAGAAAATTAACTCTCAACTTACTGCCTTTATTAAAAGAGTGAAGCTGGTACGATGTGATCAAGCGATTAACATAACACCTGGTGTACATCGATGATCTTCCTCGACGAAATTAAAATATGTGCGCCTGCCGTAAATAAGCGATCAACCATCGTAACGCCAGATCACAGATGAAATTTACATAACACCCGAAGCAGCTGTAATACCCGAGTAATTGTCGATATAAAGCCTGTATTTTAACTACCGCATGCGCGGCAATTTCACGTTTGCAATTTTTTATGGCATGCCGAGAAGGTGGACTCGTTTACTGGCCTGTTCAGTGTTCAAGACACAAGATTATATTTTTTTATGAGTACCGCATATTTATCATTGTTAAAACGCAAAGCATTGCAATGCGTTTGTTGATTTTTTTTTGCGAGGAGAACTTGTCAGGAAGGGAAGCCAACCATCTTACTAGATGCGCTTATTTGAGTATAATTTATACAGGTTCTTGAATAGATTTACTTGTACTCTATGCTATAAATCATCAATACTTATAGGTTAGGTTACAACCTACGTACTTCAATAGTTGGCGTTTTACACATAAATCTGCTCACGCCAATTTAGGAAAATTACTTTGTACTTAGATGACCGGTGTAGTACGTCTGCAAAATCAATGTGTAGATGTACTAAAAAATCGTTTAAAAAACTTTCCTTTAATTTTTTTCAAGATATTTAATTGCAATAAATTCCAAACCGTATAAAATGCGTGGTTTCCTTTAATCTCCATTACCCATTTGTTGAGTAATGAAGAATGAACTTTTCGAGCAATTTTTCTTCGCCGCTGCATAACAGTGATCGAAATTTATCTATCTGCGCAAAAGTGAGAACCGAATACAAATTTATTTTTTCGACAAAATACTCTTTAATATTACTTCTTAGATTTATATACAGTAATATTTTTAATGCAAAATAGAGTGCTCTAATTTGCTTCTTCTTTTATAAAAAAAAAAAAATCGAGATGCTGATTTGTTTGGTACTTTTACATTTAGAACAGACAAGGGTCAACACTAATTATTGCGTTAAGCTAGAACTGTCACTTTTCAATGTCTGCGCCTTTTATATGGGACACTATTGCAAAAGTAAGTCCATTCGCAGTATGTCGATACGATCTTTTTTTTTGTTTCCTAAAATTGTTTCATATGGTGGATATTATATTTGCGTGCCCAAAATTACATCAAACATTACATTTCGTAAAATCTCCACCAATATATGGTGCGAGTGCTCCTGGCGTATATTTCATAGGTACCGTGATTGGAGGTTTCCATTTTTAATTTTTGTGGATCTCTTTGGCGATCTCTCGGAAACTTCGTAAACTATGTCTGTTACATATAAAAGCGATAATTCTTATTATTCCCCAACAGAGGCAACTCCTTCTGTCTTTTGGATAAAGCTATTACTTATTGAAATTTTTTTAATTGTCCTTTCTGTTGAATACCAGAGGGCCCTGAGCTTGATTCGACAGATTTTCGCCGTTACTTGTCTCAAACAGTTTACGCCATTTTTTGGATTGACTTTTGGTCTCAGGATTGAAATAATCAATCCTGGTTTCGCCAGTGGTTATTATCAGTTGCCAAAATTCATCACCGTAACGGGCTAACGGTTTTTGAAGTTGACGCACAAGTGTCAGACTTATTGAGTTTCTGTTCCGGTTCATCCGGATCATCTTCTAATGATGTTCTACCAGTTATAAAATGATCGAGCTACCGATGTACACTAATTTTAGATTCAGATTGCAGACTCACCAAACACTCCTTGCAGACGTTGAATAATTTTTGAAGTTTTCACATCTTCTTTCCACAAAAAGAAAATTATTGCTTTTTGACATTTTACGGCGTCTTCCATGGTTACAAAAACAGTGCTAGGAAAATCTTAGCCTGCTTCTGAAAATTTGTACCGAGTCCGGTCTATTACTACGAATTACTTTTAGACGTATTATTTATTTATTATTATTATTACTCCTGAAGTTTGGTCAATTTTTCCCGACTCGTCCTGTATATAATTTCCATTAAATCTTTTTTCATTACAATGAAAAGACGGATTTTACTGAGCTGGACATTCCTCATTTTATTATACTGACAATGTGTACACATTCATTAATAGAAACAGTTTTATCTAAACAACGGCGGCAAGGAAGATAACCTTAGATAACAAGATTCATTAGCAATAAAAACATCACGAGTATTTTTTCAGATTATGTAATCTGATTTGATAATTACTTGAACACAGGAAAATTTGTTATATGCATATTTACGTATGTATGGAAGAATCGTATATTGCACCGCCAGACAATTGAATTTCGTTAAAACATGGTATTATTATTCACGACCTACGAGTGAGGTTGCAAAAATATTTACATTAACTTTCAAGCCAGAATGGAATATAACAACCGCTAGATAAATCACTGCTAACAATTTCAAGAAAAAAATAACGTTCGTGAAACATCGAATAATAGAATCTTCAAGAATGAATCAATGTGGTTAATTTTGTGTTTCTTTCCGTTTATTGTTGCGCATAACTGCTATTCCTTTTATACGATTGAATTCCCAAGAAAATCTAAGAAGCAAATGTGATGAAATATTTCTAGAACACGTACGCGACCGTAAAGTTACACAAAGTTTGTGATGATTGGCTAGCATAAATATAAAATTGCTTTGATGCATATCTTGGTGTATCACAAGTAGAGTGAGGACGTTTGGTGCAGTTTGCTAGCGAGTGTTAGTCAGCCAAGCGTCGATCGGGGATATGCAGTAGCGTAGATAAACTGAAAGTTGGATTTTGTTAATCGTTAAGTACGTTGTCGATACGATTGTAATAGGAATTATGATATATTTTTCTACATTGTTCGTTGTAAATTGGTTTCGTTGGCCGTCGCTCTCTGCCTATCTCCTACGTGGCGAGTTACACACATGCGAGACTTAGCCTGCCGCCGAACGTAACGCCAATGACAAACTGCACGCAACGTCGCCACTCTAATCATGTTATATATATATATATATAAAAACGATTAGTAACTGCAGATATAACTTTAATAATAATAAAAATAAATAAAAATAAAATAATAAATAAAAATAATAAAAAATAAAACTTTAATAATGCTTAATAATACGTTGTTGAAATTAATTTAATACTCATGAAACAAAAAAGTATGCATCATCCGATAGCTTTGTTAACCTGTTCTACACGGAGAAAAAAGAATTTATCAGAGCAACAAAATATATTTTGTTAGATGTAAGTGATTATTTATTTAACTTGTGTGACATTAGAATGCATACTCAGAAAATATAAAAAATCAGTTGTGCGTCAGTTCTTCGCACTTTTTTATCATTGCAAATGTAAATGTTCCGTTTAATCTTATCTTAAAAAATTATTGGAGATTATTAGATATCTGTTAACGTTTGTCGTAGTTATCTAAAAGTAGAACAACCTTATTGACTAGTATTGTTTTTTTATTTACAACAAAATCCTATCAGTTTATAATTTTACTTTAATTTAATTATTTCCTTGTAGAAGAACATCGAATATAATACTGCGAATCGAGTTTTGTAAGAAAGATTACTCTACGCAAAATATCAAACTTGACATTAATGACTTTCCTTAGTATCCAGTAGTTATTTTAGCTGCCAGCTGATGAGGCTATATAAGTTCGAAGAAGTAGGTTAAATAGCACAGCGTGTAATCCATTTTCTCAGCCAAGAAACGTTTAACATAAATCGATCTCTCTGTCCAAGTTAACATTATACTAAAATAGAAGAAAGCATATTTTTCTTCTTGGGGCCATAATCTTAAAATAAAGTCAGTGTATACTTGAGTTGCTTTAATCTATTGAGTCTGTAAAAGATACAAATTACAAGAAGCCTTTTTTGATCTAATTCCGTATTATTTTATGAACTTCCGGATTAAATCCAGAATAGATGAAAAAAATCTGATTAAAGCATAGTTTCTAATACTACAGTAAAAATTGAAGATAAGATGAAAATATGCGTTTTGATTGGTACACGTTGAGTACTGATTATCAATATTGTAATTTCGGTTTTAATTGGTCTTGGGCACTTGATATCTTTTGCTATTGATAGTCGGACAAACTATCGATAGTATTCCTTGATAGTACAATCGATAGTGCTTTCGATAGTACTGTCAATAGTAATATTTTTCTCCAAAAAACGTCTAACTGGATAGTGTTTATTGCCCGTCTTGTTTCATGCGCACTACGTACGTTATAAACATTTTAAAAATTGTTTAAAATTGCGCCGTGCCATTGGGTAGATTGTACACTGCGCAAGGGCAACGAATTTTTTTTTAAATGTTGCCACTAAGTATTATTCTATGACAATTATATATGTAGAAATGTTGTTCCACAATCTTAAAAGTAACAATTTTGTTCATTTTTGTTGTTTTTTTTTAGTGCGACCACTACAACATTAACATACATTTCATTCGTTCAATGATTGTTGTACAGTGAATCTCACGACATTTTAACATTCCAAATTTCAAGATAGGTATTCCCGTATTTCTATAGCAACGAATACCGTTATAGAGTCCTAAGTCTGTAATAGTTCTTGGTTGATAGCGCTCGCCATTTATAATAATCAGATTAACAACTATAATCGTCTTATTGCAGTATGCTAGTACATAAAATTAATTTTTTGGAAAAACAATTTCAAAAGCCAATTTTTTGTACGAAGACGCCTGATACCCATGGCGCGGTCTGGTACACATGTACAGTGGCATTTTTATGTTTTGTCTTCCCCCGAGGCGATGTATCTATACTTTCTACCACTCGTAGCCGTGCGTATTGTAGGATTCGCGGGTAAATTTTTATTACTCCTATTTTAGTTTAGGATGAGTATTCCCAATAAACGCGGTTCTATGATTTAGTTTGCCGAACGCCTTGCCACGCGGAAGATAGTATCGATATTTAGTCGTTGCAAAGGGGAGACAAATCATAAACCGGCCACTGTACCTGTATACAATAATTGAGAGCAGTGCCGTGTAATACACGATTCTTCTTAAGAATTACAAAAGTTTTTAGTCTACAGAAATATATTTTCTTGCGATTGTTAAATTGTGCATTTTCAAGAAATTCCTTAGTAGACAAAAGTACTGAATAAGTAAAGAATTGTGAATGCAAATACTAAAAAAATCTAGTTTCCGTGATTTTCGAACCCACAACTCTCGTTTACCAGGCGGTGTCTTGAAATTTCAATTGTGTCGGAAAATCCAGGAAAAAACGATTTTTCATGTATAAATCTATAAATTACATATTTTCTCGCGCGAAAGATTTGCAAATTAGGAGAAATATAAATTACGCAGAATTTATTTCTAAACTCCCCATCGTGAGCGTACAACAATACCAATTAATTTTTTTTACGTTCAATACGTGCATAATCCATTTTCTATGCTCTAGAAAATTCACAGTTTTCTTGCTATTTTCCCGCGTGGAATGCCTTACGTACGTACGCAATATAGACTAGTACAATACATTTGTAAGTACAAAAACACCAACAGATAATCACGAAACAACCGCTACGTTTGCGTGCTTTAGTCGGGGAATTTATAAATAGCCCACTTCGCTACGCCTACGATCTTACGGCCAATTTCAAAAATAGTTTTCCCCTGTCCGATGGCGTTCTGCATACGCACACAACACAACAAACAAATATTAATATAATGTTGGTGCTGCGCTCGTTAGAAAAATATTTTGCCGATATGCAGTCGACAACCAGAATGTGGGTGCTCCAATGATTTATTCAACGTTCATATCTTTACACGTCGGTATATTTATACAATACCGCATAACTTATTGACCTCTTTGTAGTAGTTACACTAATGCCTTTACAGCTGAGTATAGGCTTTCACGGCCTTGTCTACAGAAATAGATATGTACAGTTACGTGCAAAATAATAGCAGTGCTCAAGAACAGAAACCTTTACAGCATTTCCTATATACTCATGATGATACAAAATTACTTTGAAAGTCCTTTAAATTCAGCCTTGGGTTAACAATTTTTATTCAGGGGTAACAGGGGCAGGCTTCTGCATTGGCATTCCTTACTATTGAGAAAAAATACACAGGCTTACCTTACACCCTAACTTCCGCTGTCACCTTCAAAGTAATCACATGCAACCATCCCAGAACGCCGGTCATCCTCCATGGCCTTTCTTGAAAGCTCCTTCAATGTGCAGCGGATTTAAGCTGCAGTTTTTTTGGAGTTTGAAACAGAACTTAATCCAAATCCATTGCTACTTCGCGTCAGCCATTTCGAAATTCGTAGAAGGAGAACAACACGTTACATCTCAAAACAGGAATGCGCCTACGCTGACGGAACATCAGAGCATCAGCTGAAAGCTGCACGAAGAGGTAGTTAGCGACGGGATCTTGCAGTGCTTTCGGTTTGGGCAGAATATTCAAATTCAGGGATATTTTGGTTACGCGAAATGAAAATAGAGTTATTCTGTAATAAGCTCGGCTAACAGTTTGACAACCTACAAATTCAAAACAAATTGTGAAACATAATGGTATAGGGACACCTTGTCCGCTCTGCAGTTGGGTCAATTCATGAAATGATGTAAATGATTAAAGTAAATCAAAAAGTAATATTGCTACCTGGCAAGGATGAGGTGATAATTCATGGTAGTTGCCGGAAACATACTAGCAGAAGGGTTAATTCGGGGAAATCCATAACCCGTCCAAGATTACGGATGGCATAACATATGCCGCTCAGTTTTTAACATAGTTTATCAATATGTATTGTTCGTCGTCATATAATCCTAAAAATTTGATATGATCGATAGTGAAAAATGGAGAGAGTGAAAAGTGAAGAATACGCACAATAACTACTAAATTATGCTACACGCTGCAAAAAGCTTTGGTTACATCCAAAAACAATCCGCACACTCTCAAGTATGGCTAGAATTTCCTCATGCTGAAATATAGCAGAATCTAATGATTCGTTTGTTTGTGAAACCATTTTGAAAATGGTTAAATAAATTTCAATTAACAAAAAATGCGTTAAACGCTCGAATATTTTTAGTTTTTGACGATGTACACAATAATTACAGCTCGCATTAAAAATATTACACAAACATAGGTGTTTCAAAATATATTTTATCTATCAAATATGTTAACGTAGTTACTTAATGTTTTATTTCAGCCGGTTTATAGAAAGTAATTGTCCTAATTATAGTAATTAGAAATTAAAATCATTTTCACGTGACGAGGTAGAAAATGTTTTGGTGATGCCATAAATGTTTAATACAAGGAATTTTACATACAAGTTTTCCACCTTTGTGTCAGTGTTAGCAAATTAAATGAATGGAAATATCCCTCCAGAATAATGAAATATGAAATATATTTCTTATGGAGCTTTACTAGATATTTTTCCTTTCTAGTGATTCGTTTACACGTTCGATGGCGCTGACGAACGCTTTTAATAATTAGGCTGGCGTAGTCTTTTACCAGAGGTCGCTGTCTATCGAACATAACGACGTGCTTTCGCTTGCACGAGAACACAAAAACTTCGAAACTGCGTTTCCGGGGATTCAAGAATTAACTCGTGTACGAACAATACACACAACTTCTCTTCGCCCTTTCCCTGCTACTAACTCGATAAATCGCCATGCCCTTCATTGTAGGTTTTTATCGCCGTTGTAGCTTTATTTCTACGCGAGGAAACCGGGTCAGGTAGAAATTTGCGTGATAACTGATATGTCTCCCGTCGTGCTTCGTCTCCACCACTTTGACTACTCAACAAATAAACCGCGGAAAATACAACGTCGTTTCGTATAGCTTCAGTTATTTATTGTCGGATGTAGCGTGTTGTCAGGGGAATTCCAGGAAAGTAATTTTCCACGAGGAATTAATTTTATTTATTCGCTGTGTAATGGAATAATAAAAGAACTCGGATATAGCTCCACAAAGATGATTGAATTAGTTTTATAAATTGAGCATCGAGAATGTAAAATGTTCATATATAGCTTCTTTTAATAAATCAGCATGCATTTTTCTTAGCCTCAAAAGAAAAACAATAACCAAACTTGATTAACACTAATTGTTATAATGCGTCGTATTTTCAGCGCTATATTTATGTTCTACAAATTACATTGATCAAGCTTATTTGAATGTTGCAAGGCTATTTTTATTATTTAAAATTATCTAGGTTCCCAGTACTAATTAAATTTTCTTTACAACTTCTATATAACATAAAAGAATGTTATAAGCACCTATACATTGTACATTCTAATTTTATCTATTAACCTTCATAGGTGACCCCGTTGAAATATAAGCACCTCTGTAAAACCTATATTTTACACTAAAATTAAACCAATTTTTTTGACAAACAACATAAAAACAACGGCACACTCCGCACCACACAAGTTTAATTGATTAATCCGAGACAGCTACGTCGATCCTCATCTTCAACTGAAGACAGAGCTATTCCGGATTAATTAATTAAACTTGTGTACCAATACTTTTGTGTTGTTTACCGTACTACCCCATAGTCCTTGCTATCATTATATTTCAATTTTTTTGAAAATTTCACACAAAATTCCTTTAAATTCTCAAGACATACTCTAACTATTTTCCGAGTTCAGAAATAGCAACATTTTATTAGTGTTTTTTTTTTATTATTATTATTTTTGAATCTCTAAAAAGCGCAGTTTATTGAAGTAATTATGTCCACATTTAAATAAAGAAATTTTTTTAAATTATTTTCTCTATCTATTCTTTCATCTTCAATGGATATTAATTTACAAGAAATTACTTCAAATTTGGAAACTACACAGATTTCAAAAATTTGTAAAATTAATCAACATCGTCCGCATACTAATTTAGCGATGTTTGGCCATTTCCGCTTAATTTTCCCGCAGGCCAGATAAGATCTTGTCGCGATTCGTATTTTTAGAGACTGCTCTGTTGAAAATCGGCGTTATTTATGTATTAAAGAAAAGCGCCTTAAAACTATAGAAGAAACTTTATTATTCTTTTTTCCCAACACAAACAATTTTGGGACTTACACGACACAGACAAAGATATCATAGGACTCCTATGCCAAGTTGGTAAGGTTAAGTGCAGAACATTTTGCTATCAGGCAGTGTAATAAAATCTCAACGCCAATAAAAAGTAACAATAATTTCATGCCAATATTTTAAAACGTAGGTACGTATGTGATAATAACATTTATAGCCATTCTTTTAGAATGAGCTACTTATCTCCTGGTTTTGTTTTATCATTTGATTTCTTGTTCCATCTTTGGTTTTTCTCTTTTCTGGTTATGAATTTTTTTTTTATTTAATTTAGTTGTAATATGATAATATTGATTTATCATAAAAAATGGCAAAAAAGAGTTAGCAATTCTATTAAATCGGAAATAAAAAATAATTGATATTATTTTAATTAGATAGTCTTATATTGCTTCTTTACATTAATGTTCATTTTATGCATATTGTTACTCTTAATATGCTAATGAGAAAAGCAAAAACCAGATTACCATCGATTCGTTGCGGCTTCTCGGTTTTTATTATACGGCTTAAGAGAGAAGTTCTTTTCAAGTGGTATTCTTCGGGCGTTGAAATTAATGGTTATAGTTAACGTTGGCAACACTAATAATTCCCATTGCTGACTTCCAGACCATATACGATCCATCGTAAGTACGAAATCCTTCGTTGATAACAACATGTTAACGTACACTTGCACTCGACAATCCATACAGATATACAACAGAGCATGGAATGGTGAAAAAAATAAACGAAACAATTGGAATAATGATCTTCACGTACTTTTTCGAGCCTCGTGAAAAAAAAAATTATTAGTAGTTAACATTTTATTAACATTTTTATCCCCTATAACGGTAACCTCTTCCTAAGTCTTATGACAAATTTTTCAATTTTTCATGGAAAAATATATCTTGGGCTACGTATCCGAAATATTAATTTATTTCTTTTTACGATGAAGTTGGCGGGAATTTATTTGCAAAGACTCCTTAAAAATGAAGCAATTTCCAATTTTAACGCAATAGTGAAGAGAATCTCATTCAAATTAGATGATAACTTTTTCAAAATAATTGTTACAACAGTAATAGAAGACAAATTATTCACTCTCCATTTAAATAAACTTGGATCAAGACGAGAGTATTTATAAAAGTCGTTATTTTTCAGGTGAGCCCGTCTTCCAGCGACCCGGTGACACAACAAATCATTAGCAAGCTCGGCGATTACCATAGAGTGAAACCCCTACTCAAGTCCTTCCGCTATGAAACTAATAGGTTAATTGGTGTTGACAATATACCGCCGAGTCCTGGGCCACCTCCTGCGGCAGCGTTGCCACCCAGTAACGCGTCCTTATCTACGAACAATAGCAGCGTTAGTAGTGGAAATGGTTCCTCTTCATCTACCATGTTGCATCAATATCATATGCCTCCTGGCGCGTCCTCACGATTGCAACCACCGCCACCGGAATTTAAGAAGCCCCAACAACAGAATAGCGGAAGACCGCCGAGTCATCATCCCCATCAGAGAGGGGTGTTTGTTAAGCCTACCGATGGAAAACCACCTTACGAAGGCAGAGGCGGTTATCCCGGTCAACCTGGCAATAAGCACGGGGGCAATCCCAGCAGTCATCGGTCGAATGGGATTTTACCTCCGAAGGGACCTCCTCCATTGAATTCATTTTCTGCCGCTGGTTCGGCAGGAAATTCATCAACCTCACCTCTTCCTTCCAACACGAGTCGCATGTACGCTGCAACAAGAAATCTACCTCGTTTATCAATGGATCAGGTGAGTGTTAAAATATAGCTGATATATTCTTGAATTAAACCCACTTTTTTCAATTGAGAACGCTTACGTATAGAAAATTCTGTTCCTCGTTGCTCTTCACACTAAGTATCATGATAATCATGAAACAAACAACGCATTTTTTTGCTCATTCAATTCATAAATAAAGATAAATAATAACTTTGTTATTTAATAGAATAATTTTACTTTAAAAACCTTGAAGTTAAATTATGGTAGCAAAACATTACGAAGCAAGAACGAAGAAGGTGTTTGTTGTTTAAAATAAGCAGTTTCAGATACATTTGTGTATAAAAATAATTTATTGAATTTGATTACAATCACTGAAATAATTTATAATCCATGTCAATATGTCACGGGATAAATTAAATTTCACAGTTTTCCTTTCTTTTGTGAATATGTATTTAAGTAAACCACTTTAAATTTCATTTCCTTCGATACATTGAGTACCTACTCTTTCTAATTTTAACTGGTTAATTTTATATAAAAGTCGAAGTTTAAAAGTTATTTCATGTCACAAAGACGTTAAAATATAATTCAAAATTTTGTTTAATTTACAAGAAAACGTAAACAAAAGTTGGTCAACCTGCATGTATAATTGATTATAGAATCGATGGAATGCGTTTAGTAGACACAAGTTTAACATTGTTATCAGATGACTGTTTTATGAAATTTGCATATTGATACATATTTCATTTCGAATTGTTCTTTGTCGTTTCTCATTGCCATTAACACTACGGTTGCCACCGGACCCTTATTAATAAAAACATATTGTCTTCTTTGTATTTTTGATTTTAGCCTTTTCCGTAATTATGAATATGTAATTTTCAAACGAAAACTATGCGCAGCCCGCATAAATAATTTTGAATTTTTAAATAACGGAAAATTTTATAAAGGAATAAAGAAAAACCAGAAGATTAATATGTTTAAATTAATATTATTAATTTTATAAGCAATTTAGAGAAAAAGCATTCAAACAAAAAATAATCGAAAACAAATGCTTAGTAGATATACAAGGATGTCCAATTTTCGCTGCGCACGATACACGTTTAATTTTTTAAATGGAACACCCTATGTACCATTGCGCTTTTAATTCAAGTCAACTTTCTTAAATATTTCATAAACCCATGTATTTTTAGTTTTTATGTTTTAAACACCTTACACGCTACAGTGGTGATTCAATTTTTTCGCAAAACATCAAAAAAACTTTTATATCAACCAGATTCTATAGAAAGGTTATTGGTATCGTTACCAAGTTTGATTCGTGTTATTTCATTTTTAAAAAATAGAACACCTTGTATATTTTTACAAAATCTAATAGGGCAGCTCTTCTGAAATCTTTTTTGTACCAATTTTTTTTTTTGTAACAATTCCTTGTCCTTTAGTAAATTAAATACGAAGCGATGCATGTAAGTTTCTCTTAAAAAGGAGAGTACTGTGACGAAATACTATAAAATTGGTGTCGCTAAAGATATTTACTTAAGGCAAATGTGTGAAAGTTATCTCTTTTAGTACAATTTCTATCATCTACTTGAAGTAACCATTACTTTCCTACGTGCAGTGCCTACTAAGTTAACCCGCACAGATTTGAGTTTAACATCAAAGCAATGGATCTATGTAAAGCATCACGTTCCATGTTTCTTTAGTAGTAAAAAACGTAATAGGAACATACAGAAAGATATTACAAAATTTTGGCAATTTAGTTAAATAGAAATGTTTATGAAATAACTTCTTGGATGAATTTCTTAAAGCAAGCATTATTCAGCATAATTTCTTAAAGCAAGTGTAACGTGCAAGCGTGGACATCAGAGAAAATAGCATTCCGGAGACGTTGGAAAATGTTCAATAAAATGCATTACAATTGACACGAAAAAATGGTATTCGCTTCAAATAGTTGTTGAAATTGTATGTATAAATTAAACGTTTACAATTTATTTCCAATTAACGTCTTTTAGTAGTATTTCATCGTAGCACCCCATGCACCTTAGCGCATAGTGTCACACATAAACTACTAAAGAACGATACATTTCAGGTATGTAAAAAAGAAAAAGTCTATAACAATCTCTATCAAATCTTCGAGAAATATACAGAGTGTTCCGTTTAGAAAAATTTACATAGCGCATGGTAACAATGGCTATCTTCTAGACTCTAGTTGACACAGAAAAGGTTTCGATATCTGGAAAAATACTCGCTCGAATAAAATTAATCGCCACCCTAGCATTTAAGACGCTTAAGATATCAGCCGTTAATTCCCGAAATATTCCGAAAAAATGTCAAGTTATCACAAAATTTTAACTTGAGTATAATTTTATATTGTGCAGCACTTGTCTCCAAATATTTTTTATTCGAAAACTCGTGCTCAGGTGGGAAATTATCTTCCGTCCACGCTCTAGATGGACACGCTGTATATTTAATCTATTGAACAAGAGCTGTGGGAAAAACCACAATGTTGGTATAATATGATGTAACACACAGTAGTCCTTCATTGTTAATGTGCCTAAACGATAGATTTCAACGCGTGGCCGAAGTAAAGTTGGAAATTGGAAAAAAAAAATGCATTCACACCCTTAGTGAGTACTGTTTTACATATAACTAAAGACAATCAGTTGTATTTTCTAAGCTTACGTGGTTTAGTTCGAGATACTTTTTTGCAAAAAAAGGTGACATAGAAGATATTTTTAAAAAGCCTTGTTACTTCTGGTTCCCAGAAGAAGATCTGAGATTTTCATTTGATTAAAAATGGAATATTTTATAGGTCCAACAATAGACACATCGCTTTTTTTTTATTTTGAAGCAAAATCCGCTGTTAAGATTGTATGGCATTGCACAGGAGAAGGAACCACACTAATAATTGTAAATTATTTCGTATCTGATTGTAAGTTCTCACATTAATTTCTACAATTCACGCATAACCAGAACAGGTTTCCAGCAAATACAACTCTAATTATCAATGCAAATTCATATAGAACTTTCGCGATTTGCATGTAGTATTATCAGCACATTCGTACAGCTTCATGACATTTAAAGCTGTAACGATAGCAAATAAATAGAGATTTTTAAACTATCAGTTTATGCAATTGATTGCTACTTGCGTAATATCAGTAGAACCGTGCATGTTATTCGGTTATTCTTGCGTTTGCGTATGTAGTGATCAGGTACATAGATACGCGTATTATGTTTGCTAAATATACATCAATTATTTTTATGGATTTGAATAAATCGAAGAATAATTATTCAAACTTTTTGGCGTTGTCAACTTTCTATTAATTTTTCTGAACAACCACACGCAGAAAAATCTGTTTCAAACCGAGCAAACCTTAGCTTTCGATATACAGAAGGAAATTTATCATTGAATGGAAAAAATTGTTTTTTTAATTCAGTTTTTTTTTGATCGATTTTTTTGAGAATATAGGTTTGATCGAAATACTCAAGTAAATTCTACTTAAGAACTTAGGCTTAACATTTAAATCAGCGGTTAAGTACAGCAATGCCAGTATGTTATTGTTTTGTTTTGTTTTGTTTACTCTTGTTGTGGTAACCGAATAATCCTAACACCGAAACAATACTCAAATGCAAGACTTACGTTTAACGGTAAATATCAATGCTAGAAATGTGCATCATTGTACAAAAATGTTTGCATTTCGAATTTGTTGAAAGAAGTAAGTGTATCCAACTGTAGGCAATTGAGGACAAAATTAATAATATCTCGTAATTGTTGATTATTTATTATTATTGCTATTGTGATTTATTGATATAACCTTTATCGCCATTATATGAAAACATTTTTTTCCAATAATCTCAAGGCTATTGTAAGGTACTTTACTTGCTAATTTTAGTAGAGTCTAATTAAAGCTTTATTCATAATGGCAATTAGGTAAAATTATCGAATATCTTTGTAATTTAAAGAACACTATTATTAATAAATTTGCCAAAGATGCTAAACTTTTTATTACCTAAACAAAAGTCTCAAGGCTTGTAACATAATAAAAATATCAGTCAAGTAGTTTTATAAGAAACGTTAAATATCTATCAAATGCGTTAAAATGCACATGTAAATTGATGTCAGTTGCTCTAATCGAGTTAACAGAATTGATAAGAAACAAGTTAACGGCCGATAAAAATAGTCATACACCCGTATTAACCTGCTTTTAACTACGATATTCGTTGATTTTTTTTAAATATGTTTGGTTAAAAGTAATGAATTTAGTTGTATTTGCCAATACTTTCTTATTGTTTGAAACTTATTTCGACTAAATTGAGGAAGTAAATATTGAATAATCAACAAGCCAAATATTACAAAATGTTCATTAGAAGGGCCATTATTAGATACGGTTTTTGTCGACTTCGATTTAAATCTTGATTTTTCAAAACAACGCTCCTTTTTACTCTTATACAAAAGAATAAGTCAATACTGACGCACCTGCCGTACATAAGAGATGGTTTCAAAATTTAACAGGTCTGCGTATTACAACATATGGCAGATAAGATATAGGCCAAAATGGTGGTAACAATGAAAATTCCCCCCTATCTTGCGGTCACGTATCGCCTTATTTGCTTCGAAAAAGAGACCTCGTTCTTCTTGTTGTCGACGACTTTTAAACATTGCTGGTGTTGTGTAGTTACTTTTATTGCACGTGTCTACGTTTTACTAACAGTTGACAGGAAGTTGCTATAAATTGCATACCGTCTAGGGAATCAAAGGAAATGTTAAGATTCTGTTCGCACAAGACCCGTTGTGTAAATTCTTAATAATAAGTCACAACGAAAAACATTTGAAATCTGTGTCGTTTCGTTAGCAACAAAATATTACTCGCACACACATATTTTAGGCGTATAATTTGCGAAAGGTTGGACACGCAATAAAACCCTTAATTCTTATCTTCACAGCGGTACTCTCTAACACAGTTATGCTACCGCTTGTGTAACAAATACATCGGTATATACTTAGTAACTTCTGTAATAACTATGCATGTTTGTGGTTTTTCAACAGATACAAATGCCGGTTAAATAAAGTTAATATAAAAATGAATCATTCTCTATGGCGGTTCGTGACCCTTTAACACAATGTAGTACAATGTGTACGAGGATATTTATTTTTAATGTGTGCTAGAACGCCACCCATCCTTAATTCGTTTAAATCCACAAAATCAGATATAAATTTATAGAAAAATCGACTAAAGACCTAAATATATACCAGGAAATTTTGACTTTTCGCTGTCATCATAATCTGTAAGACTCACAAGTTCAAAACTATATAGAACATATGAAACGTTCCATTATACCTGAACGCTATGGTTGAAAGCTGCACTGGGAGACTGTCATACGTATTTGAGATGTGACAGTTAGCAATTCAAATTAATAATCGATTGAATTAGAGTTTTTAGTAATTTTTAAAAAGCATTCTGTTTGTAAAGTTGTTTATTTCCACTGAAGAAATTTACTTATTTATTAAACCTGAGAATTATAATTATAAATATTGCTGCTAACGTTGTTTTTGGTCTTTCGGGTGCGATTTAGTAATTACAAAACAAATGACTATATAAATGTTGTACGTACCCAATCAAGTCGTCTATCTAACAATGTTTCCCAACTTTCTCCTTATAATCGGCAATATGTTATCGATAACCAGAACCGAGCTCTATCAGAATATTTGTTTTACCAACTAAGGCTAATATCATACATGCATGACTTGACCACGAGATTCTTCATGTTTCTTTATAGCAGTTAAATGATGTAGATATAATAAATTCGAAACTTCACATCCTTATGTCCGTCTTTTTTTTAATTTCCATTGAAAATCGTCGTGTAGACGTTTTATTTTCAGCTCTTCTCTCCGTTATTTGTTCAAGTGTTAGTTGAGATTATGGACTACTTAACTTGCATTTTTTTCCAAAGAAAAACTATTAAAACTACTTTTTAACACACAATGCTTCTATTCATTTCAACATTTGTACCCAAAGCATTCCTGCGCATGCCATCTCGTGTTAAGCAGTCTAAGAACTGCTCGAGAGGAAAGTTGGGGAATAGTATCTGGTTTTTGTCGCTGCTTTCCAAACGACAGGCACCTATTTCTTGGCACTAAAAGGCGCCAAGGAATGTCTGGCTCCTCGTTTCGAAGGGAAGTGAAAAAGCAAATAGCGCGGAAAAGAACACGCTCGGAGCCACACTGATGCCGGGTAGGCAAAAACATGCCCGTGAGTTAGTGTTTTTTTTTCCCACATTACTTTTGACGTGAGCGATTCCGTTAATACCATCTGGTTAACTTATTCTAATTGCTTTTTCTCAAACAATTTAAGTGACATAATTTTTAGAAAATCATAGATATCTCAGAAATTAACTATCTTAGGGCTAAAGCATGTTCTTTCTTATTTCTTAAAAATTCACTTGTACTTTTAAAAATGCAATAATATATATAAACGACTATACCGAGATTACGAAACACCCTTCACTAATGCCGATAATTTTACGTTATAGACAAATCATGATTTTACAACAATTTGTATATGCTTTTTTTCTAACTGTCGCTATTATTTGGGAGTTAGGAGTTTTTGCCACTGAAACACGATTTTCGGAAAACAGTTTCAACATGGATGTCGTTTCACGTAACTTAACCCGATACAAAAAAAAAAAAACAATTTTACTGCAAGTATGCGTACGGTAATCGTAAAAGTGGTCATAAAATAAAATATACAACCTTTCCAAACGAGAGCATAACAATATGTCCATAAAAATATCTCTGTTTGGATATTAGGCAATAATACCCCTCTCTGTGCTTACCTCTTCTTTTTTTATCTTTTCAAATTGACGTTTCCAAAATACAAATATTTACAGTTGGCAATTTTTTATCTTTCGCCCTTCGTTGCTTACATAGTACTAGGAATGCCAACCATGAAGTGCAATAGAATATCCTGAATTTTTCTATCTCCATCTTTTCTCCTCCTACACTTATCTTCCGCTTTCACTTTGAAAGATTTATAACTTTGCGGACCTTCGGCCCGAGAAATTTATTGTAGTCACAGTGGCCGGTACCTCGGACTAAATTGGATGTTTCCATTCACTCAATTTGCCGTTCAATAAAATCGGCCATCGGTTTACCTTACGAAGATTTACACATCCTGGTCCATTTGCAAAACGTTTACTTTCCAAATTAGAACATCGAGACTTTGGGTCCTTGTTTTAGCACCGCGATTTACGGTTAACATTGTGCTAATAGGAAGTGAAATGTTAAGGGTTGTCACTCTTTAAAGCCTAACGATTTACCGATTATGTGCAGTGAATAGTAACTCCTTCAAGTAACCTCGTGATACGTGTGCTCATTTCATTATATATAATAATAGAAATGTGGAATTGAGAATTGAATAACAGGTACCGGGTAATTACAACATTTTTCAAAGAAAAAAAAAACGATTTTAATTCTTACAATGGTTCTTTTCAGTAATTTAATATTGTTTCCAATACATTTTAATAGCTTTATGAATTTTTGGGCTTATTCGAATAAAAGGTTTTATTTAAATTTTCCTTCCATAATTCTTAAGTTACATTTGTCAATATAGGTGTTAAAGGTAACCTATATGAGGGATGTACAGTGACAATTTTATGTTTCATCTCACCTGGGACGATGTATCTATATTTTCTACTACTCGTAGCCGAGTAGTTGACCTGAATCGATTTCACTCATAGACGGAAATGATCTCTTTTAATTTTTTTTTTAAGCACACCTGTATAAGATATTGGATTTACGTACTGATGTTCATAATTTGAGACTACAGTGTACGAACTTTGTTGCTACTCCCATTCATAAAGCTTCAATTTTCCAACAATCACATTCTTATAACATTTCAAAAATTTACAATAATTGGTCGCGGACGTTAAACGGTATGCACGATGGATGATTAGAAGTGAGCTTTGTGTATATGGCTTTTTTTTATTTAGGACCGAATTACGCTTTACTATATTTTGGATCCAGTCTTTTGATATTTTTTAAGCTCGCTTTCGTAAACCCGAAATCAACAATTTAATGATTTGCATCAACAAGGTTATTGTTGTCAATTCTTTCCAGAAACTGTATTAATTTCATTCAGAATTGGTATTAATTAGCATACTTGATACAGTATACATTATGCATATTTTAAATATTTAGCAACAAGCTTTTATAACGTAAGGCTACGTCACGTATTAATAATAATCAGTCGAACAATTTTATCTACATAATTACGCTTTGTATGGCTTACATTAATAGAGATTGCTATTCTACTGTATTGTGAAGGGAGACCTACTGTATTTTGAAGGGGGACTTCTTATTGCTAGTTACATGAATTTGTAAACAACTTCGATCGATAACGTTTTTACCAACTCCTAAATAATCTTATTATTATACGTACCAGTCTGACGTGGATTCTGTTGCACGAGTCCAAAATTGCAATGAAGGGTTTTGATCCACAGAGAATAATAATCTAATCTAGAAAATTTGGTTGTGCCGCAAAAGGAAGGGAATATCGGTTTTCAATTGTAATTTAAGTCATTTATTCTTCAATCGCTTAACCTTTTAATTTGAATAATAGCGTGGGGCAAAATGACGGACAATTAAAAAGAAAAAGAAAGAAATGTTATAGTGATACAGACTCCAGTTAGTATTAACTAGAGAACTTAAGCTTTGGCTGTCTTTGAATTGTATTTTTCAATCATCATTAGATTGATTCATTGCAATATCATAAAAGATAAAGCTGCCAAATGAGTCAGTTGGATATTTTAAAATTAATTTTAAACAGTTCGCGAGGCCCGGTTAATCATGATATATACAGATAAACATTATCTGACAAAATCATAAAGTGCACAAGTTTGCCATTTCCGTTTATGATTTTTGTCAAGAAGCTTGACAAGTTGTTGTTCGGTTACTAACCCTTTCGTAACGGAGTGTTTTGAAGGTTGTATCTAAATACATACAAAAGCATGTACGTGAGCAATCCTGGCTGATTATGTGAGCATTAATTAATTAATTATTTGAAACATTTATTTGAAACACATATTTCTTTTTTATACAAAATTTTATTGTTTATCTCGCTTTCCACTCGTGGGAAATCCAATAATCTAAGGCAAACATACTGACGAATTTTACAAAATTTAACTTACTAGTTTAATTAATATTTTCATACTCGTATCGGCTAAAGTAAATACAAAGAAAAAAAATTGATTTTGTTTGACATTCCGTGATTAGTTAATCTGCTACCTCTAATGCTCTAAATGCGATATAAACTATCGACAAAGTGGGGTTCCCACCATTCCATTTTCATGCAGCATTAAATAATACATACATGTTCTGGATTTGTTGAAGCTTATTGTGCATCCATCACTTACTGCTAACTTTTCGGTATGGAGAATTTGTTTTTCAATATCAAGCTTTGCCTTTTTGGTCATACTGTTTTACATGTGTCGTTATTATTGTTTGACGATTTTTATCTTGAAATAATCTCATCGTTCACAAACATCATAAATAAAACAGATACCATAAACATAAAGAGCGATTGCTGCAAATTTGATTGGAATATACCTAAAAAATCACTAAAAACGTGGCAAGAAATGCGCAAAATTAAAACATGTTCTAAAGCTTGCGTTTCGATGTCGCATCAAAAAATGCATGATATATATGCGTAGAATGCGCCCAATTTTAAGCCGTATATCATTGAAATGTATAGATGGAAAACACGTTTAAGTTTGTTACAAACGGTTATCTTATTAATCACTCAAAAATTTATTTGTACTCGGAATCTGTATCGACGCCATTTTTTTTAAATTAATTGCTTGTTCGGAAACGGTTCGGTAACCGTTTCTAATTCCGCACTACTTTACTATAAGATCAATCATGGAAAACTAGTTTCTTACAGATGTAGAAGGTATTGAATTGTCATGATATTAAATGTAGCCATGTTTTGAAAATTTCGTACGTTCTAAAAAAAATATATTTTCTAAGCAAAAGATTTTTTGAAATGGTCAAATCTCGTAAATGATCATGATATTTGGCAGCACTGGTAAAATATAAAGTAGTGTTATGACCATCAAAGCATTTTCTGGCAGATTTTGAGAAATTAGCTTCATTAGTGATATACAGATGAATAATTTTAAGTTGTCTACTTCAAACATTGATCTACTGTCACCTTCAAATATATAAAATTGTGCCTAAAATTATTATTACCAACTATGCCGATACACCTCTGTTGGGTACTTGCTTTAAAACTAAAAAAAAATCATTTCTTTGAAAATTCGTTTGGAATGTTATACAATTTGAGGAATGTTTAATGTTCCAATACATTTGAATAACTCCTTAAATATATTTTTATAAAGGATTTACACTCCCCGACAAAAACTTAGACGCGGTAAGATGTTTTAATGGTTTTAAGGGTTACAACATTTCTTTGCGAAACTAGCAAAATATCTAATTAAGTTTTTAGTCATAAAAGTAAAATAAACTTAAAAATATCTCCTCCAGTAATATATGAACTAAATAATAAATTATTACTCCAATGTTTAAACAATTTCTGCGACAAAAATTTAGACGCTCTGTTGCAAATGTAAAACAAAAATCAACAAATGAGTGATCAGTAATGCGTAGATCCTCCATTGTTCTTAAACACTTCCAATAGTCTGTCATTAATAGGTTTATATAAATTTAACACATAATTTTGAGGGATATTCTGCCATTCAGTTGCTATTGAAGTTTCCAGTTCCTGTACCGTGAAATATTGACGGCCTCCGCCATAAACGCGACGTGCCAATTCACCCCACATGTTTTCAATAATGTTTAAGTCTGGTGACCGTGCCGGCCACTGTAAAGTTTTAATCTTTTTCTCTTTAAACCATTCAGTAATGGTTTTTGCTTTATGAATTGGCGCGTTATCTTGCTGAAAAACAAAATTGCGCCCGGCCCATTGGTTTCCAAAACGTAGAAGATCGTCACGCAATAAGTCTTTATACGTCACAGATGTCATTTTGTTTGTGCAAAACACTATCTCACTTTTATCGCGGAATCCAATCGCCGCCCATATCATCACAGATCCACCCCCTAATTGTCTGGTCATTTTCACTTTTGATTCCTTTCTCAGATCACGATAATAATGTGAGTACCCATCCGGTCCGTCCAAATTAAAACGTTTCTCATCGGAAAATATAACTTTTTCCCATTGTTTCTTCCAGGATACGTGTTCTTCTGCAAATCTCAACCTCGCTTCTTTGTGTTTCGCCGAAAGTGGCGGTTTTCTCAACATTTTCTTCCGTGGTATTACCGGTGACGCATTTAAAATCTTTTGAAGATTACGCACGTGCGTTTGTACCCCCGCCTGTTCTGCAATAACTCTAGCCGACGCAGAAGAATTGGATGCACCCCGCAATATCATGCGTTTATCCCGCTCACTTACAGCTTTCGGTCGCCCCTGGCCTTTTGGTTTGCCGTAATTTTCCAGATCTTTTAGGAAATTTCTAACGGAATGATCGCTCCTTCGTAACCGACGAGCAATTTCCTTCTTACTAACACCATCCTGGTGCCAGGCTAGAACTTTACGCCTTTCTATCAAGGATAATTGCTTTTTTCTACCCATATTGCAAACACTTTATAAAATATAATTTCTCGTGGTGAAATGTGTACACTTTACCAGCACAACCGCTGCATATAAAGAGAAGTATCAAATTAAAACATTTTTGCTTATATTAATGTAATAAATGCACAGGGTCTAAATTTTTGTCGCATTTTAAATTCCTATTTTGATCTGGGAAAATCTCAATTACCCCTCATAAAGCAATAAATACCCAGAAATATCTATAAATGGACTATTTACATAACAAGTATTAATAACCCTTATTTACATTTTATATAATGTCTATAAACTTTGTTTCGTAAATAAAAACGATACCGCGTCTATGTTTTTATCGGGTGTGTAGAAATTACATTAAAACTATAAAACCTATAACTAGCTAGCAAAAGTTTATTAGGGAGATACACCTTGAAACAACTAATTTATCCCTTGCATTAGGACAGTTCTGGAAAGTAGGTACCAGAATTGCAGCAGCATACCATATATGTTTTTCCTTTCATACGTAGATAACAGCTCAAGCATATTAAGACATAAATTTACACATTAGGTACCTTCAATTCGGTAAATTTATCTTTATCTTTAACATTTTATGGAAGTACACTTGTTGAAAATGAAGACACATATGTACATTATGCAAGCTAATGATAATTTACTTTGAACAGTTTTCTGTGTTTAACAATTACGAAACGACAAAGTAGATCCTAACGCCATAACTTAAAAATATACGGTGGATAAACACCTGTTCGCCTGTAAACTAAATTGACCGGCTAAAATGTCCCGATATAAATATGTACACACGCTTTTACCTGCACCTGTATTTATTAGTTGGTAGTTAATAGATTTACCGTGTAAGCTGCTTTAAGCTGTGTCCTCTTACAATTAGCAATGTAATCAAGAATAATACTACGATAATGCTGTAAGCTTGGGTACAAACACTTCTAAGAACTTGTATTCGTTTACATTGGTCGATTTTTTACGTAATGTCTCAATTATTTTCTTAAAAGTAAATTTGGTAAAAGATTTTATTGTTCTTAAACTCGCCTTTTATATTTAGCAAAAATTTGAGCCTTTTGATCGTATCGACAATTTTTATTTTTATTTTTTAGAGTCACACTTCTGGTTCAGGATCAAGAGAGCCTATGACGCCTTCAGGTGGTAGCCAGGAAGTAGAAAATATATTTAAGGTACTTTTACTTTTAAATTAATTTTTTAATTTATTTTATTTTTATTTTAATTTATTATAATTAATTTTAGTTTTAAAATTAAAACATCTTTAATATTGAAGATTATCTTGCAACATCTCTGCTACAAAAATGTTAATATAATACGGTGCCTACTTGGTTTAAAAATGTTGCCGAGCAATACTGTTAACGCCGTAAAATTACCTCTCGTAGGACCGGTCAATATTGTCGCTTTGAGTAATGCTCGGCGCGTTACGAACAACAAATGCCATCGGAACTACCGGAAAGTCATATTTGCAATTTCCGATCAGTTTAATCGGGTCGCCTGTAGTAATTGCAGATTGCAGCGCCATCTGCAATGATTGACGAACCTTTTTAATTCACAAATGTTTGCCTGCGATATTTGCTTTTGTATTACAGCAGGAATACATATAGTTGCAATAGTAGTATTAGAAAATAGCTTTTATAAATCTTCGTCTTTCGGTCATAATAGTTTTTAAATTAAATAAGATGCTGCGAGGATTAGCTTAAATAAAAATCGGATAGGCGGCACCAACCGAGCTCTTTTTATCCACAAAATTCGGATAAATTATACAAGTTGACAACATTGATTCAAATATTGGTAAATGGTGCAATCTGGTGACTTTTGAAATGCCAAGTTACAAAATTTGAAAGAGAGCGGAGGAATTCTACTATCGACAAAAGAGGGAAAGCTCCAGTTATTGTTTGTAATGGACGAACGATACTGTTCGATTTAAATTTATTTTTTTTTATTTTAGAATCCAGTTTTCATTTGAAATACTTAATTTCCTATTCATAAGATTTAAATAGTAACAAACGGCTGTTTACTTTTTCGCTGTTTTCACTTTAAACAATTTTTTTTATTATTTTAGGCAGTAGGATCCTTCAGCAGAATATATTTATTTTGTGATTCTGTAATGTATTTCTTTCAGTATAGGTCGTAGATAGTCCATTGTTAAAAAATTAATTGTAAGAATAAATATTTTCTCGGATCTCGAACTGAAACAAAGCATAGCTATACATCCGCTACCATTAAACTAGTCGTATACTGATCCCAGTTGAACTTATTGACTGACGAATATGGATACGGAAAGAACGCAACACCGCGGTTACGATCCGACTATGTACGCTTAATACACTGCGTTAGGCACCGCAAATATTTGATTTCCCCATTCGCATATTCCAAAAAGCGTCGACAAAAAGTTACTTTTATTAGTATAAATATTTAGTGTAGATATGTTTGTATCAGGCCAAGTAAAAAGTCGGTTATGCAATCATGTTATTGCATGTGATTTTCTAGTGGTCCAATTTGAGGAGCTAAAACACTATTTACCTTACAGAAAGGTCTTCTTACCTACCATCGATTTTAGTTTAGTTTACTTACGATTTTATATAAAAAAAGTAAATTAACAAATTGATCTCTAGCATTCAGCAGTTAATAAATTGAATTCGCTATGATCGTTATAGGTTAGACAAAAGTAAAGCGTTAATCTAATATCTCTGTTAATATAAAGCTTTGAACAAAATGTCATTACCAAAATTTTCTATTATTTTCCACCATTTGTGATTTTTTTTTCAAATGATTTCTGATAGTTCGTATAATTCTTACACAAAAATATATTTTCTTAAATGGTAACTGTAAATATAATGTCTTTGTGTGGTTAAATTAAAAATAAATGTTGAAAAATTTGAAACTTAACAAAAATATTAAAATGAAAGAAGGAAATGTTCAAATCTCCTCAGTCTCCTAGATCTTCCCAAAAATTGGGAATAGTATTTTGAAGGCTTGTTTTTGCTCTAGGCAAATATATTTGCACGCGCTGTCGTGTATTCTAAGCGGCAGCTGAAATATTTCCGCAGCTCTAGCGATCGAAAAAATTGTATCTAAGTACTCTCGAACATTAATGTATGTTGTGAAGCCCCATCGCGTTGAAACCATAGATCACGGTTTGGCACGTCAAAATGTCTGGTACAATGTGGTTACGAAGTAAGTTAAAGAACCGTCCCCTGTTAAGTTGTTTTCTAAGAAATATGGACCCATAAGTCGTTGCCCAATAAGCCTACATATTAAGTTGTTGGGGATGCTGTGTAGATTCTCAGTTGACCAATAACGGGAGTTATGCCTTTCTACAAATCCGTTAAGACAAAACGTAGCTCAGAAAATAATCGGTATCATTATTAGACATTTCCATCATCACAAAACTTCATTCGCCTGTCCGAATCATCTTCGTTAAGGTCAGAGTTGAGTGGTTAACATAGTTAGATTATTACACTACAGTAACACATCTAGAGATCAGTCTTTCTTAGTAGTTGATTTAGGGAAGTCGGCTTTAGAAATGTCTTAACACCGCCCGTTTCTCTGAATCTGGCAACCAATTTCGGTACCGTTGAATGGGCTCTAGTTCACTCCGGATGAATGTTGAATAAACAGCAAACTTCGTTATGAGGACGTTGCCTGTCTTTTCAATTGTAATTAAACCACACCAGAAGCGAAACTAACTGAACGGGAAGTACTCCGCAGTTATCGTACTAACTGTTGCCTAGCACCTTTTCCTCTCTTGAAGAAGCCCCATCTGATTGTAGGCAAAACCTCGAGTTTTCGTTTAACCATGACACGGTCCGAACCCGAAACACGTTTAGTTTTAATTGACTCTGGCCGTGGAAGCGTACGTAATTTTTTCGATCTTTTTTTTTTAAGATTATATTTGGAGAGATATTAGACTAATTCGTTACTTTTATCGTATAAACTACTGTATATAATTTAAGATTTTTCAGAAGCAGCATTTTAATTGATGAAGCTCCTTTTAGTGCTTCTTACATTGAAATATATTTAATTTTAGAATATCACAAATACTATGTTTTTTTTCTTTGCTTCGTTATGTTAACGTAAATGAAATCTCATTGTTTTCAGGAAATGATCGACGTTCGTACGCCAGTAACTGCGATAGCAGCGACGCCACGCAACAACGAACAGGACAAATTTCTCTTCAACCCCCTACCCATCGCTAAGGTGCGTTCTGTTTTGTTTTTACTAATTAACCAGTTACATATTGATCTGTTTCGATGAAACAACGTCACATGGTCCACTACCCTGCTACTATACACGCACACATTGATATACGTCGGCACACGTGCGACGGTTTCCATTTTACCTTGTTTGTTTTTCTTCTCTCACCTTCGCTCTCCTAAAGTTTTTTCCTCCTCTCACATTCACTAACTCTCTTTCCATTTCCAGTTTTACGCTATTGATTTACGTACATAGTCTCCGTTGCGAATAACTACTACTTTAATTCACATTGAATTTATGCATTACACATTATGAGTTGGTACGCTTTGTAATTGAAGTCTTGTTCTTTACAGCAGTTGTCGGAGGTGACCACTATGCCGAGCTCAAAAAGTAAGTCTGTCTACGTCACGTATTATTGCTTTATGTAAAATCTGTGTTGCAATTAACTTATCTTTTTGTATGCATACTTTTAAAGCTATAAGAAATTGCCATATTTTGATTAAATAAAAATAAATCGCAGATTTCAAATATTGTATTTTCAATTTCCCACATTAATTTTATCGGTATCTCAACGTGATTTGCGAACGATTCATCTTCGTAATACTGTCTAATCAGGGATCGATAAGAAATGCGGAATTCATTCATCATACATCTTATCAAAATATTTCTTTTTATCACAAAGCATAGTGCGGCGCACAATATGTATTCCTTACACCTAATATTAAAATTAAAACACCGGCGCAGAAAGCAATTTGCGCATGAAAAAAGGGGGTATTACGAAATTAAGTGAAATATCTTGTAAAGTCTTACCTGCAAGTATCGACCGTCGATCAGGTATTTATTATTGTTCGTGACTTGGTGTTTTTTTTTTCTGATTGAAAAAATTATACAGAGTATTTTACTTCAATATCCAATAGTAAGAAAGATCAAATGATGGAAGGGCTTCACGAGTTGATCAAATAAATAAACCTGTAAGTAAAATGTACTCAGTATTGCGATATGGGGAATCTGTGAAGAATGTTACATTTAAATTCAAAGATGTAGGGCACCCCGCTTAAAAAGAAAAGTTAAATGCCACTGGAGAAGACTGGTCGGAAGATACTACTCGTGGGTTTATAAACCAATTTAGTGTACCAGCAACAGTAATTTTTTTAGATGCCAATTCACCCATTTTCAGGGTTGCTTTGTCTTACCGTGTGTTACTAGCACCCTGTCCAACGCTGGCTTCTCGTGGATTTTCCCTGTTAAATATGTAAAAATTCACTTAAAATCGGCTTTCTAAACCGATGTTGCAGTTTTCAGCGAACATCCATTCACTTTTGCACTTCTCCAAAATTCAACAGCATTCGTTATATTCGCATCAATCACAGTACCTCCTTCCTGATCATAATGTTCAACATATTCAGATCTTGGTTTAATGAATTGCAATTCATGCGGACCGGTCAAATTCTAGTGCCATTAAGTTCTTACAATAATATATCTTAAAACATCATGTATTGTTCGTGTAATGGTCATATTTGCAGTTAACGATGTTGTATGTAACAAATGAAGAATATTGGATACGTTAATTCACGTTAGCAACTATTCTTACCTCTATTCATACATTAATTTCTTGTCCTCTATATCTATGCCCAGACTTGCGATTAGCGTATTTTTTCCACAAATTGAATTACATCATGGCAAGCTTAACGCTTTCGCTCACCGTGACCTGTACACAGGCCGCCAACTCCAGGGCTATACTGATTGATTAACGGTAAAAAAATCGTGACGGAAAGCGTTAATATGCAACTATAAATTCAACGTAGTTTTTATATTTTTTTATCAAGTAGAAAATTTTACGTTTGAAAACAATTAAAAGGTGTGTGTGGCTATTTCCCTAAATTGGTAGTAGTTGAGCGAAATCTACTTGGTCATTTTGGGGGGCTAGCAAGGGAGCGGTAAACGACTAAAGCCTTACAGTGTTCTGTTTTTTTTTTTTTATTTGTGTTTGATCGGTGTGATTTAAATCCCACCCAAAAGTAACATATTTACCTGACTTCACTATTAAAAATTATTGAAAAGGAAGTATTATCGTCAGGTTTTCCTGTATGATACTTTCCATACGGAAAGAAACACCAAGGATAGCATTCTCGCTAATGAGAATAATTCATCCCATGATTCACTAACGCGCACGCTTTATTGCGGAATTCATCTTTCCTTGAGGATTGAATGCTAGTGGATGTATGGTAATACATCTATCCAAAACCGTCCTATTGACTTGAGATAGCAGTTGAAAACAGACTGCTACCAAAAGTGTGTACATACGGAACTAAACTAGCCCGAATTATTCGTAACAAACAGTCAAATATGTAGAAAACACATTTTGTTGCCAGGAGCTCTATTATTTTTTCTGGGAACCGTCTTTGAATAGATTTCTAGAATTTATCTGAAGTACAAGTGCGCCTCTATAATTATTAAGAATAGTTTTGTACTCATTTTTATAGATGAGACATGTAGTAAATATTGTAGAAATGTCTTTTGGGTGATGTCACGTAGTCAATATTTTACTTGACGTTTCACTGACCATGCTGTCAGCTACTTCAGAAGATTTCTAAAGACTGGTGTTGTTGTCTCTTGCTCCTCGTTATATATCCCATTTCTGTTCCGCTTTGCTGATCCATAACCGTTCCGTTCCGCTGAATCGCGTCGTTCGTTGTATGACGACTCCGTAGTACTAACTTCCACGTGTTGCTGATCTTGTATCCGTCTTCGCGATTGAAGTTGTTGATGTTCTTCATTATTTCTATGGATTCGCGTATTATCCTCGGGTAGTAGTCGGTGGTTCTGGCTAACACCTTAACGTCGCTGTAGGTTATGCGGTGGTCTCCTTGTTGGTGCAGGTGTTCTGCTACTGCAGATTTTTCAATAGGAACGGTTATGGATCAGCAAAGCGGAACAGAAATAGGATATATAACGAGGAGCAAGAGATAACAACACCAGCCTTTAGAAATCTTCTGAAGAAGCTGACAGCATGGTCAGCGAAACGTCAAGTAAAATATTACTACACGACATCACCCGAAAGACATTTTTTCTACAATGGATTACGGTCGTGAAAGCCTACACTCAACCATGTAGTACATGTTTCAATCTCAGTGCTGTGTCTGGAGTAGCCTACGTTATGTGTTATATCCGCCAATGAATTTTATGTATTACCCCCTAACGACGTAAAATTTCATAACATCCATCTTTCCATCCGTTAATCGCACTTTTGCGCCTCCAATCTGGATAGTAATGATTAACTTACGTAGATGGTACTAGGAAAAGTATTTTTTAATACTTGTTATAATTTTGGAGATATTCCGGTAACATTATTGTACATATTACCAATTACCAGTGTGTTAACATTAAATAGGTCTATAAACCCATAGGTTTCATTTATGTCAGTAAATCGTAAGTAACACTTGCCACACCGGCAAGTGAGAAGGGCATATCGCCTCTGTGAATGAATATTCTGATTCTGATTATTAGAAATTTTGAAATGGGCACTGATAATGATGTAATTCTCATTCAAAAGTATCTAACCCACTGATGCAGAAAAACCTATCATTAACTAGTGTCGATATTATATTCATCGATTTGAGATGTTGATCTGCAATAACAGATAACTAGGTTATTCCTTGCATTTGTGCCCAACAAACTATTTATATATCATTAAATTACATATTGGTTTTCTTGAATTTTCAGAGCTGAAAAAGATTGTAACATGGTCAATATGACAAGATTCTCATTGTTTTTTTATTCATATTTTATTGCTGAAAAACGCTAGTACCTAACAGTTTTGGTAATAATACACGTAAAATGATTGCAAATTCCCGTTTTTTTACGTAACAATAGATAGGAACACGTAAACTATAATTTTTTTTATTATTTATTTATTATTATATTATTTTTAATATCCTTATGTACCATCTTTTATCTAGCAATGCGTAATTTCGACTTTCTCCTGATTAATATTTGAGTGTGTGCTACCATTTCCGTTCTTACACACGTCATATGGTTAGTACGGTTTAGTGTCTTTTTAAGTCGGACTCACGAGATGATCCACGCCTTCTGTGTCAATTATATTTTACCGAGATTAACATCGTTTTGATGATTTTATATTTCTTGGGAACATAATTATTGGAAATATAGGATGGAGTAAATAATTTCTACCTGGGCATATCCAGCGTCCGCGAAATGAAAAGACAGATTATAACGAATGCAACGCTGTAATTGTATTATACTTATTCCCAAAATACGAAGTCTATCGCCCGGTGAGAATAGAAAAAATCACGAAGATCCTCAATGATGTTGCCAGCACCCAACAATATTCCGCTTAGTAAGTTGGCTTAGAATTGTTAGGAGGGTTGAGTGAAGCGCTCTCAGCAAAGAATTTGATACGATATTTATGTATTAAAAAAAGGAATAAAAAATTGGCAAAAATAATGATAAATCTTTGAGATCAATGAAGATTAGGTCAGTATATTTGTAAAAGATTATTGATTGAGTAATACAATAGCGGTTATATACGATTGACGATTTTTAACGCACGGTGATCGCTTAATAGGGTATGTAAGCTTAAAGCTTGTAATAATCCCACGAGCCTTTTTAGTGTGTAAATGGTGTGTATTTGTTTCTTTTTAATGATTACGTCCTCCTATTAAAGTTAGGTTAAAAGGTAGGTTTTCGTACACACGTATATAAATATACAATAAAAAACACACAGTAGTATAATACGATAGTACAATAAAAAACGTCAACATAAAGCTGAGAATTCTCCACAATATAATACTAGATTGTGTCTGAAGAGCCTTAGAATATGTAGAAAAGGCTTCTTGTAAGCTTGAAAGCTATAAGGACCCACGGTTAAATTATTTTTATTTCTACTTTTATGACTATCAAATGTATTTCTGTGAACAAAGATATATTGCACTAATTTGTATATGGGTAAGGATGCAAAAGTAAGCAAATCATTTTCACGAAAAACTTGGCAACATGACTCAGCCGGTTGTAGATTCCAAATAACACTTACTTTACTTTCTTAATAATAAAATCTTTACGCCAGTCATGCGATAGCGCCCAGACAACAATATTATATTGCAGTACCAAATAACCAAGTGAGATAAGATAAAAAAAGGTTTTCTATCCAAAAATTTATTAAATTTTAGAAGGTTACGTATTGTAAAACAAGCAGATTTTAAATGTCAACGTGATTATATTTCAAAAAATTAGCTGTTAAACTGCATTCTAATACATAATTGTTATAAATTATATTAAAATTCTTATTATTCAGTTTATGGTTGATCAAAATGAATGTATTTGTCTCCAAATTAGCCACTAATTTATTTATATAACGGCAAAAATGAAAATCATCAAGAGTCGTCCACAGTAAATTAATTTTCAATATGTTCAAAGTCTCGCCCGAAATTACCTTCTGCATTTAAAAATTTCCATAAGTAATGTGGTCACGAACGTCATTGATAAAGAAAAGCAATGGACCCGGTACTGTTTTGTTACCGTTTTGTTCAGTTCGACGTGATTTTTTTTATTGGAAAAATAAAACGACGAGCATTTGTTAATAATAATATTTCCGATGATTCCCAAATTATATAACTTGGCGGTCAAAGAAGAGTAATGTACCGATTCAAATATATTTCATAGATCAAACAGAAGTAGAATAATTAATATAATCTGGTTTCCGGTAAATTATGACAATCTGGAATTTTCTGTCTATTTTCCGACATAATTCCTACGTGAAAAATCCAAATTCTCAGAAGTAGAGCAACTTCCAATTATGTATCTAACAAATCATTAACGCATTGTACAAATTCAATATATGCTGTTTGTGTAGCAAAGCCCTGTCCGCACAGACAATAAGTTGGATTTATTCCGATATTCTGTAGTTCGATGAGCAATTGCTTTTTCAACTACATATTTTAGACAAAGTTAAAGGAAGAATGGGCCGATATTTATCTGTATTCTTAGCACCTCCTTTTTAGAAGTAGGTAAGGTATTTGCTATTTTCAAAGAATCGGGAAATTGATCCGTCTCAACGGAATAGTTTATAAACTCTAATTGGACGTGAGGATTGAATTAGATGACTTTAGTGCATTCACAAGAATATTACCAAATCCACCGACTTTTTATTTCCCAATTTATTAATTATTTCAGCGACTTCACCCTCACACAAGGAAACATAGACGGGTTGTCACTAATTAGCAATGTGCATGAAGTCGATAGGAATGTTTTGCTAAACCTGCACCAACTATCGCAATTATCGAGCAAAATGTTCAGTTTGTAGTATCCCTTGATTGCTTATTATAGCCTTATCAATAAATAACCTTAAGATTAGATTTCGGCATATCTCTCCTCAGATTTAAACCTTAGCTAGTTCAATCTTGTCAACATTTAAATGAATTCTTGTATAGCAATATGTTAAAAATAACTTTTACGTTATAAAACTAAAACTTATTAATTTCCAAATATAACAAGCCTGAACTTAAAAAGGCATTACTAATCCTGAAAAGGCAAAGTAAATTGTTGAAAGGGAAGTTTAAAACTTTGTTCTTCGTCACATAGTGGTTGCTAATTTAGTTGCCGTTTTATAGAAGAGAAAGCCAGTATAAAGGCTAATGATGAACAAATAAATACACTAAATTGCCCTTACAGTACCCGACTAGAACCCATGCAAATCCTATTTCATTTTCAATATACGCTCTTCTTTGTCTCTATTCTCGAAAAAGTCTCGAGTGATCATATCTAGAAGTGAGTAGCCTAAGATCCATGTTGACTATCTTTTTATTTTCAAAAAGTTTCGCACCAATTGCTTTGTTCTTTCCAATAACAGAACGATGATGTCTTAAATAAATTATTTTTTAAATTATTATTAACTTTTAGAAAATAACACGTCTGTTCACCTACCGATTTCACCGCAAGGAATGTGCACGTAATTTTATTAAAGGAATTCCCCTATTTTTTTTATAAAACATTTAAATTCAACAATTAATGTGACGTAAAATCATCGATGTATTTGGACAGGTCTAAAAATTGCTGTTTTAAAGCTTGATTTTTATGAATATTTAAGTAAAATCATCGTAGTCTTTATTGGTTATTTCCTCGGTATGCAAAAGTATTGAATTAATAAGCGCTGAATGTGAATAGACCCGCCGATATTTTCTAAAAGTTGGCTCCTTCGAACAAAGAAGGTCTGCAAATTATAAATTTGAAACCTGATATACGGTCAACGAAAGCCCGTCTTGTGACACCCTGTATATTTGTATTATTATTTTTCTAAGTTAACATTCTTGATAATAATCGCAGTAAGCGTTTAACCTATTTATTTTTCTACAAGTATTTCTAGAATACTTTTACGTTTACGTACTACCATTATTTGCTTAACAATACAAAATAGTAGAAAAGGACATCGAAAGCGTTTAACGTTGTTGACCTTGGTAAATGCCCTTGAAGTGAGATGCGTTCATAACGAGTAACGCAAATAACAATTAGGCGAATTGTACATAATCGATGAAGTAAATATAGCTAAAATTTAACTAGCCGTAGAATTAGTTAATACGTCTCTCAATAATAAAAATAGTTTTCTCCCTTATCATAACTTCCTGCATTTGTGCTACTAAATTGAATAACATGCCCTTAGTCACGTAATTTGTGCTTCATTGCTGACTTCATAATATGATCTCATGTGAACATTTAGATGTAGTGAACTATAATTGGTGTATCGGTGCATCAGTACGTGACCGGTCGGTTTCTGTACAGTGAGCAAAATTACAATAATTTCACTTGATAAAGTAATCAATATTAACCCAAAAAAAAAATTTTTACTTGAATATCCAGCGTGTTCAGCGAGAAATGGGACAACGCGATATGTCCAAAATAAATAGGTTTTAAAATTTTGATAGAGGCACGTAATTTGCGAATTAAATTCAATACGACATCGCTAGGTGGCGCTACCTAACTTAATTTTTTTTTATGGAGTACCGTACCCTTTATTCGATTTTTGATACCTCTGCAGTACACATTTGTAAAAACCTTTTTTACAACTAATACCAACCTATCTGGTTTGATTATCAATAAAATAATTTTTATAAATTTAAGACGAACATACTTAGGTACTTACCTGCATAAATGCTTATAAAATTCGACGAATCGACAAATTTTATATCAAGTTAATGATAAAAGATTGCATTCTGTATATGGAATACAGATAACACCTAAATAAAACGACAATGTCGTCCCTCGCTAAATTGAAAAGTTGTTAATCATTCAGTGTTACAAAGGTTAATTTATAAAAACTGAATGGATACTCTAGGCTGTCTTTTAAAGGTATTTCCGTAGATACTGCGTGACCAACGAGTGGCGAATACTTGTTATTTTAAATGGACCGCCCTGTCTAATTATTAGATTTTTGATTTCTCCGCTTAGCAATAAACCAATATAGTGTGGATTTCGTATGTCTATTTGTAACAAACAGGCGACAACATTTGTTAAGTTAAAGATTTCATTCTATTGGAATCACTCTGTTTACTGATTTAAAAATAATAATTAGAATTATAAAAGCAGACAAGGGTACAGTATTTTAATAAAAGTTCATACAGACTTACAATAAGTGATATATAAGATAAATATGTTAATGTAAGTGTAAAATCAAAACACTTTAAAGCATTTGTTTATGCGCATTATTTTATATAACCTCAGTGACGTTCGAAATTTATTCCTTCTACCTCGACACCTTTGCGCAATCGCTTGTAACAGCGGTTTTACACTTTTTTTTTAAGAAATGCATCTATTTAAATTTAAGCAATTAAGGACAAGAATATGAATATCGAAATTTGATAGAAATAGACATATAACAATACACAGTTGTTCGATTTAAAATAACAAAATAGTTGCATAGTTCCGCTACTTATCGATCGTCTTATATATATAAAATATTTTTGAAAGATGCCTTACGATATTTAATTACATTACATTGAAAATTTTGACCTACCATTTATATGAGGCACAATTTTACGATACCGAATGATTAGGACATCCTGTATAAATATAAGTCTGTGTATCACATCACAAAAAACAAAGATTTATCTATAAAATATAGGAAACAACATTAACTCCGCTCCAAAAATTAAAAGGTTATTTCACGTATAGTGCCCTGCTATGGCTACATTTTATCATTTCGTAAATCTTGCGTTTCATGCTTTCAATTGGGTTTTGTGGAAAGTGGAAAGTAGTTCTTCTGCCAAGCGTCCCCCGCAATACTATTTAATTTTCTTAAACTTTATATGTAAATACTCACCAAAAGTTGCCACTTTCTCTTGTTGTAACTACGCTTGCCAATTGTCGTGAAAAATCCAGATATCGCAAATCTTACTAGGGACTTTATCCAATAACTAAATATATTTTTGAGGTATCAAGCACCCACTCGTAAGATTTTTCTGCAGTAGCCGTCGTCTAAATCAGCACAGTTCCATCATCAAATTATAATTTGTAATTACCATTTAGGGATATATAAACTGATTATTCTTCTCGTTTCAAAAATAGCTTTCTTTCAACCTGCGTCCCGAATAATTATTAGTGAAATTTAGTGTAGTGACTCTGTCCTCTTTCATTAAACATTATTCCATCAATTTTAAATGCATTTTGTCAGTTGAAAGTTGTGGAATAGCAAACCCTACACAAATACAATAGAATATTCTCCTGGGGCAGTAGTTCCTTTAATAACGAACAGCGGTTCTGTCTCAGCAATTTAAAGCAAATCTATAAAACTATAAAAGTATCCTTGATAATTTTTTTTATATTCTTTTGAAATCGCAAAGATCCATCCTTCGACGGATACCCGGTATAGATGGAAACTAATAAATCAATAGCCTTATAATAATTTCAACAACTACAACTAACATGTTGTCTTCTCTATTTTTAATTATCACGTCTACTTAAATATTTAAATAAATCTACAAGAGGACAAATGTGTAATATTTTTCTATAATATGCTGTTTTTATTCTTAATTATGCTTCAGTTTATCAGTTACTATAGAGAACAATAGTAATTATTACGTTATCTGGGGGTTGGTGATAAATTCTGTTACTTTTTATGCATTATTTGTAGACGTAAATCATTAAATCAATTTGCAACCTTACGATGTATTTGCACTTGATATTGGAAGTGACCTAGATAAATTCCTCGAGTAATATAGCCTTCATTTTATATTCATAATTTTTTTTTCACTGTTAAACAACAGGAAGTAAATTCACAAAAGCTATCGTACGGTCAATTGAAACATACAAAGTGAAGTTTCTTGTATTGAATGTTGAAGAAAAATAACAACGAATAGGGTATAGTATCGTCTTTTTTGTTTTTAAAACTAGATCTTTCCTAATAATTTATAAGAATTCATATTTAAATCAATTAGCGGTTATATAGATCCATTTTGCGTAGCAATCATTTCTCAGATTTCTTATGTTTGTTTTGTACTTACTCAAGTACCTACTTGAATTTTGTAAATCTCATTCTAATTAGGTGCCGTTATTTATTACTAACTGATAACAATAAACCTCAAAACCAATCACATTTGAATGCTAAAAATACTTCCGGAAATGATTATTTCGTATTTACGTTTTTTTTTGCAATATTTACTTAATTGCGTCAACCATTGAACCATTATACAACATATGCGTCAATGGAGGAAGTTAGGAAAACGGATGTAAACTCATTCTTCTCCTAACAGAATAACCGAGACAACATAGCGGGTCTGTACAGAAAGGAAGGCGTCTGTCTTCATATTTTCCGTCTACCTCGTTTCTTCTTTTTTTGTCTAATCCTTGTTTATAGCATGAGACTACGAAATTAGCTGATATTAATCATACACCTGATTAGTATGTTGTGGTTATTATACGTTAGAACA
>LR736866.1:9513318-9555917 GCA_902654985.2 Oryctes borbonicus
CCATGTCCTTTTTATGTTTATATAAACGCGCGTGTGTGTACATAATAATATTAAGTTTGAAGCGTTCGCGCTATTCATATGGTAGACGTGCTTCGGCAATCTTATGTAATGGTGGCCAACGGTGTTCGGATATTGTGGCGCGCGAAAATGCCCCATAATAACAGTTTCCTTCTAATAACGGACGTGTTTTCGGAAGTCCCGGTGATGACTTCGGAATAGCAGTACGCGTTACGCGCATTTTCGAGCTTTTGTTTGTTTATATTTTGTGCGCTGCCTTGCCTCTTCGACTACGATCCGTGCGTATATGTGTATATACCGTTTACTTCTTTCTGCATGGTGTTGTCATGCTTGTGTTGTGTATTCGTATTTAGAAAAGAAGAATTATGTCTTTCGTTCATTGGGAATGAATGTGCGTCGAACATAGTCAAGGATAATATTCTGCATTTAAACGTTTCTTACGGTTTAGTGTTATGGCTTTGCAAATTTAATCGATGTGACAGTGCGTTTATTCAAATTTGGAATTTTAAACAATCTAATAGGTAAGTTCTCACCATCAGTGGAAGTGGTAGAAAGATTCAAGAGTGTGCTACAGTTTCATCGAGCAAAATTGCGTTACTTCCTCCTTCCTATTTTGGTTCTTTACTTACTATATCCTAAAAAAAAATAATCGAAAATAGAAGGCAAAACCTCTTATAATGCGAATAATTTTATTCTGGTAGGTGAATTTTACCCTGCGGGTGAAAATTACGAGTGTTCAAGAATTTAAAACTTTCATTTTTAACATATCTGATTTTTGGGTTTTCCAGCCCTTCTAAAAGTACCAGAAAATACGATATGCGTTTCAATTCGGTACATACAGAGTACTTATTAATGGTAATACTGGTGAATGTAGTAGCGGTAAAGTTCCAATTTTTTTTTTTTTAGAGATGATCCAATCATGTGTGTATGCTCTGTTGTACAAAAAATACATTAACGTTATTATAAGAGAAGCTATCTTGCATTTCGTACATGTTTAGCTCTTAAACAAAACAAGAAACATGTGTAGAAAAGAATGCCAAATTGCTGCCTATAAATTAGGACTTACCAAGTAATTGCGTCTCTTTACAGGTTCTAATCTGTAATATTAATGATAAAAAATAATTAATCTGTTTACAGTGATAAATGTACTATAATGTTATAATTTATAACATCGAACGTAGTTGTCATTAGAACTACGTACAATGAGTTCAGCACGTCCGCTCGTTCTCCCTTTCTAGTTCCTGTTCGTGTAGCACGTTACTTTACTCGTGCTCCTGAGGATCCCCAATAGTAAGGAACGTATTGTAGCTGATAGCCGCAAGTACCAATTTTATTCCAGAATGCGTTGCTTCTGTATTTTTTCGTAATTTTCTATATGTTGTTAGTAAGTTTTTAATTCGGTACTATTAATTTCCATTTCTTTTCCGATATCTCCCCATTTTGCATTATTAGTTAATAGTATTTATTAGCCTTGTTCAAACAGAAATCGCAAACTAGTCAGACGCGATTCGATTTCGTAAAAAAAATCCGAAGGGGTTTTCTGACTGATTTTGAAAGTATATGATTGGCTCTGACTAATTTGCGCTTTCTGTTTGAACAAAGCTATTACTACTGTTTACTTTCATACAATTTTATAAATGGTATAATTAATTCATCTTTTCACGCCATTTCTACAACGTTTTCCGAGCGCGCCTACTTAACTTTTTCCCGTCCGCAGAGCTTGAGCTTTTCTTTAATGTAGCGACTCGCAAACATGGCTTACCTTAATGTTATTCACATTATATCGGTGTTTAATGGTCGTTTTAATACTACTTTATTGCTTTTTAAGTGAAAACTTATCATCAAAGATCAATCTCGAACATCTCCCTTTGTAAGTTTCTTGAACTAAAAATATAGCTCGACAAATCACTGCTTTTACCCCATAAAATGCATGTTCGTCAAGATATACGTCGTAATAAAAATGTACATGTTCTCCAAAGTAAGTGCACGTTTCTTCAGGCAATTGATTAATAACTTTCACTCTCAATTTAATATTTATGGCAAATAAGGAATAATCTTGCACAACTTCGCAACAAATTGTAGAGCATTCTTCAAAGTTATCTAAATTTTTTTGATTGGTAGTTTCGAATGAGTTCTGGAATTTTCCAATATTACAATGTTCTTTTGTATTGTAGCACTTTTTATGCACACTGCGTATTTTAGCCATTTTGATGCGCCCAGACATTTGAGAAGGATGATACGACAATATTGTACGATTGATTATTAGATGTTAAAAGTATAAACATATGCATAAATAAGGAAATGTCAGACACAGATAGAAATTATGATTACGACGAGTTACGAGTGGAATCAGCAATGTTCAATCTCGTTTTACCCCCGCTTTAGGGGAGAATGATGTAAATATTTTGGTTTTATGGCGGTTACGTTCGTAAATGTAAACAAATGCTTCTGTTACTTTAAACTTCTTTGATATTTACAAATATATGTTATTTGTTGCTATGACACATCTTCTGTAGTAGTTCATACATGACATGAATTACGAGAAATATGTTTGGTTTACCCCTTACCCCATCTTACTTATTCTGATTAAATAGTTTCCGCCGTATTCAGCATTCTATTGATGTGCATGCTATATTGTCAGTTCTTACTCTCGTCAAAAAATCCTCCCAGTTGGTCAGACCACACGCTCTACGGGAAATGGTAAACGCTGTTAAATCTCATTAAATGTCAATCATTGGCAAACATTAATGTTATGGGCTTTAGGCTGATCTTTTGATTGACAATACATTTAGCTGTGTCTTAAATCTACGGTTAAATGAGATTCATTTTTGATGCCATTAAAGGTGTCTTGGTGTAACTATATTTGAAAGGAAAACAATATATTCATAATAAATGAAGTTCTCTAAGGCTTACTAAGAATGTTCATAGGTTTCCCTTTAATATTCATTCATGTTTAGAGTGAATATGATGTTTAATTAAATGATGGTGAATTTTTATCCAAAATGACAATGACATGCAATTTTGAGGCGATAATTGCAAATTAATCGTAAGAAGGTCTACATTGTATATTAAAAGGAGTGATAACGTTTTACGATCCAGGCGTAATTATGATAAATACTACAGTTTCTAATTCCACATGTGTATGTACGTATGTACATGCAGCACAGTCCCATTTGAATTGATTTTTTTAGCATGAATATTCGAATAAATTACTGAACCTGTTCTGAATTACGTGTGTCGCAACAGTTTTATTATAGAAGTAGTTGTACAAAAAACACATTCAAACACTTCACTTTGCACTTCACACGTCATACCATGATATCAAAGAAAAGTCGTTGTATATTTCTGGGCATGATCCGAAATGCAAATACACCGCAAACCATAATTTATTGCAATAGTTTTCATAAATACAACAGTAAAATAATACTAACATAATCTAATATAGTTCAATTAAAACTGCGCTATGTACATAATTTATTTTAGTGAAACTGATGAATTCTTTTTTTTTTTTATTAAACTGATTTTTACACAATCACTCACGAACAACAGAGAAGTTACCACAAATGTTCTTTGGGGGTCGAACATTGGTTACCGATCCTCCGATATAGTTCTGTCGGATTGTGCTTTGGGTCGGTATCTTGCAATCTACAAAACTCTTCTTCAATCTGCTAATCTTTTTCTACAAATAGGCGCGCGTAGAAGCAGCTTGCAAACTGCTAACTGCTCTCTTCGAGATTGCAGTCATTGTTAAATCTTCTGCAGCGCTTGTAACTGCAGGTCTGCTTGACCGTTATTTTTCTCTGATATCTTATCATGAAAGTTTTTTTTATCTCTTAAATGAATCTTTATAAAAAATTAAGATTCACCTATTTATCAATTTTTATTTGTGGTGACTAATAGGCACACATAAGGCATTATCCTTGAAAAACAAGGCTCTGATATCTCTGGTTTAATAAGAGTGGCGCTTCCTTTATGCGACATTGCCGCTAATACCACACGCACCACGCAAACGCCAGAGCAAACATAAAGAATAGAATATTTTATTATTACAGATTCATTTGAAATGATTCCAAACTTATGACCTACAAGATGTGAATTTAATGAAAATAAACCCAAACAAATAAAACCTGCACACCTCTTTTATACCTTAGTACTTTTCAGGCAAATTGCATGTTCTTATCATCTTGCACAAGATGCGATTTTATGGTTAACACTAAACCCTAACCACCAAGCGACGACAACGTACGATTAGATAAGTTCAATCCTGTTTTGTCTCCACTTCATGTTTTAGGTTTGTATTGGCTCCACGTTTAAATGTAAACAAATGTTGTTATTACTCCAAGCTCGGTGGTAGACACATACATACGAATGTAATTCTTTGATTTTAAACTGAAATGTACAGTTATAAAACTACATCACTGCGGAGTTTCGTTGCAAATTCGACGGCACGTTCATCATTCTTTTATGAAGCAAACACTAATGACATGATATTCATGTTTGTATAGCCCTTCCTAAGTACAACGTAGACATTTCGATAATTTTTGTAATTTGAGTTGTAATTTGAGCTTTTTCTTGTGACTTTCACTTTTTCGCGTGTATGTTCTTTTTCTCGATCAGAATTAATGCTGCAGTTAAGAGAACTTATCTCTTGTATAACGAAGTGCGCATGTATTTAAATATTAAGTGAATGTGATCCTTGTGTTCGAGTTCTTCGTTGTTAAAACTTTAGGTTATATGTGCTTTGTAGGGATAATAGCATGTCAAAGGGAATTCGTTTTGGCGACAAATGTCTTTAAGAGACTAACAAAATGGTACACTGTAAGTGTGGCTCCGATGAGAATGACAGTGAGTGCGATGATTCACAAGTGGAGAGCGACTACTGCTTAGCAAGAAATTAACTAAGGCACAAAGAAATAAAAAAAAGTACAATTTTATAAAAGAATTGGTTTTGAAGTTAGTAACTGCTGGCGAAGGACGTGTTATGGATCCGCACATCAGCCGAAACTTTCCATTCTGAATGCAATAATACGTATTAAAAACAATGATGGAATATTGAAAAAAACGCAAAACATGCCCATTTCTTTCAAAAAAAGGGCAAGAGTGGTAATTGCTTTTCATTCAAAAGATCAATTTGATTAGTATGTAACAGAACCAATTCGCATATAAAGTAAATATCTACGTAAGAAGCTATTAAGTCAAATAGGTAAGTCTCTCTTATATTGGAAATCCCGGGATAAGACAGACGCTAAACAGAGAACTACTACGGCTGGCGAGGATTCACCGCCGAGAGAAAGAGCATGACGCGCATATGCATGTCTTTATGGAAGTACCAAGACTTCATACAACGACTGTCGTTCGTCATCATTCCTCGTGTGTACCTAACATATCGCACGATGTTTGGTTTTTAATTTTGCCGCTTCTGTAGGAGGCACATAGTGCTCGAGCTCCAATAAAGTTTGGTTGTGACCCTAATAACGCATATGCGTTAACGTTGGGAATTTACCAAAATGGCACGCACTCGTATTAGGTGCGTTTACAATTATGCATACAGAGATACGTACGTTGCTCATACAAACGTCGATTTAATATATACTGTGTGATTTAATATATGCGATGGTTTAATATATACTGAAGGCATATTTATACAAATATATACAGAAATACATCTACAAAAAATTTACACAAACAAGTAAGGAAACCGCGAACCCTTCGCGAACTATGACGACTAGAGGCATTATCCTTAAATCAGGAGAACATAACAACTATTTTTTTTGGCTTTATCTAGGGTAGATCTTGGTATTCTTTTAGGCTTAATTTAACTTCTTTTGGCTTCTAAATAATATTGTTTGCATGAGCAATGATAAAATGGTACATCTTTGTTAAATAGCGATTTGTTAAATATGATGAGAAGTTCATCTACTGTATGATATATTTGAAAAGGCGGTCTGTCATAGGCACTCTACTATTACAATGTAATTAAAATAGCACCCCTGTGATTGAGGGTTAATAGATTAAAGGTAATTTCTAAAAAAATTTACAATACCCGGTTTTCGATGGTACATTGCACCTTTCAAAACGCGTTTTCAGCTCGAACAGAAAATAGCTCATTGTATACCCTCGTGGGATCTTTATATACCTACCGAATTTTATTCAAGTCGATGAGCCCCAGGGTTGAGAACGTTTCCTTGCTAGTGGTCACACACAAGATATTTTTTTTTTATGCATTCGTATCGAGGACATTCCTAAATTAATCGTACCTTAAATAAAACATTTTTTTAGATGAAAAATATAAAAATACAGTAAACAGTGCGGCTATATCTGTAACCTATATTGTATCCCACAAAAATTAGACAGAGACGCCGCCGTTTCCGTTTTCTTTTTCTTTCATCTTCCTTCCGTTCCGACATCTGTTCGTAATACAAAACTCTGGAATATTATATACCGTTCGGTTCCGCCATCGTCGCGTCGGTAAAGCGGTGTGCGATAGTGGAGAGGGGGAGGTTGTGTGGCGCGAGAGGGAAGTCTTTTTGTTTCAAGATCGATAAAGTTAAGTTGTCGTACCTTTTCGAATATGTATTCATTCCATTTCGAACGGCTATCATCGGCGAAAACGCCGCGTCATCTTCTACGATGATATGTTAAGCGCGCGTGGTCGTGGGTATATGCCCGAGAATGGTAGGAGTAGGAAAGGTGCACGTGCTGATCAACAGACAAGTCGATTGAATAATAATTACCATTGCGCTGGTCGAAACAATGGTAGATGATAATTAAATAATTGGCGTTACGGCGTCACTAACGTAAACAAAAAACTTTTTCAACTTACTGCATTGATAAAACAAATTTACTGACATACATATATACAGGGTCATTCACGATGGCTGCCTGTTAAACATACCGGAGGCCATCCCTTAAAGCTCGACTGAAATGTAGGGGGACCTTAATGACATGCAATAATCCCGAACAAAAAGGATAGAAGATGGCTAATTTGAATCCATAACTTACACACACTACTATCTTATGAATTTGTTGAGGTTTTGCAAGAGTTATTTTGTTTTGTAAATAACCAAACCAATTTTAAATATTATGTGCGCTAAGTATGAATGAAACCTACTTATCATTGTATTTACAATTTTTTTAATTAATTGCCGCTCCTACGCGCTCCAAATAATAGAAAATGGCTAGAGTGAACAAATACCGATTGGACATTAGATTGGCAGAGGGCTTTGTAAACCGAAGAATCCAAATATGAAGTATTTGGTTATATACGTCGGATGAATTGGTGCAGAAAATGCGTAGTGCCCACTGGCGGTGTTTCCACCTATCTGGCTATTTAATTGGAAACTTTTATTTCATATATCTTAAAAATTATTCCAAAATATTAATTTCAATCTATTTTAACAAATGTACGAAAGCTCTTCTATAACAGGAATCATTATTGCGAATGACTCAAAGAATCCTAATAATTACGTTAACCAATGCTTGCTTAATTTAATAAAATTGATGGACCCATCATTTATGTCGAGTTGCAAAGTCAGTCGCTTGACTAATTGGAATTTAAACCGGTCAGTACCTAGTATTTACAACTAGTTTTTAGCTTGCGGAAGAATATAGCCGCATAAAAAGCATTTAAAAAAATAAATTACTTCATTTTCCAAATTAAGTAATTTGTAATAATTTTTTAAATAAAATACCCGTTCTTGTTATTGACGCTCTAAAAAAAAAAAAAAAACTAAGTAGCAACTACTAACAATAAAAAATATTTGTAATGACAATCTATTAGTTCGTTTCAATATAAACTCCTTAATACGTTAGCTCCGACTTGTTCGCTAACTTCGCAGACTAGCCCGTCAACCTTTGTTTCCGATTACCCGTTGTTTCACCGCTCTCCTCTATTCTACCGTCTAACGCGTTGCGTCTACCATGCGGTTGCTTCCGCTGGCCTCCTCCGGTCTTCTCGCCGGGTTGTTGACACACACAGGCCGGTCGGACCGGCACTATACTCGTACTCGTATACCTGAACTAATTGAAGACCCTTCCTTATCGCGACGACGTCCTACTCTGCTACATGGGAAAGTTTAAGGGCCCCTTTTATTCTTTTCTTTCCTTTTTTGTCTATTGTTTCCTTTTTAGGAGATTAATTTAGTTGCTTATTGTATATTTTGTACAATACCGAACGATACGGTTTCTACAACTAACGTATAGAGCTTGTGATTTTCGGTTTAGTATATACGAATAAATTTTATTTTATATAAATTTTGTAAAATTTGTATTTGTTACGTAGTATTACCAACAAATCCCGAAGAAAACGGAGAAGTGTAATTATTTCTAACGTAGAACGTAACGCAATAAAACCAGTGATTATGGACTTTCAAATGGATAAAGATCAAGTAATATTTTTAATCGCCTTTTAAGTGGCTAATGCAATTTCTAATTTGTGGAAAACTCAATAAATTCAGGAAAAAATATGTTTTTAGAAAAAAAAATGCTTTTTACTCCAGACATGCACATAGCACACACAACAACCGTTGTATGTTTAATATAAGAACAACAATAACAACAAAAATACGTTTAATCTAGTAAGATCTGACGACTGCAAATAATATTAACGATTTCGTATGATGTGACATCTGGTATTGAACACAAAGAATCGGTCATTCCACGGACGTATGCATAACAGACGCATCTAATAATAATAATAATACGAAATTAATAGGAGAATTGACACCTTAGGGCGGAATAATGAAAACCGAGACATTTTTCTTTTTTTTATTTGCTTTTCTTTTTGCATTATCTTTTTCTTTCTACCTCCTTTAACAGCAAGAACATTTCAAATCTGTATCTATCTAGAAAATATTCTTGTTCAGTTACTTTTAAATAGTTACTTTCGTACGTGTATACTTTTGCAATATATTCGTTCTGCTAATAATAAGGAATGGTTAGGTAAATAAAACACAAATAACAATTTATAAGATAAGCAGACGATTTGCAATAGGAGATTTTGCAACCAATGAATAAGGCATTTATATGGGTTATTAAAAAAAAATTCACACTGTGAAAACTCTAGGTACAATAATAGTAATACTAATAACTCACTATTTTACATATTTTTGTAACGTAATACTGCGTAGGCTTTCACAGCCGGTATAACTGTTACTGCTAATAACTTCTTCCGGATTTCGTGTGTCAAAACTTTCGTTCGTCAAAAATCAATTTGCCAATGACCCAATCGATTTACAAAACCCTGAAGTGAATTCTATAAAAATTCTTGGGAAATTTTTTGTATCACTCTGGTAATTCGGATTTTTGAATCTTCGACGTTATCGGTCTTATCTTTCTAAACTTTGTCTTTTGCGTATCTCCAAAGAAAACGATTAAATCTAGCGAACGTGCTGGTCATTCAATATTTCCTCATCTCCCAATCCATTGGTCGAGAAAAACGTTGTCCAGAGATTGGTAAGCATTGATTTCATGTGGATTGTACGTGGCACGAGCAAGTATAATTTCATTTTGCAGTAACTGCAAGCACAGAGCCGAAGTTAAATTGACATCCGTAAAAAAGGGACCAATAATTAACCCTCTAGAATGACTAATCTTTTGTTCACAGTTACAAAACGAGAAAACAATTGGAAACATAATTTTTTGCACCTCTGCGCGTTTGTCACCCAGTTAAAGACTTGTTAGCTGCTGTTTCTCGAGATGGTGTTATAAGCAGAAGATCGCCTGATTTGAACTCGGTTTAAATTCTTAGCTTTGGAATTATTTAAAAAATTTTGTCTATAGAATACGATCAAAACGCTGAAAGAATTAAAGAGCAGTACTAGGAAGCAAATTGCTTCAATTCAATTCGAAATGTTGTATAATACGGTAAATGAATTGGAAAAGAGGTTGGTGCATTTATAAATAGTTACGGTAAACAATGCTGCACATAAGAAATCCTATTATTCAAGAAATTCAGTTCCTATTGTTTTTTGTTATTGGTTTAATTTGTTGTATAATCAGTGGAATCCCTCACTTTATTGATAGCAATAGCTGTTCTTTTATTATTGTTAATCTTCCTAGCATTCATGATATTTAATAAAGATTATCAGAGAAGAAAAAAATGTTTGTTACGTCTATTGCCTTTGTTAGCATATATAGAAATCAGCAATATTCATATTTCTTCATCATTGCATACTTTTTTATGTTGTATTATTTTATGCATTCGATTGATCCAAATAGTCGAATTATGCCTTTTAATGCAACCAATCATTAATTTGAAAAATTCTTTGGGAAGATCGAATAGCGCCTATCGATTTGGCGATTTATATGTAGGTATATTAACGGAATGCCCGAAATTTCAAGTCAAATTAAAAATTCGAATTTATTGTGCGACGAAACTATAAATGTAACAAATTAGTGTCAGATGGTAATGTTATTTAAATATATACTTAATTGCGGAATTTATATGCATTTTTCGGGATTTAGAGAAATTAAAGATGGGCGGCAGTCAGGCACACATTAGAAATAAATATCCTTATGCACGTTATATTCATTCCTATGGCTATCAGTGCAGTGTACGCATTTTTTAACAATGTAACAACAGCTCCTGTTTCTTTTCAAATACATTTTATAATCGCCAAAATTACCCCTACTACATATACCCAATAAAAAAATCGAATTAGCTTGTATAAGAAATTGCAAAGTTGAACGGTGTCTTTTCATTTTTGTTCTCATATGTCATATTAACATCATGAATTATAAGGTTCTCCTCTTTACATTACAAAATAACCATGGAAACATTTAAGCACGAGGTACGCCGGCTGCTCGACTCCATCATATGACTGCAGGTGTTGTCAGCAACAATTTGCGGCCACCTCTCAACAGGTGTCATGCAACGGCGTACGACTACGCTACTCACTATTTTCTTCTGCTATTAGCCGGCAAGCGCTAACCTTTGTTCTTGTTTCTGTTGCAGGAAAGGAACGGTCATCCATCACCAAGGATTCCACGTAAGTATATCATTTGACTCTCTTAACTCCTTCGTGTCAACATCCGCCCCACGTCATCACGGATTAAGATACACCAAGTAGTTTATGACAGGTTATTTTAATTATTAACTACTTGATGTAGCAACTCGAGGCGAGATAAGAATTTAAGGGTTTACCTTTACGACTGGTAGAAAGGATGAAATTAAAGATGAAACTGTTGTGTATACTTCACATATCAATGATATAATTCTGAATATAAATTCATCGAAACATTTGAATATTTTTTGTAATACAAATTAGTGTTATAAGGGCAGTTAATTTGCATGGTATAATTCAAAATGAAAAATTCAGTGAAGACCAGTGGCATATTTTGGAAAAATTTATACTTTAATATAATATCAGTCGAGTACTTTTGTAAAGTTACAAATAATAATAATAATAAAAGGTTTTTTTGCTAATACAAAAAGGAAATACACTACATTATTCTACAGTATTCACAACTGATGCAGGTTCATAGGTCTCTTCCACCTGACTGAAAAATAAATAAACATATTACAAAATATAAATATTATAAAGAAATAAATTAATGCAAGTAAATAATATTTTTCAATACGACCAAGGAAATATTGCTTCTTTTTTTTATATTATTTCTTTAACTCAAAGAAGTATTAGACACTAATATCAACAAAACTTGATATTTGAAATAAGAAAATTGATATATTTGAACCAAAGAAATTAGTAACAATGGAATAGTTAAAACAACTAATCTAATTAATTTACTTTAAGAAATTGGGTTTTTAAATGAAAAAAACGTCAGATTCTTAACCAAAGAAATAGGTCGAAATAGTTTGACAACTGGCGCCATCTAGAGCTAAGAGATACAAGCGCCTGCCGTCCAGAGGAGATACACCTGGTTCGATGTTCTTGAAGGAGAGTGCACATTTTCTTGATTTCAAGAAATCATTTTTTTGTACCTGACATCAAACTTACCATCCAACTTACTTACTTGACTTTGTCGCAAAAAAATACTTTTTTACTTTTTTATTTTGAAACAAATAATACCTTTATATTTACGTATATTAAAGAAATATTGCTTTCACTTAATGAAATAACGCAAAAAAAATATATTTCTTTCATTCAAACAATCCTTTTTTTCTGTGTATACAGTAAATAAAATAAAAGTGAAGCCGAAAAATTGGCATGAAATAAAAAAACAAAAAGCATACAGAAACGTTAATTATGTGATTGTTAGCTATTGCATTATGTAACTATCTTATGCAATGTTTAACCATTATATGGTTTTAACCCGTTTACCTTTTATATGTTTATCTTGACTATTTTCTGCCAATATTGTGTGTTTACTTTTATTGCACTTACTGTTCCAGGTAACCTTGTCAAAATTTGAAGTATGTTTATAAACAGACGATCAATTAAAGATTGAAAAGGCTTTCAACAAATTATTATACATGCGAAAATTACGGATTGGTTTCTTCATCAAGTATTGATGAGTAATAGAGATTTGAACTTGTAGCCAAACAATTTGCAACAGAGGTAGCTTTTATTTTAAATGTTGTATATAATACGTTACTGGTTTTTTTTTAATGTACTTTCTTGTTATCATTGATCGAATTGAAAAACGTTCTCTTTTCTAAATTAAAAATTGAAATCATATCGAACTTCAAAATTTAGCGTTGGTGTAGAAGCGAATTATTTGTGTGCAAATTAGAATAATAAAGGTGTTGGTGACCTTGAACTGGACACTGGTTCTGCAAACAATAAAACATGGAATTTGAAAATTTTGACTGAACGATAATCCGACACCCTTTTAGGGTATCGGAGTTTTGAGAAAGAAAAGGAAGACTGAACGATAATTGTAAATAGCTCGAGTTAAATACAGTAAATTGGAAGATTTTGGAACCCATTAATTTGAAAAACAAATAAGTACAGGGCAGAAGTTTCGGAAAGGATTTCAAACGTACTATTGTCTCGAAGAAGCACAGTGACTAGTAAGAATTTATTATTTTGCGCAAACTTAGAATTTGAAAAGCATTTAATAAAACAAATATAAATTTCGCCGTTGGTAGCTTTTGAGTTAGGCGATTAAAATATTTAAATTTGTTTTAATTTATCCAAAAAACTGTAGTTTTTTGCCATTGACAAATTGTTTGATTTTTGACTCATAAAAATTACCAAATTCATCTAGATCCCACTTGTTTAATTTTTTTTTTTTTACCTCCGAGTGATATATTCTCTTTTATCATCGTTTTTATCTGTTTGTCTGTTCTTGCGGACAAATTTTTATTCATATAGTGCATTGACATCGAAAATTTAAATAACGCAAAACCTCAAAATAGATACCATTACATTTCTAGCGCTCACTGCTTCCACGCACATTTCATTCTGCTATTTAAACTCGCACACATGCACGCCCAGAGAGGAGACATACCGTAATTAAATCGAATAGACAATTTAAACTGACAATTTCAGATGAATTACGCCTATTTTATGTGCGTCGCGCTTCAACATTTATAACGAAAAACAAAACTCCAATCACATATTGGCCAGCCAGTAACTTAACACTGCTATCGTGTATATTTCGACGATTATTGAAAGAACCGGTGTGGTATCTAAAACGGTCCGCAATTTTACGTGTAAACAACAAAGCTGACTCTAATGGAGTTCGCAGTTTGGAGGTTTTATCGAAATGTAACCTACACATATGCTGCGCCAGGTTATGATAGATTTACATTTATGAATCTGACAGTGTAAATCGCAATGAATTAATGTTATTTATTATACGTCACTGGATGTGTATTGTGGCTTCATACACATGTATATACAGTGGATTTCACTTTACACCTTGTCACCCCTGTATCTTTGTTATTGATAAGCAAATTTTACGGGGTATGAAACGTTTGTACGTTACGTTAATAAACAGTTAGACTATCACGATCAAAAATTAAATACCAAAAATCGAAAAGATATAGGCTTTGTTTGATCATAAAAGCTGTGAAAATTATTTTAGAACCACCTGAAAACACTAAAATTAAATATTATTGGTGAAAAGATAAAATTGGTTAATTTAGTAGGTCCGGCAGATGCCAAACAACCTGCTGCCAATAGCTAGCGGCCAAGACCTTGTCGATGAACACCAACGGCGTTTTTCCAGAGCCGCTGTTACCAGCCCAGACGAAAGCGGGAAATGGCTGATGGCCGATTGTTTTTGCAGCAGCTGTCTTCTTCTGGCTTTTCTTGAGCAATTGCGAGGAATTATAACGGTGTCACGGTTAAAATCGTACTGATGAAGGGGATTATCTCCAAATGACAATGCTAATTAGATTTTGCATTCATCGTGTCGTTGAGGAAGTGGACGTAAGCAATAGCTACGCTCTTTCAACTTTCTTTTGACAATCCTGCAGACGCTGGATATCTCGAGTTCTTATGCCATTTTACGCAACATTGAAACCTCCGATTTGCAAAGACCACAGATACACATTAATGTCATACAAATATCAAAGTGTTTCTCCTCCAAAAAAATTAATAAGTGTTTATCTGATTTTACCACAAAAATCCATCAATTCTGAAAGCTGTTTAAGATACGTATCTTATCATTGATTTGTTTCAACAGATTCATTTATCTACTTCCGCACCTGTGTTTTATTCACCTAATACGTTACATACGTTGAAAATTGAGATAACATTTTTTTTCTAATACACACTGATGTTTAAGTTTATATTAGGATAAGCAATTGTCTTCCTCCTACAAAGTTTCTTATTCAAATATTTAGGAGCTCGTGAGCTTTTCCCGTTAACCTTCCTGATAACAGTGAGCTTATTTATCAGGTATTCGTACTTTTTCAAGTATGAACTGCAAATGAACCACGTGTTCCAATGAAAGTTCGTTGCTTAACATGCAATTAATTCGCATCAGCTATAAAAACCGTAAGTTACTATAGAACGAATTTTCTAAATCAATATAATAAGGCATTACGTGTTTATGTATAATAAATAACAAGATATTGATTCTCCTCTGGAATGGTTGTCTGCGGCAAGATTGGACGTTGATGTATTAGTTAAGTATGGTAATTTTAATAAACAATGCATGTATATTCTGTTACAAATGATTGAGGAACAATTGAACCTCATCGCGTAGGTTCACCGGCTATTACCATAGTTGGCAGAAATAAAAGGCAAATTATCTTCGCCTACGTGGAATCTGGAAAGATGAGAATTTGTACTATGAATACGGACACTTACGTACAGTCACGGTCATTGAAAAGTCGTACGTGCGATTTTAAAATTTAAAGATTGTATTATGTAGTTTTTCACTTTGGACAAATCAAAGGCGGATGCTGCTGGGAAACCAGGATCTGCGATTACAAACCGATAGCTTAATTGGGAATTAATGGCTCATAGAATTAATGACCAGATATCACCACAAAATGGACGGAAAGAAATAATTCATAGTGTTGTTGAAGCTCGGCGTCAAACACCTTTAATCCAAATTCTTTATTCGTCAAAGTACACTACTTTCTATTGGCTGCAACTGTATTTATGAAATGAATTTATTTCTGTCGTTAAACTTAAAAGTCAATATCATGAAAATTCCCTGGACTTGTTCTTGCGTCTTGCTGTAACTTGATAAAATGGAATATTTCGAAAGAAATATTCCATTTTATCGCAATTATTCGCGATTGCAGGATTAACGTTAAAATACCAGTCTACACGTATATACCTGTGCTATTAGGTTTAGGTTTTAGGTTTTGTAGGGCATTTTTATATTATTTTTGATACAAAATATCCAAGGTTTAGTGGTAGAACAGAGCGGTCGAATGGTATTTCGGTCACTACTGAATCGAACCTTGCGATTATCAAAAAATAAAGGAATTATTATTATTATTATAAAACCTTAAAACGATCCTCGTGATTTCTCCATTTTCCGGTGCTTCTTAAACTTTTATCGGTGAGTGTAACTCTACTAGTAATTCTGAAATAAATATTGTATGTTATCGAGATTGCCTTCAAACTTTTGCTTCTCGTTAAACTTGTTTTTGCAGGAATTATGGTAATTTCTTCCTCAAATTAATTTAACTTTCTCGGATCAGAGATACATCGCTATGATTGTGAATAAATACAATCTTGCAATGCTATTCATGTAGCGCTTAAAAAACAAAAAGTAACCGAAACTAATAAATGTAGTTTCTTTTAGAAAGGAGGAAAGCCAAGGATGCCAATAACCGATACAGACAAAAGTATTTCAATTATTTCTGTAGCACACCTTTTATTTTGGTTTATAAGGGTTCACTTGAAAAGTTCCAAGCCTCTACATGAAGATGGCGTTACTTACCAAAAATATTGTGGTAATACAATTGTGCATGTGTTGAAAGATACTTTGAAAGTTTCAGCCATGTTGGACGCTCAGTTATTGTCTATTTGTGCCAGTCTATGTTAGTATTTCTGTAAAAATAATTGAAAAAATTGAATAACGTGCCGTCATTAAATTCTTGCATTTGAAAGGGAAAATTAAAGCCTAGATAGACAATGTTTATGGGGACTCTGCACCATCATTTACTGGAGATTTTGGACAGCTGAATTTGGACGTGGTTGTGCCACCTTAGTTGACGATGAACGTTCGGGATAGCCAAAAACTGCAGCCACTGCCGATAACATCGGAGAGGTTCCCCAAATGCTGCTACACGACCTACGAATTAAGCTTAGAGAGATAGCAGAAGCTGCAGAACATTTGGACATGAAAAAGCTAACCGCGCTTTGTGTGCCGCGCTTGTTTACTCAGAGCCAAACACGTATTCGAATGAATATTTTCAATCACCAGTTAGTTCCTGAAGCCAAGGTACAGTCGAAACAGTGGACTCGAAAAGCAATAACGGGGGCACAATAAGCTAATAAGCTGATGCCAGGAATTGTGGAGGAACAGCCGCTTCTGTAGAAAAAGAAAGTTTTGTTCCGCCAAGACAACACTCCGTCTCAGGCTTCTGTGGTTGTCATAGCAAAAATTCACGATTCAGGTTGAAATTGATACACCACCTACCCTTCTCGCGAGAACTGGCCCCCAACATTTTTTCTTTATTTCCTAGGCTTTGAATTTCGCTCAGAGGACAGAGATTTCCATCGAACGAAGAGGACATCAAATTCACAAACATGTATTTTGCAGAACAAGGTACCAATTACTACTTAGCTAGATTAAAGAAATGGGGGAGCGTCACTGGGAAAAGTGTATAGACTTAGAAGGAGACTATGTTGGGAAATAAAACTGCATTTGACAAAAAAGATAAATTCTTTCAAACCTTTTTGTTTCGTTAGCAAACTAAAAATTTGATGATTTGATGATTTTTATCAAAACGGGTTCTCTCAAAAAAAATGGATGATGTAATACTAAAACAATATCTAATTTATCTATATTGAGCATTTGAATAGACTTATTTCTTTGTTTTGAGAATATTTCAATATTTTGTTTCTCTTGCAATTGCTGACATTTTTGCTCTTGAGTGCCTTTATAACAGTGGAAAATCTTCGCACTATACATACAATAATTCTGATCAATATCACAGGGTATATTATGCAATTGCATTCTATGTAGGCGATCTGAATGAAATGTAAGGAAAGCAACTACAGTGCAGTCTCGATAACGTGAACGTCCCATAACGTGAACATCCCTAAACGTGAACAGCCAAATTGATATGCGTATTCCAAAACGTGAATGTCAAGAACACTTTGCCTCTATAACGTGAACATAAATGAAATTTCGTCGTGTTTCTTGTGTCGGTAACTTTAGCTTTTTGTATTAGGCCGCCAACTATGCGGCGATCCTTTTGTCGGTAAATTACCTTTGTATGTATTAGCCCGCCATTACATCGGAAGAAATATTGTGTACATATTCAGCGTTAGTCGGTGTTTATGCGCCAACCGATACGCGAGCATGATGGCTACTAAGAAGGTGAACTATTTAACATTAGAGAAAAAAGCCCAACTCTTATCCGATATTAGTAAAGGTTTCGGAGTTACCTGTTTATCAAAAAAGTATGGAATAGCGAAATCTACAGTGTGTGCGATTAAGAACAAAAAGGCCCAGATTACTTCAACAGTTGCCATGACATTTTCTGGAGCGTCTAAACGAAAATCTCTTAGACCCTCAGAGTACCCGAAAATGGAAAAGGCCTTATACAGATGGTTTTTACGACAACGAGAGAGGAATGCCCCAATAAGTGGTACAATTTTGAAAGAGAAAGCCAAATATTTTCATAGAGAATTGTATGGAGATCAGTCTACTTTTTCTGCTAGCTCAGGGTGGCTACAAAAATTTAAGAAAAGATTTGGCATACGATTTTTGACAATAACTGGCGAAAAACTATCTTCTCAACCAGAGCTGGTTTCGCCATTTTTACAAAAACTTGCAGCAAAAATTAAGGACTTAAACTTAGACTACAATCAGGTCTACAACGCTGATGAAACTGGCTTGTACTGGAAACTTTTGCCAGGAAAGACCTACGTATCCGCTGCAGAAAAAACTGCCCCGGGAAGAAAAACAGCCAAAGAAAGAATTACGTTTCTAGCATGTACAAATGCGACTGGTTTGCATAAATTGACTCCTTTGGTAATAGGAAAAGCTAAAAATCCGCGAAGTTTTAAGAATTCTTACATTCCTGTACATTACAAACACTCACAGTCTGCATGGATGACAGCCGGAATTTTTAAGGAATGGTTCAATGAAATGTTTGCTCCTGAGGTGAGTTTATTACATTATGCGTGCCATAAGTTTTAAAAACTAAAACTTTGAATTGTAATAATTTTAGGTGAGAAAGTTTCTTAGAAAGCAAGGTCTACCAGAGAAAGCACTTCTTTTGTTGGATAATGCCCCTAGTCATCCCCCGGAGGAGCAACTTTTATCTGATGATGGTCTAATTCATGTTATGTATATGCCTCCCAATGTCACACCTTTAATTCAACCTATGGACCAAAACGTAATAAGGTTGGCCAAACTACATTATCGTTCTATGTTTTTGGCAATGGTTGTAGCTAATAAATCAAATGATATTAATGTCGTTATCAAGCAGTACAACCTTCGGGATGCAATTTTAAACTTATCACGAGCATGGAATAAACTAGAACCACCAATAATTAAAATGTGTTGGAAAAATATTTTGGAAAGCCAGCACGAGGACGATCCCGAAGATAACATACCCCTGGCAACACTTCGTCAAGAATTGTTAAATCTGAATAGCGTTGTAGAGACTAACCTTAATTTGCTAAAGGAAATTGATTCAATGCACGACTTCCACTCTGCGGATATCGAAGAATGGAATAAAGACAACATCGACGAACGTGATGAAAATTGTACTACAATAGATCATTCTGATGATTCTGTAATCGAATGTGTCACAGATCAGAATGAAGGATTGTCTAAGGATATATACAAAATCAGCCACGTAGAAGCAATTCGTATATTTAACAGAGGTTTGGAATGGGCTGAGCAAAATAATGCCGACATCGAGGATATCCAGTCCCTACAAAAATTACGTGAACATGCTACTATACTTTCAACTAGACAACGTTTGCGTCAAACAAAATTAGATTACTTTCTAAAGAAGAATAAATTAGACTTGTTTATTTGATGTGTTCCTTTTTTAAATAAAGTATGTTTTAAGCGAAACACACATTTAAGTTAGTTTTAATGCCACCTTTGTTTGTGATTGACTTTATCCAGTAACATGAACTTCTCGAATATATGAACACGGTCGTCTATAATTAGTTCACGTTATCGAGACTGCACTGTACTATTAAATTTAGGATAATTATTATAGGTGGCGGTAACTTAAGGGAGTTATGAAAATCCTAGCGCATCGCTTGTAGGTCACATTGTGGGGGTTTCGACGCCCACGAGTACGGCGCCTTACTGCCAACACGTATAACTTTATTCTACGTCGTATTACGTAATTGTAGTGTGTAACCCACGGCTCTATTGCTATCAATTCCGTAGGGTGTCCTCCCACGCGTCTTCTCTACATTTTTAGTTCGTTGCCCTATAAAAATGTATACATGTAATACCCATGCGTGTGTGAGTCCGTAGCGTGCGTATTCAGGCGAGCATTTTGTGTGTATGCGTGAGGTAGGTGTAGGATCGTCTGATTTTGAGTTACCTTACCTTCTCTGTCCTCGTCACTCTGAACAACGCGTAATAGATTTTTATCGAAATCTGGATTGCTGTCAGCTACCCTTGGCCTTTCGTGGGACGTGATATTTTAAGAAAACATTTTCTCGCTCTGGAAATGTTTTGTGTAAATATTTGGAAGGTGGGTGAACTGATATATCTTCATATCAGTCGCTAGAATAAGAGTTTTTATGTGATAAAGGAATTATTTAAGTATCTATGTATTAGAAAAAATTCTATGAATTCCTGAGGTATTTACGCTTATCTAGTTTTGGTCCTTTGTATCACTCAAACGGATTCTTGCGCTAACAAAAATTACATTTCATATGAAGTTAATATTTTTACTTAAAATTTATATTATATTTTTGATACGCTTTTGCATTTATTCATAAATTCCATGGCTTCGACTGAGAGTGGTTTTTAAAATGATTGATGTATTTTTAAAACGAAAAAAAGGCATAAAAGTGTTAAGTTTTACTTCGTAAAAATTACCGTATCTGAAACATCACTCATCCCACACTATTCTGCTAAAACTGGACGCACGATAACTTAGCTATTATATTTGCACACGCGCAAATAATCACTTGGATTAAGATTATTAAATCAAAGCAAACTATCTACTGCTCAAATTCCAAGAATAGAAAATTTTGAATAGAAGTAGCTCTATTTTGGAATTTTAAAAATAGGTTGTGTAAAGACAAAGGAAATATACCATTTTCCATAATCTACGTAGTTTCTTTAAATATTACATTTTCTTAATCATTTTTTATTTGTTGGACGATCTAATAGTTTCAGTTGATGAAGTATGTTCATGATGTCTAAATATATTGTAGTTGTATCCAGTACTTATTTCTTCTCTGTATATCCTTACAAAATAGAAACAACTACTTCAAAGTGTCTTGTCATTCTTCGTAACCGTAACTATTCTACTCTAATTTGCAACAGTGTTTGGCCCGACGCTTGTCCGCCACATAACCGTAACATATACAGATTTCATGTTCATTCTTTTATTTTTATACATCAAATAGAATGCATGAAAGGTACAAGAACAAAGCAATCGGAGAATAGAGAATGTAATGAGAATGAGCGTTGGCTATTTCAGATAACCATCAACTATACTCTGGCATCCTCCGTTTCCGCGTCTATAGCGATCGAAAACCTTGCGTACTTGTACCAACGTAATCCCAATCAGAATCACCAAATGGCGCCTCTAATTACGCATCGAATTTGTCTTAGAGCACTTTTTCGCCACTTCTACCTTGCCTCGACTGATCGCAATTCCATTGGAGCGTCTACTTAATTGATCGTTTTCCTTATTCTTTTACACAGATGTTGGCTCCCGCTTTGTTCTCATAAAGATCATTGGTTTTTTCAAACCAAATTACGAGGCTCAAAGTATTCACTATTGGAACCGCAAAGAATTGAAATCATCGGATTAGCTAATTTTACTCTTGAAGCCGGGTTTTTCATTGAACATTTGGATAGGTTCCTTGGGCGACAGATTACTGGGTTTGGTCGATTTACCAAACCGATTAAGAAGGGCTGCAGAATGCAATGTGCGATCTATTAAACAACATTCTTTTAAACCAAGGGCAATAAATGTCGTTCCAACTAGTCGTATTCTTAGATTTTGTCGCTAAAGCATTTACACATAGGAAGGAGTGAACCTGTATCATGGCGTACAAGATCGCCTGATTTAAACCACATTGATTTCTTTCTTTGGGAGATATTTGAAAACTTTAGGTGCACGCTACGTCTGTCAATAAATTCGTCGAGCTTGCAGCGACCACCAAATCCAAGCCAACGCAAAGATTTTCGAAAAAGTTCGAAGATCTTGTGCCGGTTGAATTTGCGTACGTACCCACGAACAGATAGTTCATTCGGGCGAACCTGCCCTTATAATCCGATGAATTTGTTAGCTCTAGTCATTAATGAGAATAACATCTATGGTTCAATTACGTTGAAATTGTCTAAAATACGATATGCAGGTATCATAATCGATTTAACAAATATTCAATAAGAGAAAATTTTTCTTGAGAAACGGCAAGTCGAATAACATCCCGTATCTTATTCAACCTTTTTTTTTATTTGGAAGTAATTTAAATTGCAGGTGCATGAGGGCCTGAAGACTGTAGTAGATGTCTCCGTGCATAAATATATGTAACTCCAGGTGTCCAGGTCATTACTATAAGTATGTATGACCGGACTAAAGGTTTATGGCTGTTTTATGCAAAATAGATTTTATTTTGCCCCATTCCCGTATATGTTGTTGATTATTTCGACAAGGGGTTGAGCACAAAACGGTTACAAAACGTAGCTATTGTTAAGTTCAGGAAAATCTAAAGTGCGGTGCACACCCCAATTCTTTTTTACTTAATTTAAAATGAAATTAATAATTACGCATGCTGTAGAAATATTCGATCCGCAGCTATGGCGGAACAAAATTAAATGTTTGCGTTTTTAAGCTAAATTTAGCTTTTCCGGCGGGTAACTTTTTAATAAGGCGTAGTGCTAAAAAAAAAAGAATTATATCCCTAATACCTTCCAACAAATCATTTTTAAGCAAATTCCATTTCATATTTTCTTGTAATTAAGTTGTTGGTATTACTAATTATGTTTAACCATCAAGCTTCTAGTTACCAACGCGGAGATTACTTCATGTATTCGTTTATTTACCTTGGTAAAATTCCCCAGAATTCATATTTTGCTTGCGCAATCGTTTCTTTAAACAGTTCTTTCGAATTCTTTTTTATTTCGTTCGCGTTGACCTCGAGAAAGTTTAAGTTTAATGTTATTTACGGTCCTATGTCAGCCATTTATTCCCGTTGCCAGCGAGGTAAATGAAAAGATTTCGAGAGAGTTTCTTTATCGTACCCAACACAATGTTCTCGCTAATGACGGGCGCAACTCGAGTGTGAACTTGCTGCCACTGCTTCTGTTTAGTAATCGGTAGCAATACCTTTTGAATAGATGCGATCGTTTTTCGTAGTAGGAAAAAAATAAAAAAACGTCGGATAAATATGAACGAAGCATAAATATATCGAATCTATTTTCCTAGGAATGCTTGTAATAAAACATTTTTATTATCGTTTATATTTGTTGTTATATCGCATTACGCAATTTTAGTTGTATTGTTGTATAATTCTGTAGCAATTCCTGCTGTTCTATTTTTCTATTGCTATTTCTTCTTTACAGTCATAGAAAGGTAACGTTAGATTATAACGTAATTCTTAAATGGGGCCACTATATAACAATTCTTTCTATTTTTTTTTTTTATTTTTATTGGAAAACATACATACCCTAAATTAATTAACGTACTTTAACACTCGCTCAGATTACTGAAAATTTAGAGCTAGCCTCTGGGTGGCTGTAATTTTCAAAACTGTTCAAAACAAATATTTACGGATGTAAATGTACTAAAACACAAATTAACAAAAAAATTGTATTTACTAAGTTTACTTAAGATTAATCGCACTACCTTCTTTACATTTCTCTAGAGCTTAGAACTTTTGATTCCCTTAATTTCTAATAGCCAGGTTCAATTACTCCTGCTGGTCTGGGTCATCTCCCATGTTAAGAGGTATCAGGTGTATCGTATCGTCTGAAATCGCATTACCTTCTTTACATTTCTCTAGAGCTTAGAACTTTTGATTCCCTTAATTTCTAATAGCCAGGTTCAATTGCTCCTGCTGGTCTGGGTCATCTCCCGTGTTAAGAGGTACCCTTCCATGCGATTATATCACCTGTATAATAATAACTCGAGCGTTTAATAAGCGGCATATGTAACTGATGACGTGACTTATAATCTGTAAGCATTGCAACTGCTATCTGTGCATGCCTACATATGTCTTCTCTTATTCTGTCACATAAAGAAAAAGCACCAACGAATGCCGGCCTTTATCATTTTGTAAAGGAGAATACAAAATAAATAATAACTATTACATACGAAGTTGGCTGCTTTGCGAACCCAAATGACAAAACACATCATTATGTTGGTGTTTTCTCAATGGAAACGAGGACAAATAGGATGTATAATCAGAAGCATATGATACGCTCAGTTAGAGAATGCATTTCGAAGACTGGGGGGAGGGCAATTGTAATAGGGAGCATGTGTCATTCGGGTACTTAATGCAGGTGTCCCAACCTTCTGGGATTGTAAAATTATATCTATTCTGTAAAGGGTGGGAGCTGAGAATCATCCCTAATTTTGAGGACGAATAAAAAAGAAACTAGGAAAGGTAGAACAAATATATTCTTTTCTTTCAAAAATGCAACATTGGAAGTTTATTTCGTGACGTTTTAAGCAGTGTCCTGCAAATGATGGCCCTCATCGTCAATAGATTATTGCAAGCGGGTATTGAAGTTCCGCATCACTGTCCGAAGGATTTCTCGCGGTACGTGGCGTATTATGTCTTTCAAAGCTTGTAGGTTGTTGGGTCGTTGTTTGTAGACTTCAGCTTTGAGGTATCCCCACAGGAAATAGTCGCACGGAGTCATGAAATGTTGCCGAACCTAGAGATCAAGCGACCAGGGAACAGTTGTATCACAATTATGGACTGTGTAAACCGTGGACCCATCTTGTTGAAATCAACACGTTCCATATCCAATTCTTCAAGATGTGGTGCAAACAAATTTTGGATCATGCTCATGTACTATTCAGAAGTTATAATTGTGTTGTCAGGCCTTCTGTGCGCCAACTCTCTTTTTCACATCTACGAAAGCTTCCCACTTATAGCAGAATTGATTTCCGATAGGAAATTGCATTTTGAAGAGGGTTTTAGCAGCGAGTACGCATCGCACGCTGTACCTCGACTGTAGATATGTTTCGGGAAATTCGGGGATTTCGGTTGTAAAAAAAAAATTTCAGGAACTACTGTGTCGTTTAAACCTATTTCCACTCTTCTACGACCTTACCCTTTGTCGCAATGCCCATCTGAAGAGGAAGGGTATTTTTCAAAAATATTTTCGTTGTGTACTCTATTCAAAAAAAAAACACCCCGTATATTATTACGTTTTTAGTTTCTCCATTTGCGAATAAACGAGCTTCATATGTCTATTTTTAACAGGTTCCAAGATAATTCTTTCTCCTTAAGAAAACCCGAAATGCAAATATATTTTAACATAAATTTCTAGGAGCCAAATTACATAGTAAAGACGCCATGGAAGTATACAGGGTGTTCAATATTGTCAAAAATCAAACACCAGAATTTTGTTAATACCAGCGTAAATAGTATCCACCCTATAAGGAATATATGCATCTAATGTATTTATATAATGATGCATAAGTCTAACATTTAAACTTTTAAAACTTTTTTCGCATTTGTTAAAGAAAATAAATATTCCGACATTTAGACAATTGAAGAGAAAATTGTAACGATCTATAAGAAATGGCCACATTACGAAGGTTTATTTTTAGTTGGAGAAACCAAAAACGTAATACTATAGACGCATATGTTCCATTCAAAATAACAAGGTAAGTGCCTGCCCGCTACTTCTCGATCACTCTGTAAATGTGAAGATATTTTTAGAAAATACTCTATGACATCTATTATGTTATCAAAAAGTTTTAGCTTCCTACTATTGCCAGATCGAGACAACACAGCAGGCTTTAATAGAATATAAAAAATAATTTCCCATATTTTAATTGAAAGTTTTAAGATTTTCATTAACGGTCATAAACGCTACAAAGAGGAGACGAATTTATTTACTTTTTACTGTTGATAATAACGGTACAGACACCGGATATGTCGTAACGTTACGCATACTGCTTATTATTGTCCACAACAGAAATAAATATGTACTATAAAACTGTATAAAGTTGTATGTGAAGTGTAAGAAGCATTTAATAATATTTTTCCACTACTTCTATTTGGTAATACTCTTGCATTATCACCATTCTAGTTGATGAAATACATACTTACGTATCAAGCAGGCAATGATTCAAATTACCTACGTAGATATGCAGGTATATGAATAAGGTACATATGTACATGTGTATTAGTTTCCGATGCCTCCGTCGCGTTACTAATAATCATAAAAACATTTTTTTAATTTTTTCTTTTTGCAAATTCATATTGTCCAAATTTTATTAATTTCGGGAATAGATGCCTGTTCATAATTTTGTTTTGTTCTAGTGACCTTAAGGAGGACTTCTCACTTTCGGAGAGCGATGAAGAACCGAAAAGGGATATTCCACCGGAACCCGTAAGGTAATTGCCATTTCCTATATTTGCCACTAATTAAAGCATTATTATAAAACCAGCAATTATCAAGTAATGCGGTGTTGTTGTTATGCGGTGTCAGCAATTACTACTAACATAAACAATTAAAGAAAAATTGCAAACACAAATTTAATAAACGTGTTCCGGGTTTGAACCGTGTCATGTCGTTGGTTAAAATAAAACTCGACGTTTCGCCTACAATCGTATGTGACAACAGTTAGCACGGTAACTCAACGTGTGAACCACGCCAGAGGCGAAACTAACTAAGCGGGAAGCAGTTGATCAGGGTAACTCAGCATATGGACCATACCAGAGGCGAAAACCAACTGCAGTTGCTTTTCGCAGAACACGTTTAGTTTCAACTGACTCTGGCCGTGGAAGCCTACGTTTTTATCACAAATTTAATGTTAACCGAAATAGTAAATTGTATCGTGTATTTGAGTATACCTAAATTGATTGAATATGAAATCTAAGTGACACAGTGCCAATAAGCCAAATTCGGTTTGGAGATATTTTGCATAGTTCTAAACAAAATAGCTTAATACACCTGCGGATGTCTGCAAATGAAGTATTTTCAATTCTATTTAAAAATAAATTAATAGCATTCTTCCGTATTTCTCTAAAAATTAGTACATAACTATACAAAAGTTCACTTTCAATGCGTCAACCATTTTGTAGAAGACATAATTGAGGATGCCTTGTTATAACTTTGGACAAAATTTGTAAATTATTTCTTGTTCCCCCAGCTTTATGAATTCACTCAACGAGCTTTTCACGACAATTGATTCTTGTAGCATCAACACTGACCCCCGCACATAAACATCATGGGCATCAAGTCCGGTAATTTTGGCGCTCATGGGGCGGGCTTGCTTAACCCTAATAATTATTTACAAGCGCATAATTGATGCTGCCCTTATTATTTATCAAAATGATGATTCCTCCTGCTTACAATGCACACGTAGTACGAAACTAGTTCGACGAAAAGTTTCCTAGAAGATGGATTAATCACAGTGATTTACTCCATAATCGCTAAAATCACCAGACAAGAACTTTTACGTATGGTTATTTACGAAGAGCTATGTGCACACTACAAGAGTCAACAATGGGAGACAGCTCATTGGGCGAATTCTTGACGCTGGGCAAACATTCGATATGTTCGACGCTCGGACAAGGCGCCTTCTATTGTGCCTTCCACAATATAGTGGGTACATTCAAAATTTCTTCTAAACTTTTATTTTATGCCTATTTAGTTATAAATAAGGTCATGTGCTAGTTTTTTAAGAAATACAGAAAGAATTGTATTGGCTACCGTCTGTGAAATATGATATTTACAACTCGAAAGTACTTCATTTACGGGCGTTTTGTTCGCCATTATCTAAGGTATTTCTATAGTTCATTTGTCCTATTGATAACCAATCACTCTGTATAAAACCTACTCATAGGATTTCGAGGATTGCATCACTTGAATATCCTGTATATTCAATATGCGAAAAAAGTTGGAATAAAGAAGTGATGAATTTAATTTGGAATGGCGACGGTGAATTAATGCAAAAAAAAAACATTTACTAAACATTAAATTAGATCAGCGTATAGATTGAGTTATTTTATATTGCTACTCTGCTTCAAAAAAAAAAATAAAAACATGTTTTGTCATACTTCTGTTAAATAACAGAAGCGAAAAAAGGTCTAAAAACATTACCACATCGAAGAGAAGGCTGTTCTATGGTAAAGGCCAGTGGACGCGCAAGAAAAATTTGTAAAGTCATATTGGCAATTTTCTTATGTACAAGTTTAAAAACGTGAAATATTTTTTAAATTTATGTAATTTAAATTGTTCAAGACGATTAACCTTTCTTTTTCATTTTGAAATTTTTGAACCTACCTGTAAATGTTAATATCGCGTAAGCTATAGATTTTAAATTTCTATTTTAGATACAATTTTTAAATTTTTAATTCCATCGATATTAAGAAATGTGTCTGTCTATCTAGATTAAAAAAAAAGCCTATTTACCATTACATAACTTGCTGCGTCAAGCATTGTAAGCGGTGCATTTTACATTTTTTAATTATGACATAAGAGCATTGGACCATAATAGTTTTAAATTCAATGAATTTAACAAATATCCTTTGTACATCGCTTTCTTCTATTATTTTCAAAGGTCCCATCTAACCTTTTTTTCTATTTCAGAATGTTGTCGCCATTTCCTCAAACACCGGCACCGAATATGCAGACCGATAACTATTCGGAGATGGTTTCACCGCCGCCCCGTTCACCACCTCATCCAAGTTCAAGTAGTGAATCTGGCAGCGAATCGGCATCTGATAGTGATACAAGTAGCGAAGACTCGGGAGACGAAAATGGACAGAAGCAAGCCGTGACAAAGTCCCACTCACCGCTTATGACGGAACAGTCGCACGTCGAAGAAGAAAAAACCAACATGAATAAGTACAGTTGGAACTTGAGTCACTACTTCTCGCCAAAAAAACCCGTTCCGAAATCCTGCAGTCCAGAAAATCCGAACCAAATGGTAGAATCAGACGGCAGCGATTCTACAAAGGAAATTGACATCGACAAAGTAATAGACTCGGTAAAACCGGGACCGTTACTTTCCAGTTTTTCAGATTCCGACGGTAGCGTCGACAATCAAAAATCGCATAGAAAACGAAAAAGACCGTTGCCACCGGTTAATCGTGATAATTCAGACAGTGACAGTGAGAATGAGCCACAAAGGACGGTAAAAGTGCCGAAACCGGTAAAACGTCCTACTCCGAGAACTAAATCAATAGATTCTCAAAGTGAGTCGGATATCGATAAACCATCCACGGTTAATATAAAACAATCTGATAAAGAAGTTATAAGAACTCTAAGCCCGTTACCACAGTCGAAAGATATAGACGATAAACCTTTAAAGAGTAAAAATCGTGGTCGACCTAAGAAAACAAAATCCGCTACTAGTGATAATGATACGCCTGTTCGAAGACGTGGAAGACCGCCGACATCTAAAAACCGAGCACCTTACTCCGGTTCGGAAAACGAAACGCCTGTGAAAAAGAGAGGCCGTCCACCTTTAAATAAAAGCAAGCCGCCACCGTCACCCAGCAGCTCAGATGACGAAGATCAGAAAGTTTTCGAGAAACCACCGCAACCACCTCGTCGTGGAACTATATCAAAGAGGGATATTAGCTCAAGCAGTTCGGATGAAACAGATGCATCCGTTCCAAAATCAGTTAAAAGCTTTAAACAAGAATCGGACAGAGAGTCAATTAAATTCGGCACACCTAAGAAGAACTACAAATCAAAAACTACTGATGATAAACTTAGGAAACGAACGGACTCGGAAAATGACGAATGGGGCGAAAAGAATAAAAACAAACTGAAAAGCGCCTTATTCGATAAACAATTATCCGAACGCAGTGACGACATTTCTAACAAAAAGCAAAAAAGGCCATCCGAATCGCCGAAAAAAAAAGAGACGGCACCGCCTTTTAGAAGGAAAGGTAGATCAAGTGCAGTTAAAAAGAGTGCAGCTGTATTGCCCACCACAACAGACACCGATAGTGATTCTGATGAAAAGCCACCATCAGTGAAAAAGTCTCCTCCGAGATTACCCCCTAAGCGTGATAGGTTACCTTCGTCAAGTTCTGATAGTGATAGCAACGAAAATCAGAGAAGAAGACGCTCTACAGATATTGAGAGAACTGGCGCACCATTGAGCATAGCAACGAAAGTAGAAAGTCCCGTTAAGGTTGATGCGGAAGCAAAACCTATACAGGACAAGAAGAAAAGTGATACTTTGAGAAAGCTATTTACGTTTAAACGTGATTCAGAAGGTGGCAAAGGTGGAGGAAAAGGCGGAGGTAAAGGAGGAAAAGGTGGTAAAGGTAAAGGTGGTGTAAACGTTATTATATTAGACAGTTACGAAAGAAGTAGTTCTTCACTCGAAGACGAAGTTATGCCAGTGATATCCAACACTACAACACTACTATCACCAATTCCAGCGAATGATACGAAAGCGTTGTCATCCTCTTGTGCATCATTTTCACAACAACAAACTTCTGAAATAATCAAATCTGCGAAGACTGAGTTACCAGATAGTGAGAACATGAAATCAAACCATAGCAACAAGCTCAGCATAATGGTAAGAATAGAACTGAGTCGCTTAAAAAGCATACCAAAGCCTAAAAAGAGATCTGAAGAAATTAGGCAGTGGAGTGAACTGCCTGACACCAGGCAAGAATCCGATAATATTAAGTCGTCAAAACTATCGTTACCCCCACCACAAGTTGTTTCATCTTCATCGACCGCTACGGTGCTCGACAACGTTAATAATAAACATTTAGTATGTGATTCTAGTGAAAGTGACAGAAGGACTAGTGCCGCAATTAGCAATAACGTCAAGAACAACAACGATAGCGATATCGAAAGCAAAAAATCATGGAAAAGTGATCAAATAGAATCGGTGGAACAAGGAAAGATAAAGAGAAGAAGATTGCATAGCAGTAGCTCTTCTTTGTCAACGACTAGCAGTAGTATGTCACATAGTAATAGAAGGAAAGAACATCGGAAAGAAAAAACCGGTCATAAAACAAAGAGATGGAAGGAAGAAGGATATCAGAGATCTCAACACGATGCATATCACTTAACTAACGCTCCTCCCACAAACCACGAGAGGGACGCATGTAGAGGACATTCTGTGCCTACTTCCATTAATTGTGATAATAGTAATTGGTCCGGCCCTCGCAGGGAGTATTTTTCCTATTTCGAAAAATTAGATGAACCTTCTCACGTTAACAGGTAATTTATTATGTTAATTTAGTGTTGTAATTCTTTGTACATTTAAAACGATTAGGTTATAATTCTGTCGCTTTTAACATTCAAGTAGTGCGCTAACTGTAATTTTACTTACATTTTGCAGAGATCAAAGTAAGTACCTGAGCGAAGCGAAAACGCTAAAGCATACGGCCGATGAAGAGGTCGATACCATAAAGCAATGTATGTTGTACCTAGAAGCAGTCCTATACTTTCTGCTTACCGGTTACGCTATGGAACATGAAAGCGTTACGGAAAAGGCTGCCTTTACTATGTACAAAGACACTCTTAGCCTTATTAAGTAAGTATAAAAATTTGGGATTCATTAGGAATACGTAACGACGTTATTTCTTTCTAGGTATATCTCGTCAAAATTTAGAAATCAACAAAATACATCCTCTGTACATAATAAGTTAGCTGTGTTAAGGTAAATTTAATTGTAGTGTTTAGTGTGACACTAATAATTGTTTCGCGTAATACGCCCGACAATGTATTGATACGAGTTTCAAGCTTAACATTTAACCCTCAACTGCTACCGTACGACCCATCAGATTCTGCATGTTCATTTATGAATGATTCAGGTGTGCATGCGTGAAATGAATGAAGAAAATTGCAAAAAAAAAAAATACCGTGTAAAAATGTTGACGGATATTAGACAGAATGTCCATTTTGAGAACAAGTTGCTCCCTTTGGTTCATCTCAATTTCGTTTGTTGTTTCGAAACAGTATTATTAAATAATAAAGCAAAATGCAACATAAAAGCTATATGAGCAATTAATTAACCCTAGAGACCGCAAAGTAGCGATTACTACATACAACTTTTTAACCGTAGAGTAAAAATTCCATTAAATTTTTTCTCCGTGTGGATGAAATCTATAATCCAGTCAAATATAATAATATAATAAAAAAACTACTAAAAGTGGTGTCTCAAGCAGCAGACGGGTTTGAAATATACATTTTAAAGTAAATCAGCCACAAACCACTTGTATCACCTGTGAAAAAATACATGGAGATTGTTATATTAGTTCGCATGTGTTTCACTTGCATATACTTAGAGTATGTGTGTGAATTATTTATGCTCTAGTTTGTTAAATTGATAAATTTAGTTAAATTATTTTAATTTAATTGTTAGATTTTAAGATCAACCACCGTCAAATCAGGACCTTTGTTTGCGAAGATGATTGTTCACTATGTTGGTTACACAATTAAACAATGAAAAGATATTTTTTTTTTGCAAATTCAAAAGAGAAAAACTGAATCCACGAAAGTCATTTTCGACGTATTTGATTTGAGACTGAGTAGTTGAACAAACGAAGTAGTGCAACCACCCTTGTCTCTTAGATTAACAACAAAGCCAGATAATATCGATCTCAAAGAAAAAAATACATACAGAAATAATTGATATTTCACCACTAGTTTTAGAAAAAAGTTAGACAAGTAATTGGACAACATTTCGAACGTAACATTAATTCAAATAAACAATTTTAATCATCTCATAGTTTTAATGCCTGTCACTAAGTAATCATTCTGTTACATCATAAGTGTTATAGGTTATTGAAGTCAGTTCATCAGATTCCAACAATATTCAGGATGTTCCGTTAAAGAAACACCTACCTTGTGCTGCACTAACATGAATCCCTGTATTTCAAATTTCGTTCTGTGGTAATGCAGATTTTGACATAAAGCGCCATCTGCTTCCAAACACGGTACTTCTCATGCTGTAATTCAGATCTGTATTTCTGTTATAAATTATTAATTATAAATAAAACGGAATATTTTATTGAATTATTTAGCCTCGTAATACTACATAAACTATAACGGTACACAAACAGGTTATTAAGAGTTTTTAAAGTTCATTAATATCACACCAAAGACCTAAATTGAATAAAATGTGTACCTTATAATAAGCAAAGTAAATCCTGATAACCCTATTTACAAAATGGCGACATAAACATGAGATGAGAAAATTTGGTTACAAAAGATTAAGGACGCCTGTATAGTATCTAATCTGTGCAATCTACTGCGTCAGTTGTACAAATTATGCCCCTTTTTGTCGTATCATTTTAATTGCTTGTCATTTGTTAGGAGGTAGTATCATATTCATTGTATATCTGCGTTCATACTAACAAATCAGTAGAATTAATATTGACCGTTTAAAAACTGACCAACTGATTCTAAGCAAGAGTCACGACTCTTTATCCATCTATAATATATAGAGTGAGGACGTTCGGTGCAGTTTGCTAGCGAATGTTAGCCAGCCAAGCGTCGATCGGGTAAATGCATATTGTTAATCGTCAAGTACGTTTTCGATACGATTGTAACAGGAATTAACTATGATATATTTTTCTAAATTGTTCGTTGTAAATTGGTTTCGTTGGCCAATACTGCCGTCGCTCTCTGCCTATCTCCTACGTGGCGAGTTACACACATGCGAGACTTAGCCGTAACGCCAATGACAAACTGCACGCAACGTCGCCACCCTAATAATATATCATCCTTCTAAAAATGTGAAACATTTATGTACCACCTTTTTCAAATTAAATGCCGGTCAAAGACCCGCCACTCTTGTATTGTTTATACAACCGAAACTACACGTATTGCATACCTATGGAGCAGCCTATGCCCTCCTGTTTTTCTGTGAAATAGCAAAAATTTCTATTACACATTTGAATAAGATGGTACATCTTGCGCGACAAATTTTAATTGTTTTAATACTGTCATTGTTGTAGTTTAAGGTGCCAAGCTCTATTACATTATAAGTTACTTAAGATGCAACTGCACGAAGCGGAAGAGAATCATAAAGTCGTTACAAAATTTTTTGCAAAGGTAAAGTCATATGTAACAAACAAATCAATATCATCCAAACCGAATTTTTCAGGCTGCAAATACGCCACCAATACAGTCGGACCAAATAAATCAAGTAATCGGTGGTCAGGGCACACCTTCTCCGCTTTCACCGACTCCTTCCCCGGCTGGTTCCGTTGGATCGGTCGGTAGTCAATCGTCAGGATACAGTAGCGGCGAATTAGCTAGAGGAACCAGTATCATTCCCATGCCGTCGACTTCCACCACTCCACCTACCGCATGCATGTTGGTTCCTCTGCAAGTTTATAATGCCATGTATATGCAGAATCAAAATTTTTCACATCTGTTGTCTTATCAGGATCTATGGGACCAGGCTGATACACTAGTAAAAGGGAAACATATAAGTTAGTATCGAATATTGTATGATTTAGGTGTTGGTAAAGATAAAGTTTGCCACTTCTCAACTAGTTACGTCCGTTTACAAAGCTTGTCAACTTCTATTTTGAAAGGAAAAGTTTGTACTGCAACAAATAATTATTTAATTTTTATTTTCAGATTTCTTTATCAAATTGGATAGGCAGTGTAAACCATTGACTTTACATAGTTCATTGATAGACTTGGTAGAGTACGTCAAAGCAGGAATAAAATGGTTGAAAGAAGAAAATAACAGCAATAGCAACGCCCATTCTACATAAGGAATTTTAATGCCAAAGATATGCCAAGTCAATTCATGAATGTTAGTCGTATAAAGTCGAAGAAAAGTTTATATGCATAATTGCATAGAAGGTTAAAGAATAGCCGATTTCAACTCTCAAGAAGAATAAGGAAGCACAGTACTCGATTGTGAATTGGTTTGAGTTGGGCCAATTTTTTTATTGAACAACCTACATTTCTAGTAGGTGGCTAAGGAGAATTGAAATCGTATTTTTCCTAAATAAAAAGTAATAAAGAAAATCTGAATGTTTCTAGTACTATGACATATATTACTGACTTAGGGTGCAGTACTATAATATTTTTATTACATTCTTGGTAGTAAATTCCACGTACATAGTGTATATTTTTGTAAATATTGTATTTACTATATCTGCTATTTGTACAACGCTAACGTAGTGGCCTAGAAAATCAAACCTTGACATCTCCGAGCAGAAATATATTTGCTCACTGGTTGTGGATGTTTTATAAACAAAAAATATATATACATAATATATAAACATAGTCATCATTGTTATTTTTACATATGTTGTAGTATATAAGTGTGCATATTATATATATACACAAAAATTGTATAAATTCTGTACAATATTTTATAAATTTTAAATTATTAAATTTGTAAATGTTTTCAAAATAAGAAAGCCATTAAGAATTTAATCAAATCGAAGTAAATAATTTTGTACCTATATTTGTTATTGTATTATATATATATTATAAAGAAAAGGTATGCATGGCAGAAATTGATACAGAAACAAATAGATTAATTTCTGCCGTTGTATCGTAACATCCTCCCTTTCTCTGTCTGTCATTAAGACTCTCCTACCTATTATTATTATTATTTTATTATATTATTATTGTATTTATGGCAAATGAAATTTTGTTTGAATATTATCATTATTGTATAAGATTTGTTATTGTATGGTTTTTAATTTATTTTTTAAAACGTTTCTAAACATGTTTGATAAATATTTGTTTCAACAAAAAAAGCAAATATGTTGGTTAAAAGTAAAAATATTCTAAACTTGTTATATACACTTATCATGTTCTTCTTCTATTTTATTATTTTAAGGTGTAATGATTCTATACAAGTTATTTACTTTATGTATGTGATTTTTGGGAAAATGTTGCCAGCCTTCTAAAGCGGACGTTTAATTCACAAACATTAATTGCTAAATTGTACTTAATATTCACGAGTCGCATTTTTTATTGCAACCAACAAATCTAAGGATATACACCAAAAGCAGCAAATCGTCTCATAGATTAGCACATAAGCTACTACTTCACAGAACCATTATTGATTACCTGGACCCACTTAAGCGCACCTTACACCGTCAATTGGATTGACATTCTAATTGAATCAGCCCGACTGATACTTAGTTCAATAAGATTGATAATCCCATATATAATAAATACATATATATTATATATCTATTAGCCGGATTGTCAGTCTGATTTAGCGTATAACGTACGCAATAAAAATCGAATTAAATTCGTAACTTTTCCTGTTATCCTATCTTTACATTTGTAAAATTCTTCCTTTTTGCAATACAATAGATAAATTATACTTTGTAAAATCGTTTTAATATTTGTAATTTAAATTCGACGTATTAAGATTAAAGATTCATTTCGCCAACTAACACGGAAAAAATGTTTATGATAGAGTACCAGCAAAATGTGACGAATCTGTAAGAATGAATGTTGTGAGATCAACAAGAAACATCGGCAAAAAACTTGTGCGCGCCCATTATCATGTTTCGTGTGGGCCAATGTTTTAATTATCAAGAAAAATGCGTTTCCGCGCTGATTTCATGGGGTTTTGATCGTATTCTTTCTCATAGTCACGTTCTTTTTTTTTTGTAGTTCTATAACAAGTACCCGTGTGTTTCGAATTAGATTATGAGATACCCCTTATTTATGAATTTATACTTTAAATCGCAGAAAATTCGGAATTTTCTTTTGTATATTGAATATTAGAAAATAATTCTGATCCGTCAGAGTAGAGAATTGCATGTATGCATACATGTATAGATAAAGCATCAGATATTCGTGAAAAATTCTTATTGGCGATAATTACTTACAACAGTCGTTTTTACCTGCAATTACACTAACGCATTCCTTGTTAATCGTACCCCATAATTTTAATTATTAGAATGCTTTAATTTGATTTTGTAAGAATAGTAAAATCTTTATTTAAATATTTCTCCATCCTCAAAGTAAGAGTCGCTGGCACCTTTTCCATTTTTTTTTAAACAATTCTATTGATTAATTGTACAAGTTTCATTGTAAGCACTAAATGAAACATGATATTTATCAACATGATTGTAGAAAAAGAAAGTTGTCGCGTGATTATGCATTTGTTGAATAACATTTGATGATAAATGAAATTTCATAATATGCTGCACGAATGTGTTAAGTTTGGTTACAAACTTAAAGGATAACTGCAGTTACAGGTGCTATAAGTTTATATCTGTCAGTTACGTAACTTTTTTGTATTATGATCAGAGAATTAATACAATTATATCAAATATATTGGTTGGTTTTTGGGACCAATATATTAAATAAAATTACCAGCAAAAACTTTTATTATGACTATAGATGATTAGAATGTGTGCATGATGGAACAAAAAGGAATTATACAAATCTATTTAGTTTCTTCAAAATGTAATTGTTTTTTTTTTCTACATGTTGTGATTGTTTTAAATAATGATTGTTTTGTAATTGTTTCTTCCCATTAAGTTTTACCTTTTCCATTTATTATATACCTTGTATTGTAATTCTTTGACATTATAATTGAATTAAAAATATTTCTATTTTTTTATGATTTTTGAGTGTATATCATCTGACATAATGACTGACAAAATGATGTTTGTTTTTGTTTGAAATATATTATTTATTTTATATTATTTTGTTCAAATTTATTCCATGTGTTGTTAACCCTCTATATCCTTTCGTACAATAGTTGTAACCAAACTTAGTACGAAATTACTTAAAAATTTCACGTTCTATTTATAATTATATGGTGAATAAGGTAATTTCTCTGATCAGCCAATTGTATCTTAAACCTTATAATTTGTAAAATACATTTTTTTTTAATTTTAAGAAAACATTTAGTTTTTTTTTGTTTCAAGCAACTGAAGTTAGAAAGTTTTTATAACAAACTTATGTAAAATGTTGTATGTTGTAAGAGAAATTACACTTATTAAAGAAAGTCAATATTACACAAAGAATGTATTGGGATAGTTACCAGATATGTGAAATTTTTAAATATGTTTAAAAAAGATAAAAACTAGTATAATTGCAAATAGTCAAGTAGAACTCCAAAATAAGTGACCTTTTTTATGATATAAATGAAGCAGTACCTTGTAAATATTATACATATACTTTAAAAAGTCACATAGCGTAACAAAAGGTAATGTGTTATATTTACAAAACAAAAAGGACCCAAATTTTGCAAATATATAATTATAATAAATATTAATTTTCAATTAAACTATCTAATAAAAAAAACAGTTCTTATTATTTTATATAACTAATCCACAACACTCCTTAATTATTATCACTTTAGCCTTCCTCATTCTCATCTGAGAAAGCACCGGTTGGATTTGGTTCTTTGGTATGATTTTCTTCGTCACTATCTTTCGATGTTGATGGTTCTTCTTTTATATCATCAGTCTCTGCTTCCGATTTTCTCTGTTTCTTAATCCACCTACCGTTATTGCACATTGCATATCTCTTATTAGGATTACTGTCATTATCATCGACTTCAAATACCATGTTTAGATCTTCTTGTAAAATTTTGAGTAAGGTGCTCCTCGAAAGACCCAATTCTCTTGCTCGTTCCCTTAACGATAAACTTGGGTTTTCTTTTAGGGATTCTTTAACATATGGGACGTGCATAAGCCTGGTGAGGAACCTACCACTTCTCTGTTTCTTCTCGACGAAGCCGGTGGTAAACAGCTTGTTTTCCCATTTTAGTAACGTACCTTTTGCAGGAGGTGGTACGTTGAACCTATACTTAAAATTTCTAAAAATGTCTTTCCACGTCTGATTATTATAAAAACGTTCATGCACCCACACCGCAGACACTATCATCTGTTCTACTGTGTATTTCTTTCCATCTCCCTCGGCTATCTCGTCATCCATACTGCAATACTGGTTAGAAACTAGTAGTCGCCATATAAAGATTTTCAGGACAGCTGTAGATAATTCTACTCGTTCGTGGGCCTCTCAATACTTGGTTATATATAATAATCTCTATGACGGACGTACATAAGATCTAGTTAGTTCTTCGCATCTGCGCATGTGTCACTAGTATTTCCTGAATCATTCATTTTGTGAAACAATCTCTTTCTTCCGTTGACTGTTACCGGAGAAGGATCATAAAGTAAGTTCTCTCCTATTTCTTAGTTAAATCCTTTATTTATTGAACTTTTTTTATTTGATATACACTACCGCATTATATAATAAATATTTATATGCAATTAACTCGGTACATTGATAAATCTAAATAACCTCGTAACCTATAATTGCGACACGTGTTTTAATGTAATTTCCACAGCATGGCGGACGCTGCTCCAGCCGGGGGTCGAGGCGGTTTTCGTGGAGGTTTTGGCGGATCTAGAGGAGGTCGTGGTGGACCTCGAGGCCGAGGACGTGGTCGTGGTAGAGGTCGCGGTCGTGGCAAAGAAGATCAAAAAGAATGGATGCCTGTAACAAAGTTAGGTCGTCTAGTACGCGATGGAAAAATCCGTTCCCTTGAAGAAATATACCTATTTTCCTTACCTATTAAAGAATATGAAATTATCGACTTCTTTATCGGACCGGATCTGAAAGACGAAGTAAGTATTTATGCATGACGCATTGTTACTGCAAAACTATGCCAACATAGGCAACCTTACGATTAAGAACCTGAACGTTATCTATGGACAGTTGCCGATGCATTGAAACTGACCAAACTTAGATGTTCCTGTTGATTGAATTTAGAAGAAATTCGATTTAAATAAGATTGTATCTTTAAAATGCAACATATTATTTCTCGTTTTATCTCTTATTATATGGAAACCTACGATACTATTCATCGAATATGTTTGCATGGTTATGAAAACTTAACAAGTACTATTTTCCATATTAAAATCGGGTAAAAATGGCATCTGAGGCATCGCTATTAATTTGATATTCACAATTAATTTTAAGTAGTAGTTCCCGTAGTTACTGAGTTTTGAGGCATCACTATTAATTTGATATTCACAATTAATTTTAAGTGGTAATTCCCGTAGTTACTGAGTTTTCATTTATATGGTTATGTATTTGGCACCATTTAGTACACTTATGTGATGTTAGGCACATTGTAAACTAGCCATGGGCAAACCGGCAACACATGAGCCTAATTTACATATTTAAGCGCGTGGGTGGCTCGTAATGTAAAAATGACCCTGATACAATTATAGGTTAATTGTTCTATTTGCCAAGTGTACACTGAAAAATTATATTTACAGGCATCAACTATTGAAAAATTACAGATAGGCATCATATTTCCATTTTTCTCACAGACCTGATTAAAAGCAGTGGCTGGATGCGTTGCATATGTACTCACAGCTCTAAAAAACAACAGCAATAAGTTGTTCACTTACGTAAATTAGTGGCTAATGAATTTTATTAGCAAGCTTTAAATTAAAGTTATTTGAGGGAATAGCATAATTGCTAACAATAATTTTGTGATTGGTTTTATATAATACAATAGTAACGATCATGTTAACGCATCTAATTAAATTATTTCGAGATATTATCGATTTTAAGAAAACTTTATGTGATTAATAGTTTCAAGTATTTTGTTGCGCCAGTCGTGGTCAGTCTTCTTTTTAGTTAAGGAATGGACTGGTTATTTAATACTCGAAGTAAATTTATAATTTATTTCAGGTTTTGAAAATCATGCCGGTACAAAAACAGACACGTGCTGGTCAACGTACTCGTTTTAAGGCTTTTGTGGCCATTGGAGATAGCAAAGGTCATATTGGATTAGGCGTTAAGTGCAGCAAAGAAGTTGCGACTGCTATTCGCGGAGCAATTATATTGGCTAAACTATCAGTAGTACCGGTCCGTAGAGGTTACTGGGGTAATAAAATTGGTAAACCTCATACAGTGCCTTGCAAGGTAATATAAATAATTCACCATTTTTGCTTTACAAATTGCTAACAAGAAACGTTTAGGTTACTGGTAAATGTGGTTCTGTTACTGTACGTCTAATTCCTGCTCCGCGTGGTACGGGAATTGTGTCAGCTCCTGTTCCCAAAAAGTTGCTTCAAATGGCCGGAATTGAGGATTGTTACACTTCAGCAAGAGGGTCTACTGGTACACTCGGCAATTTTGCAAAAGCAACGTATGCTGCTATTGCCAAGACTTATGCTTACCTCACACCTGATCTATGGAAGGAAATGCCGTTAAACAAGACACCATATCAGGAATTTGCAGATTATTTAATCAAAAACCATCGTCCTGTAACTGGTCAACGTCCTACTGAAGCCGTTTAATACTGTACTTTTTTATGATTATGACTCTTAATAAAAGTCTAAATACTTAGTTTTGTTTATTATTTTTAAGTCAACGAGTTTTGTAAAATCTTTCACTTGAAAACTGGTACGTTTCTCTTCTTTTTTATTTACACACTTCTAATTACTGTTTTTTACAGGTGGATAGTTGGTAATAAGGCACTTAAGGTAAATATTTTGTCTAATATTTGCTATTTTTTTTGTTCTATTTTTCTTTTTGTTTGTGATAATTACTGTTATATCTTTCGCGGTTTCCACCAGAAGATTTACATATCTTATGATGGCTGTTAGTTCTGAAATTCTTGACAAATTTTGTTGTATAATTCATTCATTGCATACATCTAATCTTTTTTTTTTACTGTTTCAGATAATATGACTTATTTTATTACTTTTTATTGGGAATATTCTTTTTCCACTTTCCAGTGTAAATCTAGACCATCGATTACGACAGGTTAGTGCATGCAATTTACTTAAATAATACAATATAAGCAGTATTAAATTCAGATGTCTATTTGTGGTACTCGTGAAGCAAATGAAAGAATATGCTTTTTCCCACGGTGACAAATTGCATAACATCAATGATGAATAATTGAGATAGAACTAAAGTAGAATTAATAAAATTCCAAACACTAAATAAGTTACTATTTAACAAAATCACCGTAGAAAAACAAGCAAGTACTGCATAATAGCATCGATGCGATTAATTTTGGAAGCGTTCCTTTTAATGATGATTCAAGTTGGATTCTTTCGCGGTTTCCACCAGAAGGTCTTTGACCTTATGATGGTGTAAATGAACTGATAACAAAAAAATTATTATAAAATATAACAATAATTTACTTGTTTATTTTGATGGAGGAATTTTCTGTTCAGGTATTCGAGAATAATCTTGGGACTACAGTTAATTCATCTTGCTTCTATTTACGTGTAAGTATATATTTCTAAACTGAATATTTAAATTTTTCTTTAAAACCCACTAAAAGGTAATAAATAAATAAACTTCATAAGAAATATGCATTTTATCATACTCTTCCTCATTTCTACAATAAACTACTTATACTGTCATTAGACACAAGCAACAAACTTGTCTGATTTTTTATTTATTTAAGCAAGGAATGATACTTGTTATATTTAAATTTTCATGATGACTAAACCAAATTCTTTCGCGGTTTCCACCAGAAGGTCTTTGTACCTTATGATGGCACAGATAAACTGATTGAAAAAAAAAAGATACCCTTTATACCATAATGTACATTTTCTACATCTTGTGACGCGAATTTTCTTTTTTCCAGATGTGCAGAAGTTAATGTAGTCTGGCGTCAAGTACATGTAAGTATCTTTTGTTTAAGTTGAACAAAT
>LR736866.1:9555927-9571052 GCA_902654985.2 Oryctes borbonicus
TTTTTTTATAATAGAAGCTTCTTTACAGGTATTCATGAATACACTGATGGCATCTTTCAACCTGAATGTCTACCCCCTTAGGTATGTAGGTTATTCTTTTAGTCTATTCGACTTTTAGAATTAATCTTTTGAAACGCATCGTTCACAATGTTTTTGGAAAGTTTTTTTTTAATGCCGCAGTTCTGGAATGACAATTTATTAAGAAATTATAATTCTGAAACCACTTATATTGTACACTGTTGGAAAGGAATCATGTAGAAGCACTTATCCCATACATATAACGAATAATGTTGCTGCCTGTGTTGCACGCGCTCTTTATTCCATCGATTTTTTTTGTTTTAAGATATTTGTAAATAATCACCCGGTTTTGATAACGATGTTCATAAGTTGAAAAGCAGTAAAATAGAGTGTGACAGAAATATAGTTTATTGCTATAATTGTACATCCACCAGAATTGCTGAACAGAAACATGTTTGGAGTAATTGTCAAAGAATGGCTTCGCAAATAGCCAAAGGACTTGCGAATTAGCGCACCGGTAAGACTTATATTTTAATATTAATGGCAATCTCTTGTAAACTCATTGATATATTAGAATCATGTAGAATGTATTATGTAAGTAAATAAAGCAGTTTATGAAATAAATTGGATTGGTTTATTTGTAAAGAATTATTGAAAACGTTAGATTTTAACGTATAAAATAATATATTCTCAAGAATTAAAACTAGCAAGATTATCTTCTGTGTAAAAGTAAATTTGTATACTAAAAATTGGGAACATCAGTGTTGGTTTATTATACTCTACCTTTTACGTTTGTCGTAAATACTATAGAACAATGCAAAATAGCAATACTTAGAAAAATTTATATAACGATCTACAGAAAAAGCAGTAAGAAACATCCATACAAATAAATTTGTAAACAATAAATAACATCATGCTAAAAATGACCACCTTTTGCTGTTGATGAATGCATCAACTCTTCTTTTCGTGCTTTCAAAGACGTTTTATAAATGTTCTTCAGTTATAGTTTGAGCTGCATAGATGATCACAGCTTTCAATTGCATGTATATGTCTGGAGCTGTATAAACTATCATGCTGAAAATAACTGCAATTCAGCAATGAATAGTTGTAACATTTGTCAATAAAACTCGACATTTAGTTTCCTAAGAAATATATATATATATCCTATTATTTGTAGCCTTACATACTGAACCGTATCCAAAATTTGATAGGTTGTAATTACGTTTCATGGTATTTGTACAATTTTCTGCCGATTATACTTGATAATTTTGTCAATTGACATCCTGTCAAATTAAACCAAGCTTCATCTGATAAAAATGATATATCCAAGATATTATTTCTTAAATTAGCGTCAACCAATGACAATACTGTCCTCTTACATGATTAGGTATTAACAATTCATGCCCAACTGAAACTTGATAACGATGGAAGGCAATTTTCTTTTAACAACTCATACATTTGAACCATATGGTAAACCTATATATTTACAAAAATATTAAGAATACTTTATAAGTTAGGAGTCTTAGAACTTTACCTGCTTGTTATGCTAGTTAACGCAAGGATTTAGTTCTACGTCGGAGGGATTTTATTTTAGAAACGCTCGGTGTCTCATGAAAACGCGTTTAACAATTTGGTAGATGTCTGTTTAACGTATCATCAAGCTCTCAATCTGGGAAATTAATACAAAAGACCTTAATATTCGGGTTCACGGAATAAACCCACGCCCCACCATCACTGCGTTGCCTCTTTCGGAAATATATTTTAAACCTAACCTAAAAAAATACAAAATAAAAATATTTTTAATATTCTGCTATTTGTGCTTATTTACACTCTTTCAGAGTTTTTTTATTTATATGAAATTGTGGAAACTACAAAACAAAATAAGACAAAAAATATTACATACGACAATGACAACAATAATAACAAAACGGTTACTATGGAATCGGAAGGCAGTGCTACCAATCCCGTATTTGTGTTGTAGGGTTGCCAACTTTGAATTTTGGGATAATGAATGTTATCAAATTTTGACAGATGTACACAGTGTTTTCAAATGTTTTGTTTGTTGCTTGAATACACTTAGTAAGGTTATAAATATTATTCAAGAAAATGGATAAGACCCGTCAAATGGAAGACGAAATGACTCGGTAAGTTTACTTTAAACTTCATCTAATAATTTAATAAAAATATTACTTTGCAGGTTTGAAGCTGAAATATCAGGCCCTGTGATTGGAGTACACTCGTATGGCACTTTTAACTTGCCTGGGTTTGGAAATATACCACCTCCTCCCATGCCTCCCGTATTAATACCGCAACAAGTAAGCAGAGCATCAAGGAAATCCATTCAATCTAATTTCGACAGTTATAGCCAGCCGGTTATGGCACAACCTGCTGTTGTGTCTGCAAAACCCACACTATACACTGCAGCTGTCAAAAGTGGCGCGCAACCTGTAGCATCTAATTCCTCCGTTGATTTTGTGTCGTTACAGTCTGAGGTTGAAAAAAAATTGAAAAAATTAAAAAATGAGAAAGTTAGTGCTGAACTGGCAATATCACAGGGCAAGGCAAGTAGTGCACTGCAGTCCTTCGGCCCTGATGATTATAGAAGGAGAGGAAAAAATAAGAAACTCATGAGAACGGCAGGGGGACAAGTATGGGAAGATACTTCTTTAGCAGATTGGGCCGAGGATGATTTTAGAATATTTTGTGGAGATTTAGGGAACGATGTGACTGATGAATTGTTGACTCGTACTTTTAATAAATTTCCATCGTTTATGAGAGCTCGTGTTGTTCGAGATAAAAGGACAAATAAAAGCAAAGGATATGGATTTATTAGTTTCAAAGATCCTACAGATTTTACAAAGGCAATGAAGGAGATGAATGGTAAGTGTACAACTTCTTTTCTATTCCACTGTTGATATAAATTTAAAAAATAAATATAAGGTACTATTTAAAAAAACGATGTTTCTGGTGTTTGAATTTGACAATGTTTGGCACTCTATACTGAGCACCCTGTATATTTCAAAGGCATTTTAACCATGTCTAGATAGAGGGAAGTATGTACTTCAGTCTTGTTGAACATTTACTGGGGTTTGTCTGCTATTTGTCGGTCGCCTTATATAAGGCGCCTTTGTAAGCAGAATGTGGATGTGTATTATGTTTTTTTTGGCTTCGTAATATTGGCACAATAGATACAATTTTACAATTCCAAAAGGTTAGGGTACCTGTATGTTAATGTTTTAATTTTTATCTTTGTTTAGAGAGTCAGCGAACAAACCATTGATAATTTTTGTACCACAAAAGATTGAATATATGATTTATTATTTCATTATGTTATAATTAAATTTACATGAATATATAGTTAAGGTAACGCTATGAAGTTAATTTGATTTAAAATTATTTAATTACGGCAATAATTATTTTCTTCCTAAAGGACCCCAACCGTAAGAAACAAAAAGTTGTGGTATAACAGATCTTGACTTTGAAAACGTTTTTGGCTTCTCCGGTTTTTTCGTTTTGATTTCTTCTTTTGCGACTTGTTTCATTCTTGACGTTGTTTGCGATGCATGGGGTGTTTTTGAAGAATATGGAGCCATATAAAGTACACTAAACGGCATTCCACCAGCAGCCCATCCTCTTGATACAAACAGATCTTTCTTAGCTTCTCTTCGTACCAAGTGAACACGTTTCGGAAAGTATCTTCTAGATTCTAGATGCGTTGAATTACACGTTACCATTAGTAAACACAAAATCAAGATCCCACAGAGATAAATTGACTTCATCTTTAAGATCTGAAAAATGAACGATTAAGATAATTAGAAAAGAGATAAATTGATATATGACGCATATTGTATGTTTTGTATTCTTGCAACTACAATTGTAATTGAAAATGGCCGGAGAGTAATATATCATAGATAAATAACTAAATTTGTAAAAAGGATTTGAATCACGGGATTCCCTGGCGTAATGATCAGGGTATCCGTCTGGAAAACGGGGGACGTAGGACCAAGTCCTGCCGGTGTCTGATAAATTCATTAAATAAATTTAATTACATCGGATAAGGCTAAGCGCCCATGGGCGATTATACTCGGCCGATTGAAATCGGATTGGAAATCTTTGTCCAGATACAGATTATAAATAACCGTTTCTACCCTGTTAATTCAAAGAAAAAAAATCAAACTCATCATATCAACTCATTAATTTAGTCGACTTGGTAGTTAGCAGCTAAAATTAGAGAGTTTGCAATCAACCGCGGCAACTGTCTTTAGTTCAAAAAATCCACATAATTTTATACAATTTATGATTTGCGATAACGCATATCGATCTATTAACTTATTCATTATGTTTCTGCACATTAATCTAGGAAGCAGAATCCCACCGTTTTTGAATATTCACGTTTCCCGATAGAACAAGATTTATCTCGTTTAATAAATGTTTTTTTGTTCAGCGAGTGCTGTAAGAAGAGCTTCTTTCAGATTCTAGAAAAATAGTTGAAATAAGTGGAATCAAACTTGGCAACGATATCAGTGGCCACCTTGTAGAATTTGGTTGATACAAAAAAGAACTTCAAGACTAAGATAAATGCGTATTGAAGAAAGTTGACGGGATTTGTAAGGAAGCATCTAAAAATAATATACAAGATCTTCCATCCAAAAGACCAAACTTGTATCATATGCAACGGAATCTGAACATCCTGTGATCTTGAAAATAATTTTATGTTGTGCAGAATTTGTCTTCGAATATTTTTTATTTAAAAACATTTTCTCTAAATTGTTCAGAAAAATAGTTCTCGTCCGCCCACGCACTAAGTGAACACTGTCTTGAACCAAGTAGAGCCGTATTAATTGAAACGATTTTGGATTTTCATAATAATTGTTAAATCGGGGTTGGTAACCCTATTTATGTGTGATTAAAAAGCTACAATTTTTAAACGCAAAAGATATAGTGCCGAGGCACTAAATTAAGCAAAATATATATTTTGCAGTTCCGTATAGTAAGACCCCTTGCAAACACCATGAACTGCGATAACTTACAGCTGGGTTAAATACAAAAGATAAATAAAAAATACTGTAGTTCAAACCAGTGTCAACATGGCAGTACACTTTTGTACTATAAAAATACCACAATGATCTTTGACTTAGACTAAATATAGTTCAATAAAGATAATTTATATCTTTCCTACCATGCGGTATGGAGTGGATTGATATTTTTAGGAAATTTGTTTTATATTTAGAACTTGCTACTGTTTCTACCAAACAAAATTGTGTCACTCTAAAATGATATGCAAATCATTATTTGGGCAGTAGTCTTTTACAATTAATTAAAGCATCTATTATTTTTATTCAAGTCTGCTTCACAGAAAGAATATTGTAGAGAATGAAATGGAACTAACAAGGTGGTAAAAACCGGCGTGAAAGGAGCAGCCAGTTTTTCCGATTGGCAGCTCTTTTTATCCCGGCGAGGTAAAGGCATTTTATGTATGCACGTTTTTAATTTGCTTTATGAAAAAAAAAAAAATTAAAAAAGGTACCACAAAATTGACTACTACCTAAAAACACGAAAGGTAAGAAGATCATTTTCAGGTTAATATGTTGGGCGATATATAATATATAGCGTTTACTTGAAAAGAGCACTTTTATGCGGCAAACAATTTAAAAACTTTTTAAGGATCGTATCTCATTTAAATAGGTTGACATTTTACACACGCTTCTGATTTTAAGACGTGTATGTAGCATTTTGCCAGTAAAGCTATTCGATCTAAATTGTGCTTATAAGAGCAATGATGTAGCAATAAGGAATATTTGCTTGTATTATATTTCACTTAAAATGACCCGGCTGTAGTGTATTCAGTAGTGGTGTTTCAGTATTTGTTCATCACTGCGTTCCTCACAATGTTGAGTTAATGATACTAATGATTGAGTACATGCACCTTCCATCTGAGATTATTACTAAACTCCACATACAAGGTACTGCACAGGCCTGCATTTTTTACACCTTATTGAATGTGAAGTGTCGTTTTTAACCGAATTTGGATAATTTAGTATCCCTAATTAACATTTTTTATTTAGTTTAGTTGTATAATATAATATATTTATAAAATATAAAGCGCATAATATCAATAAAAAATACAAAATGTACAGCAAAGGGAACATGAACTACTCTGCTGTTTTTAGAAAATGTTTTTCTTTTATCCACAAAGCTCCATCTATCTATATCCGGCAATAGTCCACCATCATGTTGGCATCCCATCGTCCCTGACCCTGATGACTTTTCTCAATTTTTTTAATATCCTACCGGAATCTCTCACCGCCCTCTTCACTGATAGCACCAAGGGTAACGGGAAAATAGAAAAAATAATGTACAATGAAAAAAGGGAATTTTAATGCGCCATATTATGTTCTCCATAATCTGGGATAATTTATTATTTCCGGAAATTCCTTTATAGTTTCCTTAAAAACTTTCCACGCTCTTTTTTCGGTGATCTTCATTACCGCTTCTAATTCCTCAATTTTCATTAAGGTTCTAATTTGAAGGCCTTTTTTAATCATTGCTTTCGATGGATCAAGAATTGGAAACATCGATCTGTTTTGTCCAACGCTTCATTAGACGTAGTTTAATATGTATATATACTTTTGCAGGATCATCTTGCTCTTTACGCGGCGCGGTTTTATTAGCGGTATTATTGGCAGGTTTTAAATGTTGGCCAATTTTTTTTTACTTAACGTTGGTCTTTAGCTCCTCTGCACCTCACAAGTTTAGTTAATTATATTATAATTAATCCGGAACGGCCGTTTCGAGGACACGAATGGTCCTCGTCATCAACCGGTTAACCGAATTATTTAGCTCTAATATCCCACTCGCATAAAAAACGCAGGTATGTCGCGAATCCAGATTGCTGACCTAAAAGTAAGGCGTAAGGTCGCCGCATAGTAGCAAGTTGTGACTTTTGCAATCTATTCTCATAAAAAGCTGTTGAATTATAGTTCTTTGGGTCGAATGATCAACAGAAACAGAAGCATAATAGTTGTCGTGATGTAAAAGAATTGCCTTAATCCTTCCATTTGACGAGTATACATGAAGCAAAATAACTAGGACAGCAAGACATAAGTGATTCGTACCTTTTAAAATATTCGACAAATTTACTCTCATCTCGACTACGGCACCAATAAAACGCGGTTCGTTGAACAAGCTGCTGTTTTTGTTTTAATTTAGATCCTAGCTTTTCAAATAGCATAAATAAAATATGCGAAAGCTTAGAATTGAATAATTCCAGCTTCAAACGTTGTCCTAATACACAATTGCTTCTCCTTCGTATCGCATGAAGTGTTGCATGTCTGCACACCACGTTTACCATTATTTATCAAGACCAAAGGATATTGATCGCAGCGCTATCCTTTGCAAATAAGATTTGAATGGGGAAAGCAAAAAGGTTATCAGATGTGTCGTGTTCAAATAAATCTGATACATGTCGTGTATTGTAATTCTAATCTTCATTTTTGAACATAAATGTGGGACGACTTTTTCATGGTGCTATTTGTAATTAGGCTCAAGCAGTAATTAAGAAGGAGAAACATGCATTTACATTAAAACTTGAACTTTTAAACAAATTAATATTTTATTTGTATAACTTCTACAGGTTTTCGTTATTTGGAATTAATTAATTAGAGACGGCCTTAAATCTTCTTATAGTGTTAGTATGTATACTACAAGTGGCTTAAAAATGCCTATCCACTAGTTTCATGCAGAATTTTCATACGCGAAGATTCAGTTATAAATTATGATTTTTATTTTTATTAGGTATACGGTACTCTGCACGAGGAAATGTTGAGCATTGTGAAAAACTGAAATATATTCACAATCTGATTGGCGTCGGTATATAGGGAATATATAAAATTGAATTTTGCTCTTCTCCGCTTCTATATCATTATATACATATTTACATATTTTACGCGTAAAATTGAATTCTTACAGAACATCCCCAGATTCAAAGAGATACGAGAATATAGCTACCGAGAATACACTAGCGCTGAATGGACTTAGAGACGCACATATACAGCGTGCGGCAACTATCTGTACGCGGTAAATTATTCGTCTAATGTTTAAAATTATGTGATCTATGACTAAAAATTATGTTGAAGTATATAGAGCGCTCAGTTTCTGTGGTACGTTGGTTGAGTTTGTTATTTTAAACGAACACCTTGCATATTATTGCGTGTGGTATTGTTGTATTCGTCTTTCGATTACCTTTCCAGGAACATAAAAATATACAGGGCATTGTATTTAAAATAAGTAAGTTGACGTCACTTCCAGTAAGTAAACTGTCGATAACGCCAAAAGTTAAATAAAAAAAAATATTTTTTTTATTTAAAAACGCCAACTTCTGTCGTTCAAAAGTTATTATGACCTCGCTGTATATGTGCAAGAAGGGAGTGAGCAATTTCATCGTATTTTAGGCGACAATAAACCGATTACCTACCCCGCAGCTGCAACCTAAGAAACCAATAGAAAATTTACTAAACGTAAACGAATATGGAGTTTCAACATTGAACAGAATTGAATCTAAAATCTACTAGTTTTACTGCCATTTACTTTGACAACATCTTAACCCTGAAAATTCAGCTGAGTACCAAAATGAAGGCATTCGTGAAAATGCATAAAAACTACATCAGCAGTCAAAATAACGCATTTAATTCTGACTCTCGACATCTGCTGCAAATATTGCGGATACATTTTGGATGTAATTTCCAATGCCGTCATACAATTGAGATTAATTGCCAACGTTTATAAAAAGCATTGTGGGGTTTGATGCATACATGGAATAATTCGCAGCATTTAAATTTGATTAATTACGTTGGAAAATAATTAAATCGAGCGCTATCGGATGCATACAGAAAGTAAGATCAATATATCAGTGGCTAAAATGTAGTGATAACATTAATATAAAGTGTAACTTGTAAAAAAAATAGTTATACAAAAGGATTAGAGATATGCAGCGTGCCCGGATTTCGTAGAGACAACACGGATAACTTTTGTATTTGAATAAAAATACCTTTCTTTTTTACAAGACGAGTTCGAAGATTTAATAGGAGAGTTGTTATTAGAAACTAGGCAGATGTGGTTTCAACAGGATGGATGTCCTTCGCATAATACTCATGCCATTATGGACTATTTAAGCCAGCGGTTTAATATGAGGGTAATTGCAACTAATGCAACAGTACGTTGGCCTGCAAGATTACTTGATTTGGCTCCTTCTGATATCTTTTTATGGGATACTATTCAAAATAAAATCATTACGCATAGAATAACGTTAAAGAATTGCAGGAAGCAGCGCTTGAGGCATTTATTTCAATGAATTAATGGCAATACTATCAGTAAGGTAATTAATAGTATTCAGATACGGTATTTTCAACAGTGGTGGTTATTTGAATAATTTATTGTTGTTAATTTTCACATTTCGAAACATGATTTCGCAGATAGCTTGATAAACAAAAAACAATTTTTTTTTTCTTCAAAATTTTGAAGACAAGATAAAAATCCTCTCTTAACGGGTTACACTACCACAAGATTCTCAAAAAAGACTATTTTTTTTTATTTTCAGCTAGATTTATTATTTATGTTTTGAAGAGTATTCTGAGCGTTTGAACATGTCAAAATTCTAATTATTACCGAAGTTATAATAATTTGAAGTGAGCCCATCTTGGGGACGTTTGCAAATTAGAAATAGACGCGAAACTCCTTTAGACTAGTTTTAGTGTTTGGTTTATAAGTTCTTTTTACAATTTCTTTATAACAAAAGTTATCCATGTTGCCTCTGTGAAAAAAAGAAGGTTGAGACACGCTGTATAATATCACAGAAGAATTTGACTTAGGATTTACGTTGTTGGTTTAAAATGCTATTTAACTTGCCTATAATCAGCTGAAATTGTATATTGAACGCTAACTTTTCACCAAAATCGCAAGGGAAGACGGCAACTAAAATATAATTTAAAATTCTAATTATTTTATTGACATTCAAAAGAACTGCATAGTCAAAGCTATGTGACCATATACAAAAAGAAGTCGGAAATATTAAATTAATTTAACAGTATTATATAGTCCTTTTTTGGTAGATACTATTAGATTAAAATCTGCGTATATACACATAAAATTATCTGCGTAAATATATATGGTACTCACCTGTTGCTACCCCTTTTCAATAACACAATCTCACTACTCACGATTTAACAACTGCTAGCGGTAAGACTGAATGAACCGAATTTGTAGATTTACGGTAATGGGATGATGTTATATGTACCACCGCTATCTAGTGTTCTTGCGCTTTATCTGTGCGTCTTCGTCATCTGATGTGATGCTGTTCCGTATTAAAACGTAAACTCAAGAATTTTCTCCAATAAACATTAAGGGATAATCCTGTACGTAGTAAATGTTTATTAATGAATAAGATAGATACAATTTTAAAATTACTTCCTACTATACAGAAAGTTTTAAGTACTCCGTACATCCAGAGTCCGTTTTAATAAGTTGTCTATATCCCCTACAGAGAATCGCATAAATATGAAATGCATTAATTTGAACAGAAAATATACATCATTCCATGATTCTCTTCCCCAGCGTATTCACCAGAACTTATTACATTGCTGTTAGAGGTTGCTTTCGTATTTGTCTGTTTATTATGTTAAAATAGAAATTCAACTCTTATCATTTTTAAACATTCGTCATTTATTATTTTGTTATTTTGCCATCGTTTAGGAGACATTTCCCAAGAAACTAAATTCTAGATGCATCTCCAAATAACAAGCGGAACAATTTCGAAAGTCTTTAAATATGATTGATTAAGAAAATGCATTTAGATAAGCATTGCGCCAGTGAATTAAATAATCTATAAAAATACTTTCTAAATGTAATGTTTTAACATAATAACACATTTTTTTTTTTTATAGAATACATATGGTGAGTCTTTGCTTCTGGATAATATATTATTATTGAATATTAAATATTATTCATGCTGTAGATGGATATGCTATATGTCACCTATGTATATACTTTACTTTTTCACGTTTCTTATTTTTACAGGAAGGTACGTAGGAAGCAGACCTATCAAGTTAAGGAAAAGTTCATGGAAAAATCGATGTGTTGACATAGTTCGAAAAAAAGAAAAAGAGAAAGCCGCCTTGATTAGTATGCTAACTTCTGGATCTGGGAGATAAAGGCTGTCAACTGTAATTAAGTTTAATTTATACGATGTAAATATCATAATTGAATCAAATACTAATTTTTAAATTAAATACGTAGAAACATAATTTTGTTCTGTTGAAAATTCGTTATTCACAGCAACGATCTGTTAGGTAGGCGTACCTCTGAAAGTGACAAAAGTACATTTTTTTGTATTTTGCGAAGCTATATTATGGATATAAATATAAACAATTTCCCGGCACAGTCTTCTTAAATGTAAGTTAAATAAAAAGAAATATACTAACCTTGAGACATTTTTTCTGAAGATGTTGAAAAGCTCATATGGTGCGTGTAGACTTTTGTGACTAACTGTGAATAGTTATTTATAATCACAATTATCAAAAATGTTATACAGGTATTCCAAAAGTTCAATCCGATCAAGGTCATATTCAACTGAAAAAAAAAAAATACAGCAATCCGGAAATCCCAAAAAAAAAAACAAAGGTGAAACATATTTGACTTTCTATACGTACATTTACTCATTTCTGAATTATTTACAAAGAATGAGAAAATCAACAAAGCGCGCTTCCAATAAGTATGTATTTATTTAAAAAAAATTAAAATCCGAAGTTTTGGTTGGGAGATTCACTCGTTACTCGAGGACATATTGGCTGTGATTGGAAAAATATTTTCCCATCTCGTAGTAAAGTGCTTTTTCTTCACAAAGAGGTCATTTCAACTTATCTTTGAACCAAATCAGTATAAAAGTGGGCGGTATACGTTTAGTGGACAAATTTCAAATTTTTCACCAAACAGAATAAAGGAAAGAGAAAACGAGTAACACATAGTACTTACTAAAATGGGTGGAACGGGTACTGATTTTAAGACATGCCCATTTATAAGTGGGAATACATTTTGCCACGTGCTAGATGGGATATAATTTTTCCAATGGACTACGATAAGTTGAACACAATCCAACCGTTCACATAGAGTTATATAATTTGCTACTTCATTTGATTTTATATTTCGCTAATAATCGATCGTTAATACTAAGCTAAATAATTAAAAATAGCGAATACTTCGGTCGAATTATGGAATCGTACTTCAATTTAACGAGTTCTTGGCTGTGGCGCGGATATTGCATTATTATCCTAAACAAACACCAACAACTTCATTCATATATACATATGGTATATTGTTTGAAACATCATGCATTGTGGCAATATTTCGATGTGTGTGGGCGTTCATTTGAGATTCATTTATTTACTAACTTCTAAATTATGGTACAGCTTGTTCAACTTGTATGGAATAATGCTTCTACAATCGCCACAGTACGTTGTATGAAAAAAATGTTTTGTATAAAAGTTTTTACCGAGAATTCTTTTGGGAAAAGAAAAGAAAGAATATCGGTCTTGAGGTACAACGTCATGATCTCCCTTTTTTTTGAATAGAATAGCCTCAAGATTATAATCTTTTAGTCGTTTCATGAAGCTATTTTTTTTAATTATACCTGTTAAAATAATGTTCATTAGAAATGTTACAAAAGAGGTAAATAAACAATAAAATATTAATTTCATCGTATCTCTTTGTGTTTAATGTATTTGCGAAAACAACTTTATGCAAATATACGTAACTGTATGGTTAAAAATAATGGGTGGTCCGGAATAATTTTCCCACCTTAAAGGCAAACTATTTCCTTCTGCAGAAGGATGACTTCGAAATGGGAGTTTTAGAGATACGCTTTATGTATTTATTGTGATATATAATTTTCTATTATTGAAAATAATCCTGCTCATATCACTGATTCCACCAATATTCATGATATTGGCGGAATCACTAATGACAAAAGCAATGGGAGCTAATCGACCGACATGTTTCTGCCTACCCAGCATATCGAAAAAAGTGTTGGAGGAAGTATAGTCAAGTAAATACTATCAGGTACTACATTTGTAATTAATACTATACAAGAGTCATATTTGCCCACTTTTATCATTATCTTTCTCCGCAGCTGAAATTAATTTGTACGCTAGTCTTTACCGTTTTAATTATTATATAGATAATTCAAAAGTCTAAGCTTGGAAGAAAATATAATGTGACAATTTAAAACTTTAAATCCAGTTTTCTTCCATTTTCAGATTTATTTTCTTCATCCACACGGCTGCCCAATTACTACTGTACTACAAATCTGGATAAGGATTATGGAGGTGTTGATTGCAAATTCTTTTTAGAATGTAATGGAAGGGTTACAAAAAACAAATATGATTTTTTACCATCTTTATGTATAAATCAACAATACTAAAATACAATATATATTATTGTGAAGATTTGGTATTTATGGAACAAGTCCCATTTTTTTTTACAAAACATAATTAAAAATCGACTAGATTCACCTCAATTTAATTGCCATAAAATATGTGGGCCAGAGGATATCTGATCACAAATGCGAAGCATGTACAGACTATTTGAATTGCTATTAATGTCTTCGTCAAAGTCTCTTCATGTAAAGGTCCAAATAACAATAAAATTAAATTGATTAAAGTTAAGTTATTAGTAACGATACACCCTTCTTTCTCCTGCCATTGTATTAATTTGAAAAATTTGAATAATCTGACAAATAATTTACCTAGAATATTTAAGTCATTGTAACGAAATATTGTTGTACTTATCCCTAATTTATCCGTTCTAGAGTTGTACTTTGGTAAACGATGTCTAGGACACGGGATCAAATGGAATAGTTGAGGAACAGAATATAGGAAATTAAAGACCTGTGGTATAAAAAATAGTAATGTAGTTTTGCTGAAATGACCTAGGATTCCCACTACGGCAAAAGTCATTCCTGAGAGATAGCAAAATGTGTCTCCTACAAATACCCTTGATGGATACCTAAAATACAATATGTAGTCAATTACAATCAATTCTCTTTCTTCAACATACAACAAAAATTCCAATATGCGATTACAGTGAATTATGGAATCACTGCGCGTGCGTATATGCTATTTTAGCATTACTGATAAAAAAGGAAAGAATTCTGCACATGTAAGAATAGATAAATAACCTAATGCAGGGAGTGCCTGAGATATTTACTGCTTTTTTCAACATGGCTAATGCTAACGGTCTGTAAATACTAGACATGACAATGCATACATTTTTTTATCTAAAATTTGCAATGCTAATTGCATAACAAAAGACACATTTCACGAATAAGCAGCATATTTTTTGTATTTTCTTAATTTTTCACCAGTTCTTGTTAAAAAGCATTAAGCGGCGGACAAATTGCCACTGTTGAGTGAAGGAATTGCAAAGAGTCGCGACTAAATGAAAGAATTCCTAATATATGTGCACTGTTTTCTATTACTCTTGAGATGAAAATAATTAATGAATAAAGTGCAATCCTCTAGAAGAGATTTTTTTAATTGACTTTGAATAGTCCTTCAGCTGTATTTTTGCTTACGAAGCATACCAACACCTTAATCTTTCTATATACGGATAATTTGTACAATTGGTTCTATTAGCTGGCCGAGAAATTGTATATTTTTACAGCGCGTTCGGTATGTGATTAGTAAAGTTCGCCACTTTCCGTGCGTTTCACGAAATTAGCAGAGACTAGACAGACGAAGACGAGTCTGTCTAGTTTCTGTAGTTCATCCTGTAGGATGAACCACTTAAAGTGATACACGCAAATGAAAACGCACATATACATGCGCGTTTCAGAATTTAACAAATTTGTGTATTTGTTAATTTTTTATGTTTACAATAAGTTATATAGCAAAAATAACTTTCTACTGTATTTGAACAGGCATCTACTGCCTTTCTACGGAATTATCTGCTGAAAATTGGTAAACAACACATAAGTATAGGCAACCTCCGCACCACACAGGTTTAATTAATTAATTCGGGACGGCCGTTTCGAGGACACGAATGGTCCTCATCATCAACCG
>LR736866.1:9571452-9687241 GCA_902654985.2 Oryctes borbonicus
TCGAGGACACGAATGGTCCTCATCATCAACCGGTGACCGAATTCGGTGAGGACCATTCGTGTCCTCGAAACGGCCGTCCCGGACTAATTATTATATTACTATATAATAAATTAAACTTGTGTGGTGCGGAGGGTGCCGATACTTATGTGTTGTTTACCATACTACGCCACAGTCCTTGCTATCATTATTGCTGAAAATTGATTTGGCAACACTGGATATAAATAAGCCCCAAGATTGTCGTTGGTAGAACTGCTTACTATGAATCACACAAATCTAAACCGCCGATTTAAAAATAGATAGGGCGGTGGCTAATATTCTTGAAAACAATCCGAAGACAAAATGACAGCTAAAAGAAGTGCTAGTTACTTGAAGAAATTCCTGAAATTGATAGCGTATTTATAAAGCGACGTGAAACAGAAAGAATTCTAAGAAAATGTGAGGTTATATACGAAACAATTGACTAACGAAATGTGATTAAGCACGCTAGATGCATATATTTCGGTTTAGTTTAAGAAGATTATCCGTATGGATACTACTCTTCATTCAAGTTCTTGTGATAATATCATACTTTTACTTGCAACCGAAATTAAACGAAACCAATATCAAAATTAAAAGTGTTACTTTCTTTAAAATGTCGAATAAGCAAATGAATTTGTTAAAGATTGCATATCACACTGATAACGATGAATTTATTTTAAAAAGTGTGCCAACACGATATAATTTTACAGATTTCAATACAAGCCTCTGTTATACTAACGGAACTGATATAAAATCAATGTTGAGATCTAATGATATAAATTGGAAATGCATATGTATGCCCGGATGGCATGGAAGCGATTGTGGACAACCAGAGGTAATTTGGAGAGCGTTTTTGGCATATCGAAAGCCTATACCTTCAATTGGCCCTAGGAAATATCAAAGAAGATTGATCTACGTATTTGAAGTTACAGAATATACTGAAATATTAGCAGATATTAGAGTGAATGAATTAAATGATACCGTTGATTTATTTGTGTTATATGAAGTTAATTCACAATTTCTACTGAACAAGTTAAATAATAGGTTTTTAAAGTATTATCACTTTAAAATATTATATTTGAACATAAGTAATGTTAATTATTTATGGCCTAGTATTAAGAAATCAGTGCCAAATACAGATGGAGATGATATTTTGTTAATAAGTGGAAATAACCAAATTCCAAATAAAGTAGCAATATCTTTTTTAAAGTTCTATAATGGATGGCCAGAACCGATCAATTTCCGATTGAAGTATTCGGTATATGGATTTTATTGGATTCATCCATCAAGAACCGTGTTGAATGGTGGTGCCTGTACGATCGAATATGTAGACCAGATATTAAATGGTGACCTTAAATATTTAAACAGCAATAAATCACTAGTGAATTTAAGTAGTAAGAACTTCATAATAGGAGATCTCAATCATTACGGAGGATGGTTCTGTGAGTTTTGTAATGACCCCGCTGTAATAATCAATTATCTAAGTAATATAACATCTAATAATCCCATAAATTGGGAAAATGTTGATAAAATAGACAAGACATACTTGGAAAATCTTATAGAAAATGGAGTGTACCTGGATGGAAAGACTACATTAAATAGAGCACATCGATTTCATGAAAATTATTTTGCACCAGCATACGTTAATGAAAATAACTGGAAATATGATTTTTTAATAGTAAATATGTTTTCGAAAATGGATTATTATGATTAAAATGCCAACACGAAAAAGTGATGAATGGATATGCTAAGTAGGCAGTTACTTCTATGTATTCAACCATTTCTTAGACTTTGTTCTTCCCATTTTATAAAAGTATTTTGCAATAAAGAAGCTCTATTCTACAAACTTCCAACATTTCAACACTGTTTAAAATTAACTCATTATAAGCATTTAATACTAACAAGAGTGTAATAAACTGTTGTTTCCACTTAGTTCAGAAACCAAAAAAAAAGAACAAATATGTTGTAGTAACTGTGACAACTGTTCAGATGAAATAAACATCGTTTATATTTCTCCAACAATGATGATAATTAAATAATTTAATATTTTTTATATTTATTTAGATAAAACCTAAGACACTTACTAACTAATTTTGTTACATTTAACTAAAGAGAGCAATTAATTTGTTTTGGAAATATAACTTTCTAGGAGACAACTAAATGAATATTCGTATAAAAAGTGAAATTAACTTTTTCCAAAACAAATAAATTGAAATTTAAAAAGAGGGTGTTTGCCCTAAGAACAAATTAATAATAAAGGATGTGCTCAACCGGAAAGTTATCTTAATTTATTGTAGTGTGCGAATATAGCGACGAGAAAATTTATATTGCGTTACATTGACTTCGATCTGTGGTTCAAAGCACAATCTAGTTTAGTGTTCGAAAACTATGACAACCTACATAAAATAAAAGAACAATGTGACAAAGTTCTGTTACTTTTTTAAATATGATTTTAGAATTTCCGAGCAAGATTTTTTTATATCACATAAATATAATTTTTGTTTATGAATCGTTAGAAAAATCGAATTTTGTCAACTTGTTCAATTACTCGTTACGAAACAAATGGACTTGTATACCAATTACGCTTTTTACAAACAACTGTTTGACTATTAAAACAATTATTATATTTACACATCTGTGATATATGTTCTTTTTTACCAGAAACTATCACCGATAAATTATTATTGACTTGTGATTTATTAATGTTTATTGTATTGTATTAAAGGAATATGGATTTACAAAAAAAATCTGTTATTATTTAACTAAAAAAACACTTACCAGTTGTGCTTAAGTAATGCCATTGAGGTTGCAATATATGGCAACATGAAATATAAACTAAACCGGTGGTGTTTCCATACTTCTCCATATAACTCTATCACATTAAATATCACTATTGAGATCGCAATAACGATACTCTGTCCAACTTCCAATCCATTTACTCCAGCTAGTATATTTATGGCATTCGTACAAAATACAGCAAGCATACCCATATAAACATAATAAAGGATGCCTAAATTTACAGTCAAGCCAAATATTTCTCTAAGAGGTTTTGGTATAACAATCGTTGTAGAATTAACATTAACGTGATAAACCATTAGCAGAGGTAATGATGCTATAGTTGGTAGCAAAAGTTTATGCCTCCATCGTAAATCTAATACATCATCAGCAAATCCCAGAAGTAACATACAACAAATTGATAGCATAGCAGCTATTAATTCTACAAACTAGTAACAATTTTGATACAAATATATTCCACGATTATAGACACCTACCTCATCGTGTGGGAAATTGCTATTAAATAAGGATTGACTGAACGGAATTGGTATAAATAAAAATAGTGTTATTAAAAAAATACATCCAGAGACAACTCCTATTGCTTCGGGCCTGAAAATGTTGTGAGTTAAACTGAAATTCTTGCAGAATTGAATTTCTAACCTACACTTTATCTCCAGTTCGTTTGCTCATGTCGATACCAAATAAATTTGCTTTAATAAACATATCTTTTAATTTTGGTATCAGCCGTATTGTAATGATATAAGCAAAAATAGACATCAAGGCATTTAAAATTATTGGAAACCACATTTTCCAATTTTTCAATTCAATTCTTTCATCCATATCTTGAATTTAACCGCAACTCGTCACGCTGAAGTTAAGATAATATTTTTCAATGATTTATGATTGCTTTAAATTTCGCAATAACAAGTATAAATTGATAAATTCCTCTTATTTGCAAATCAAAAATTTTAAATTGATAGGATACTTTCCAGTTTCGTACTTCACTATGAACTAGAGGTGGGTCGGTAATGTCGGTTGCGTCAATATTTTATTGAGAAGTTACCACAACAATTTTTATATTTATGAAAATTACACCAAATTTCGTTGAAATACCAACAGGTTTATTTTTATTTTTTTTAATTTTATTTTAATTTTATTTTTTTCTCAGATCACTCTCAGTGATTTTTCTAACTAGTTCTAACGTAGTCCTGACCTAATCAAGTTCTAGCTTTCAATTTATCTAAAAGAGCTACTTCGGGGAGCTTCGGAGCAACTCGCGTGCATGTCACGATGAACTAACACAGTAGTGATAAAAAGACTTCAACACTTGCTGAACGTTGCTGCTGTTGCGGCAGCAGGGCAGAAACAGGGGCTGTTCAGCAGTAAATCGTATGGCTAAATAGAACATTAAATATCAGTTCCGGAGTAATACGATGAATAAATCGAAAGCCATTTTCTAACCTATATTTTTCTTAATAACCATATACATTATGGATACTAAATTGAAATTAGAAGTTGGATTAAATTCTCTTAGAAAAGCAGAAAACTACATAAAAAATTCTAATTACGGAAGAGCATTCGCCCATTATTTAGTATTCTTTGAATTAGTAGGTCATAAAAAAGATAAATATGAAAAGCAATTTGCTGAAATTCTTTGCGTTTGGGGAAAATTTTTAGAAGAACGCAACCAAGTAGAGGACTTGTGTAAGTGTTACCTGCAAGCATTGAATTACTTTCCTTTAAACACACAAATTTTAAACAATTTTGGAGCGCATTTATTAAGGTAATCACAAATGCGATCTCCTAGATTTGCTAGTAATATTTATTTATTTACTGTTCAGAATAGGCGAATATGAAGAAGCTAAAAAATATTTGCAACTAGCCCATACTTTAGCACCCGATTTCCTACTTGCAGAGAAAAATTTAATTACACTTCGAGGTCAACTGATAGAAAGATGGCACTTTCCTATGTTAAATGATTCAGAACGAAATATGGCATACTACAAAGCAATATTGTCATATAATACTGAAAGTAGCGCCAAAGTTCTTGATATTGGAACTGGATGTGGTTTATTAAGTTTATTCGCATCAAATAATGATAATATAACATCAATTCAAGCAATAGAGGATTCCAAAATCTTATCGTCAATTGCTAAATGTATATTCGAAGAGAATAATATAAGCAAGATTAAATTGCATAATAAAAATTCAACGACATTAAGTGCTTTAGATATTGATGGCCATGCGAATTTATTAATAACAGAAATTTTTGATGTCGTCTTATTCGGTGAAAACGCTCTGGAAACTTTAATACATGCATGGAACGATTTACTTGATAAAAATGCTAAAATTATACCATCTTCAGCAAATTTATATGTTACTGGAATAGAGTGTTTTGATATTTTAAAGAAATATAGCTTAGTTAAAGAACATAAAGATCTGGAATTAACAAAAGTATGTGTAACTATTAATTCAGATCAACCTTATGAATCAGTTAATTTAAAATTACTAAATTATAAGCAATTAACTGAAACAAAGCAAGTATTAGCAGTAGATTTTTCAAATTTGTCGCAACTAAAGGAATTACAGTATAATGAGAATTACTTTGATATACAATCTTTAAAAGTTATAAACCCTGGATATCTCAATGCGTTTGCAATATGGTTTGATCTATGTTTAGATAAAGACAACATAATAACAACAAATCCAGAAAAGGAAAACGTGAAATGTTGGGAACAAGCACTGAACTTTATTAATCATTCGCATAATATTTGTATAGATAGCGACATTCAAATCTCTATACATTGTCATACTGGAAAGTTGAATATAAATTTGCTAAATGGAATTGTAACATGTAACAATTGTTTCAAAGCTTCAGATGAAGTAATTACTTTACTTAATGATGATATGTTATCTTCAGCTTTGAAGAACTTATACAATCCATCCATTCGGAAGAAAATCATTTTAGATACCTTTGAGTTTCCACTGTTGGGCATTAAATATGCAAAAAACGATAATACGCTCTATTGTGTTGCTAAAAACAAAACAGATAAACTATTCATCGAGCAAATTTGTAATATTAATAAGATTTCGCAAGAAAATATAGTTATATTAGAACAAACATCATTGAAACAAGTTTTTGAAAGCAAGGCTTGTAAATTCGACATAATTATATTAAATCCAGTTTGTAAAAATGGCACCCTAAATGAAAAATTTGTAACGACTTACAAACTTTGTAAAACATATTTAAATCCCGGCGGATTAATATACCCGCAGAGCCTAAACTTGATAATACAAATGGTTGAATCGGATTATCTGTACAGCTTTAATGTTGTAAATGATGAAAATTTGTTTGGATTCCATATTGCTAACCACATAAATGAGTATTCGGTAAGTATGACAATTTATTTGATGCTGTTTTAGGATATTTCATTTTACCACATAAGTTTCAGTTCCATTGTTGATTGTATTTGTTTTATTTATTTGAAATTTGTTTCGTCATTAAAGGAATGCAAAGATAATTTAATGCATTTAACAGAAGCAACTATTGCGAAATAATTATGTCTGCAAGTTTTTTCACAAATTAAAGTAGTAGCTCTGTATCATGCGCCTGCAGATTTGTTGTAGACAGTGACGACTGGTGGCCGCCATGTAGTACCGTAAATAAAAGATTAGTTACTACACATCGATTTCCTCGTGTATTTCCGTTGAACAGTACAATGTACACGATATGCAACAGAGATACACGAAGGCATTGAAACGTTGTAATATAGCAGTGCACTGGCCACTGTTATTTGTAGATCAAATCCTATAAATCCGAACATTTAGCTTGTTAAAGTTACATTTCTTATTTAATAAGCAACGCCATTAATAGTAAAATCGTTACAACTTCAACTTGTACTATTTTACGTGTTCAACACAAAAGTTTGAAGAATTGTAATGGCATAAAAAGTTTCGTTTAATTGTGTTACACAAGGTATAAAAATTTACAAATCATTACGTATGTGCACATGCGCTGGGATTTAAGTTTATTGTAAAGATAATCTCGTACATTGCACAAACGTAGCCGGGAATAGAATATAACAAGATTTATATGATTTAAAATCAACTCATATTTTCTTCTCAAAAAATACGTACTGTTCATAGAGCAATTTTTGGTATTGGAAAGTAAGTAACAAATCATGTGGTAGCAAGAGTTATTTCAGTATGAACTTGCCTTCAGGATAAAGCTGCAAAGGTGTGGTGAAAAGCACAAGCATATCTGTATATCATGGGAGCCATGAAAACTATACCGACAGCTACTATGGAAGTCCTGCTTAGCTGAGACTACTACATATCCACATTCAAAGGAAGGTTAGATGATAACGTACAGACAAATGAGTAGTAAATTACTAAAATCTTTTGAAGAAAGTAATGACCGGCTCGACCACAAGCAGACCAAGTGGTGCTACTTGCACAGCTTTAACAAAAAATATGAAACGCTAGTAGCAGATAGGGAAGCATGGAAAAATGGTCCTCCTTTAAAGCCAAATCCATCTGGTCTTGCAGAAACGAGTTGCGCTTTGCGAAATTAGCAGAAACTAAACCGACCCGTATTTATTCGTCTCGTGAGAATGGATTCGTGTTCCGTACTGGTTTCCCCGAGTCTGTTTAGTCTCTGCTAATTTCGTGAAGCGCACTCATCTATGCAGGCTTATTCATTGCCATCTGTTCAAACAGTCTAGCCGAAGGCATTAGACTCCAGCGAAGTCGAAATTGGCGTGGAATTGTACGAATGCGCTAAATAGACTAAATAACTCTGGTTTGGGTGTCAACTACTGTTGGAAATGATTACCATAATTCACAATCGCGTACGAATAATCTTTCATATCATCATATTACTTCAGTCAATGTGCGGCGTTCAGTGTTTGACGATAAAAAGGTTTCACCAACCTGTCCTTCACGCATTTGTACATACAGCGCAGCCCTTTGTCAGTCAATAGATTTCATAATGCGATTTACTTTTTGTGAATGAAGGAATATTGACGAAAGCAATCTTAGAAATCCCTTTTACGCGTATAGGTGTACGATGGGAAAAGCTAATGCAAATACATCGTGTATATTTGTAGATCCGGTGAACGCAACTGCTTTCATTCGTCGACGAAAACCTGCGGTCCTGTGTCGGCATGCCATATGTGTTAGTTAAAGCAACTGGTAGAAATCTAAAAAGAAAGACGTGGAAAAACATCCCAAATCAGAGACAGACCAAGCAATTTATAATTGAGTATAAGCCTAAATTAACAGCTGACCTTACTAGGCAGAGACAGTTCGTCAATAGTATCAGGACACTGCATACTTAAACTCTGTAGACTTAGTCTACACGACGGCGTACATTATTTAACTTCGTTAGAGACCCGGTAAATATAATTTATCATCACAAATGTACTAAACTCTGTCACTGGATAAATAAATTCTAGAAGATGGTAAAGCGGAACCACTTTAAGAATGGTACAGGATTTTCCTCGACGACGCACTGACCAATAAAAGTATAGACGTTTGCTTGTCGTTCGCGATATCAGAAGATAGTAAGCACTATACTTATTATCATACCCCAAGTTTCGATATGCCCTTCTTGTGAGGTCTGGGTAAAATTGCGCATGCGTGTGATGGATGAACTTTGTATTTACACAAAAATGTATAATGGCCCCTCTTCACACAAATATCACAGAAGATGTAAATTGATGGAAATCCGGACACTGTTTATTATAATATCAATTTCTTTTTTATTAATCTATTTCATTATTGTTAAAGTATTTATATAATATGTAGGTATATATTCTAAATAAACAAAATGAAGAGAATTATTTGCTGTTTATTTATATGTAGCAAAGTAAACTTTGCGATCCGTGTGTATGTATACTTGATATCTATAAATAATGAAACATTGTTACTATTTTAAATATTTCTAATTTAAGGTAAACGAACACTTCGATTTAGATAAAAATTTTCCGCACAAAAAGCTATCTCAGCCTCAAAATATGGGAAATATATTATGCTCAGATAATGAAATGGTAGTCGTGCGCCAACAGTGTCCAATTCAACAGTACAAAGCAGTTGATGGCATCGTGTATTGGTTCGAGCTTATTTTTAACGATGAGAACAAAATAGACACGAGTTCTTGTACCCATTATAATTACGCTTGTTTTCTTATCAATCGGCAAGAAACAAAACAAGAAAATACAGAATTGACCGTATGTATGAAGTGTCATCAAGGAATAATAAAGATTTATTGTGATACGTATTTTTATTTTTATTAATACATATAATTATTAATTCTAAAATTAATATTTATATACATACAACAAATTATGTTTCCCTTCACGATTTATGTTTTGTTTCAAGAAGAATATTGTTGATGAAAGGAGCAACTTTTTCCGGAGATTCTACATGTACTACATGACTCCCGCCAACAATAAAAATTGGAAACTCTAGTTTCCTAAACGTCTTCAATAATGGTTCAAAATAACTTCTTTGTATTCTACTCTCCTCGGCGAGAATCAAGAAAACAGGGCAGGCCAAGGGCCTTTTTGCAAAAAGACCGTTATAATAATTAAAACTAGCACTCGGATCCAAATATTTCTTCAATCTGTTATCATTTGTAAAAACATATTGATTTTTATTAATTTCCATAATCATTCTTTTAAGCAACGACTCGACTATCTTCTTATCCAATTTGCCAAAGCTTGGACTAGCAATAATCTTTCTCAAAGCTTCTTGGTAACTGTAAACAAGTCTCTCCGTTTTCGATTGACTTATCCAAATATTTAGTACTTTCCATGCGATTCCAAAAGTTCATTCAAAAAGTAATTGGGATATGATGGATATAAATATATAGTATCCAAGTTGATTATCTTTAATACACGTTCAGGATGCAGTTGCGCAAACATAAGTCCTATCTGGCCGCGATAACTATGGCCCAGGAAAATGTAGTTCTTGCGTTTGAAAAATTACACTACAATTTCATAGGCAATAAGATTATTTGTAGTATGGATGGGCAATCCTTGAGGGAAATGACTAGAAAGACCATGACCAGGTAGGTCGATACATACGTAAAAGAAAGAAGATGGCAGATGGGGTATTAATAGGTGGGACGACCCAGCATTGTCTAATAACCCGTGAAAGCATAAAATGGCCGCATTGTTTTCATCGCCCCACAATTTTGTTGAAAATAAGATTATTTTATGATTTATAACTATTATAGAGGATATTTCGAGAAAAACTGCAATAATAGATTTATATACAACAATTTAGACCAGATCAAGAAACTGCAGCAGCTTAGAAAGCATTTTTTTTGAGATGACAATTACAATCTACATAGTTATAGTCATGGACCAGAATTGATCGCTTCGCCGCAAATTAAAAAAATAAAAAACGAAAATGAAATTATTTCAGAGATTTATAGAGGTGGGGGAACATGGCACCTCCCTGTCCCCCTATGGCTACGCCCATGGTTTCGTAATTAAATCTATAACTAAATTTAACAATCATCAATAATAATCAATTGGATACGAACAAGTGTACAACAACTTCAATCAATATTTTTGAGCATGATGCTATAGTATACGGAATCACAAAAAAAGCGCTTTTTACCACAAACATTTGAATATCGACTTCCGGTAAAACAAGCGACAGACGTCGAACCATTTTTGGTGAGTTGGCTCTACTGACTACCAAATTTTGAAAAATTCTCTGTTGTAGAAATGTCTTTCGGGTGATGTCGCGTAGTTAATATTTTACTTGACGTTTCGCTGACCATGCTGTTAGCTTCTTCAGATGATTTCTAAAGACTTCTGAAGCATGGTCAGCAAACGTCAAGTAAAATGTTAACTACGCGACATCACCTGAAAAACATTTCTACTATGGATTACGGTCGTGAAAGCCTACACTCAACATATTCTCTGTTGCCTACAATTTTGCGAGCATCAATTATTGATTGTTATTATTACCGAATAGTAGCATGTATAAAATTGCAATTTCTTGTGGGACATACTATATAAAAAAATATAATTTTTATTAAATTAAAAGAGACCTGTTTTCTGTGTCGTATTTTGTTAAGAAGTAAGAAACTATATTTTCTGCCTAACTATTTCTTGTATAAATACTTAATATCTAAGATTGTATATCTAGTAGGTACTTACCAGCAATATGTCCCCAGGGGGCAGGCACTTGTATTTCTTGTATTTTCATTCTTTATCTGTAACTTTTAATATGATTTGCCTTAATTAAAGCTACGCTATTATATAAATATACTTATCTTAGTAGTTTATTGTTACTAACTCTTTTTATCGTAAGAAGAAAGATGTGAATAATTAAGCAATTTGGAATGTAGACTAAATAGCAACTAATAGCTTTTGCCGCAATGAACGATGTTTTATTAGTTCTTAATAATTCATAAATTGTTTATTAATTACTAGAAAACAACTACATTTAATATTTTCAAAATATATTCAAATTTTACGATTAATTTATTTGACAAATCAGCCGGCTCAAGCAAGATATAAATTACTAAACGTGTAGCAATTTAACAATATCGACAAATTTTTATTTTGTAAAAGATTCAAAGCTGGTTAATTTTTAAAATTTCCAATAGGGATATTTTATAAGAAGCCGTTGTGTGTCTTCTATGTTGACCAACCATGCGCACCAAAAGCCTGAAAAGCACTAAGTATGGATATGTGATGCTTTATGAGTGTTATTGAAAGTTGTTCAATTTGGGAGATTTCCCAACAGTTTTAACGAATATTATGTACATTATTTATCTTGATATATGACGAAAGTTGAGGATATTGACGAAATGAATGGTATTGTGCATTAAATAAATAATTTTGTACATATGTAGCTACAAACTGCATGCTAATATAAAATTCTCTAGTCCTTGCAGCAGTTATTACCTAGTCAAAAATGTTCTTAAAGATGAATTATTCTTCGCACATATTAATATAAAAATTGTAAGTAAATCCTGTTACGATTTTATAGTATACACAATGCCCGGGGTTGCGGAAATGGGTATGGTATGGATGGGTGCAGGACAAACTACACCAGATATGTCGTTAGGGTTAATTCCCAACGATAGCGGTGAATTAATGTTAGATAATGATAGTCCGTATTATACTCCTTCACATCACAGTGCATCTAATCAATCTCTTGAAGACATTCAAAATATTCATACTTCTTCTGTGGTACGTACAGTATTTTTATATTGTGATGATATATTAGTTTTTGAATATCTGAAGGTAATGGATGGACTTGATATGTTGCCGATGGTCGATATCAAACAGGATAGCAACAGCAGTTATTTAGATGATGATAATCAACCTGTCTATATGATAACAACTGCTACACAAACACTGCCTTGCCCGACACGTAAAATTAAGCCGGTTAAGCACCCTGGACTCGTATTGAAAACACCTATAGCTTATCAAAGTAACACAGACCCAGCAGTAATACCTATACAAAAAGATGGAATTGGTAAGAATTTTTTTTTTGTATGTTTTTTTAGTTAAGTAGTATTTTTTAAGAATATTTAACATAGTTTGTATCAATGTATTTTTACATTGCAAGTTACATCTGAACATATTTCTGTTTGACATATTATGGATAAATGTTTTATAGCTTATAATTTGACATGCTACTATAATTAAGGTACCAGCAGCTGTACGTAAGTTCAAAATGAATGATGATCAATATTTGATGTTTCGTCAAATGTATGCTGTAATACTTTCGAATTAACTTACGTAAATTGAAACTGGGATTATTCTACATAGTACAACCTCTGTTTAACTTCGCTTAAAAATATGTTAAATAAATGCTACTTGTTTTGCATATTATACACCCACAGGGTTACCTGCCGAAAACGAAACAGATAACATGGATAAAATTACTTAATTTGGTATTCGTAGCATAAAATGAAATACAAATTGTATCACTGTACCAGCAACGTACAAGATACGAAATTTTAAGAAAAAATATAAATTTAAGGGAGATAAATAGTTAAAGATAGTTGTTTTTTTTTTTTAATATGTGTACATGAAATTTGTTAGAAGGTTTTTACACATATACCGCGTTAGAAAATCCTATAATGTAGTGGGCCCGTAAATTAAAAATTAATAAATTAATAATAAATTAAAATAAAAAATGGGAAATTGCTTTAAAATATTTATCGAGATTTCTTTTTATACACATATCTCTTTAGCTAAATTTAGCTAAACAACTTGTGGTACATTCTTATTATCTTCCACTGCTGGAATACTGAATTCTAATCAATATTTCTGCGTAGCTTCATATTTAATTCACTAAAGAATGACACATGTTAGCTATAGGGTACAGTTTATAGAAAAAACTATAGAACAGCTGTATTAGATTCAGGAAAAATATACAGGGCATTCCATTAAAAAACATGAGATACCATGAATTAGATATGGTAACGATTTCGATAGCCACCTTATGGACAGTTGCGAAGATTTTTTTTTTTTTATTTAAAATTTGAATCGCCTCTAGCGTGTAAAGTATCGTTAAAGAAACCTGGCAAATTCGCAAAAATCTCAAAAACAAAGATGGATGGGTATAAGGATTATTGAAGAAAGTTGATGTGACTACCAAACGTGTATCGTTCGCTGTTGAAACTGACAACCCCGTATACTTCAATATAATTTTATATTATATACGTTTAGATATGATCTTAGCATGCGCACTCCCTTTTTCTTTTATAGCTCTATTTGTAGTTTTATATGTCATATTTCGTGATAACATTTCACTCAAAATCTAATAAATTATTTCTTAACTTTTTTAGCTGTTTGTGAAAAATGTGGAGCAATTGGTGTGAAACATGCTTTTTATACGAGAGAAAGAAGATTCTGTAGCATGGCTTGTGCTCGGGGTTATAGCGGTTTAATTCCCGAACCGTTACCGCAGACTACACAAACGTCACCCGATCCTAAACCAACTTATGCGGATCACCGATTTAAAATGGAGAACCACGAAGACTTTGCCGGTTTAATTTCTGATCAACCATTACCTCAGTTACCCCAACCACCAGTTTTACCACCTATGGAAGATAATTTACCGCTGATTCGACGAAAACCGGCGGAGCTTGCAAATACGTATGACTGGGATAGTCAACTAGATGATGACTGTTTTGTAGCAGCTCCCGTTACTTATTTTAAACACGTACCGTTAGCGGATATTTGGGGCAATATCCTGGTTGGGATGAAGGTAGAAGTAGAGAACACTGATTGCGATAATATCTCGGATGCATTTCCTGATTCTTTTTGGGTAGCTACTGTAATAAAAATTATAGGTTATAAGGCTTTGTTGCGATATGAGGGTTTTGGATCCAATTCATCCAAAGATTTTTGGGTATCTTTATGTTCAAATCAAGTGCATCCGGTAGGCTGGTGCGCAACAAGGGGCAAGCCACTAATTCCACCAAAAACAATTGAAGACAAATATGGCGATTGGAAGGAATTTCTCAGGAAACGATTAACTGGAGCTAGAACTTTGCCTTCTAATTACAGCAATAAAATTAGCGATTCTCTCAAATCTCGTTTTCAATGTGGCCTTAATCTTGAAGTCGTCGATAAGAACAGAATTTCTCAGGTTAAAGTTGCCATGGTTCATAAAATTGTGGGTAAACGGTTGAACGTTAAGTACTATGATATGCCGCCAGATGATGCTGGATTTTGGTGCCATGAAGATTCGCCGTTGTTACATCCTGTAGGATGGGCTAAGAAGGTATATTTTTTATAATCATAAGACGCTAAAAACACCATTCATGTTGTATGTATGCAGTGAAAATTTGCAACAGAGTCGATTTTCATGCATTTTCTAGATTTTTTTTTTAATTTCTTTTATTAATTTGTGTATTGATATATAGAGCGGTAGTCAAAAAGTAAATTATATCCTTTCAGTTCAATGTTCAGAATTGCAAAGTTACATACTATTGTTTTTATTTATCACTTCAAAATATTTATTTAATAGCCTATAGTCTACTTTTATTACACAAATAAGTAATAAATAAATTCAATACATTGTACAATGCTTTACTTTCTAGGTTGGTCACCATTTGGTAGCTCCTTTAAACTACTTAGAGAGGGTTCATGAAGGTATATTTGATGAAGAAGATGCCACCGATGAGTTATTCAATCCATTCCAAGTGGGCTCCCAGGAAAACACGAGCTTGCCCGGATTTTGTGCCGGCATGAAATTGGAGGCAATCGATCCCTTAAATCTTAGCTCTATCTGTGTTGCCACTGTGATGGATGTCCTGCATTATGGTTACATTATGATCCGTATTGATACTTACGAATCCGATGTCACGGGTGCCGATTGGTTTTGTTACCATGTTAGTTCACCCTGCATTTTTCCCGTTGGTTTCTGTGAAAGGAATAATATTCCTTTAACGCCTCCAAAAGGGTACGACTCCCACACATTCAATTGGAACACTTACCTCAATGAGACTCATAATGTGCCGGTTACTTCAAGCCTTATTAATCATTATGTGCCATCGCATGGGTTTAGGGAAGGAATGAAAATTGAGGCTGCTGATCTAATGGATCCAAGATTAGTTTGTGTTGCTACCATAGCTAAAGTAGTTGGGAGGTTACTGAAAGTTCATTTTGACGGCTGGGAGGAAGAGTATGACCAGTGGTTAGATTGCGAAAGCCCCGATATATATCCAGTCGGTTGGTGTCAAAGTGTCGGACATAAACTTGAAGGGCCAAGAATTGTTACAAAGCAAATACAAAAGAGCATAACACCACCTAAAGGTACTTTATTTTTAATAAATTTATGTTCATAAAATAAGCGGATTTTGTTTTTTTAATTATATGTAGTAAACTTAGAGGTGCTTTTGCAAAACATTTCTATTCATAAAAGTTATTTTGTAAAATGTGCACAGGAGCTAACTAAGGAACAGCAGTTAAGTACCCGCCATAAGTAGCAACTTTTAACTATTCGATTAAGGAATACTCAAGTTTATTTATTTTACGAATTTTTTCCGCCTATCAACATGTTTATTTTTATTGATAAATATACAATACAAAAAAAAAATGAACTACCTAATAACGTAAAATCACGATATCTTTGAAAACATCGGAATTTTAGTGTAATTTGCCAAATTATAAGTAATTGATGCTGACAAAATTTATGTCCAGGTGCGCGTTTCGCGGAGGTATAATTCACCAGTGTATCTTTGTGGAAGATACGGCGAAACGCGGATGTGCACATGGTGAATGTTATAGTTAATACCATTATTACTAATTACCTCTGGTATGATGCTACTTGTCAAGCCCTACTACTTTCTGGAGAGGTCGATATAGCCATCAACTTTGGCATTTTCAGTGATTATAGATCTTTAATTAGATAGTCTCATCCGCACTTGAAAATATTTGATGTAAACAGGATGATGCTTCGCCACATTCCGCGTGTAATGTTCGTTATTATTTAAATGAAATATGTCCTGCATCTTGAACAATTAGAATATCAAATAACTGAAGAAATCAACGCCACAACTGATGTAGAATTCAACGATATATTTTCATTGTTTTTGACGATATCTTGATTTTACGTTAAATGTTTTTTTTAATATTTTCTCTGTTGCAATCATATTTTCGAAAGTTGTTTTTTTAATCTACTTCAGAAAATGTAATAACATACAGAGTTTCGCATTAAAAAAAGAAAAATGATAGTAGGAAGCATTTCTGTCGAACTGGAAGCGAAAAAAATGAGAACATGTTTCGATACCAAATTAAGAAAAAAATACTTCTCATACAAGACAGTTATTCGTATATCTACATAAATTTCTCTCTCATTGTAATTCTCTTCAAAAGAGTGCAGGAGTATATGTAGTCTGTGCTCAAACTGCTGTGAGGCAAGGCGCAAAAATCAAAGTACACTAGTAATTGTGACTCAAAACAGTTTGAATATCATCCGCCGCTAATTGTCATTCCAACCACAATCAAAATCCCCTTTCTTTTTTTTTTTATTTTACTCTAATAACAATATAAGGTTAACCGATTGATAAGTGAAATTCTGTTGTAACGTTTCTTTAAGGTAAATAATGTATAAGAATAACTGGTGTGTGTGCTCAAAATATTATTTAGGTCGTATTTAATAAAATTGATTTTTTAATTCCTTCCTTTTTATTTGCTAAAATAGGAATGAAGAAACGAGGTCGGAAAAAGAAAATCAAGGATAGCCCATCCAAACCTCATCTTATCAAAACCATAAAAACTGAAGATATCAATGTTCAGAATGAATTTGATAAAGAGATCGATATGGAAACGGAAGTAGATGACGATATGCAAGAGCCAGAAACAGGTCAGGAGCCAGGTGGCCCCGATCAAAGTTTACCAGTATCTTCGGAACCACAGAGTCCCCCTCTAGAAAGAAAAGTTACTTCCTATGTAAACGTAAGCCACACTGCACAAATGTGTAGCGATCTACCTCGTTTACAATCACTTCACTTGCAGTCTACGAATACAACTAGCACGAAATTAATACCTCGATTGGTAGATAACAGCGGAGGGACTTGTGACTCTAGTGAATTGTGTCCTGAAGAGTGGAATGTGTTTGACGTTGCACAGTTTTTGAGAGTTAATGACTGTGCAAACTACTGTGACAATTTTAGCAAACAGGTTTGTATAATATAGTTATAGCACAGCGATTCTCACTACTGTACTATATTCAATAAATGCAATAATAATTGACTGTAAATTATGAAATACAGTGGACAAATAAGTATTCATATTTTAATACAAGTATCTATATGTCAAATGTATTGATTTGCGTATTTTTGTGCATAATCATTTTCCCAGATTTTTGGGTACAAGTTTGGCTGTGAAATCTACGTTTTACAAAGGTGAATGTTATCTATAAACCATACTCTTGCTTTCCGGGTTGGAACCGCCTCGTTGCCGTAGCTTCTGGCGACGTTTTGTCCTCTTATGGGACATGTTCAGGGTAGAAGCTACGATAACAACGCGATTCCAACCCGGACGACTGCGGAAGCCTACGTAAGAGATGTTATCTATAATTGCTGCTAATTGACAAAAATGTCGAAGCACGTCTATTAAAATTGGAAAGCAGTGGTAAATAGAAATCTTTCTTTCGGCCAAAGAACCTGGATTATTAGAAGCAGCATCACCGCCTGTTCACCGTATGCAATGGTGAAGCCAGCATCATGTCGATGTGATCGAGGTTTATAAGTAAACGATCGGTAACCGGCAAGTGAAGGTTGAAACTACAGCGAGTTATTAAAAACGACAAGCTCCATCCTGTTTTACGCAAACAAGTTGAGTAATAGAAGCATTTGTTTACATTTACGAACGTAACCATCATAAAACCAAAGTATTTACATCATTCCCCCCTAGAGTGGGGGTAAAACGAGATTGAACATTGTCGATTCTTGTAACTCGTCGCAATTATAATTTTTGTCTACGCTTGTATTTGACATTTCGCTATTTATGCATATGTTTACACTTTTAATTTTATTAATGCAGTAAACAACACAAAGTATCGGTAACCTCCGCATCACACAAGATTAATGAATTAATCCGGGGCACCAGATTTAAGGAATATATCGGGTGTTTTGGCTTCGGTAGATTAGATCCATCAAGTGTCAGTTGATTGTTCAAAGAAAGTAACTTTGGCAATTATATGGTTTCGTTACGAAGAGAATCTTGAGGGACATGCATTTCAGTTAATTAAACTTATCCTTGGCAAGTTTTAATGGTTTGTTTTTATAATGAAGCGAATTTTATTGGAATGAATCGGAAGAGTAATACATAAACAAATTTAATTTACTAATCAATAAAATATTATTTAAGTTGTAATGTGTCCTTTTTAAGTTTAGGATACGTCGATGGGACGGACGTCTTGTGCTTAGTGAGCTCTCAAGTTATTTTTTTTTTCAGTATTTATATTCTGTAAATATAAACCTTGTTTACTACAAGCTTGGATTACAACCTTATAGCATTGTATTTTGGACGCCTTACCTTTTTCGAAACGTGCTGCTGCGCCCAAATTTGAAATTCACAATTGTATTCATAGTTGGAGCATATGTAATAATAATAATTAGTAATTTAAAAATTCTTATTGCTGCATTTTGGTTTTAATTAGAAGTTTTGGCAAATACTTCTTAATCTGGTTTTGCAGTAGTTCATGTATTACCTTAGTCACATTTATTACACTTGCAGCTTCACAATAAATGCTGGAAAATTAAGTTTTGACATTTCTTCGATTTGAAAGTTTAATCGTAATTGTCGGGCACACTGTATAATATTTTCGATCATCGACAGATTTTTGGAAGTGATGAAGAATTATAAGTTGTCTTACTCTGCTTTTGTAAAGCGCTTTTTATGCTACCACAAATTCACACATTTTTTTTGCATTAAGAGCAAATACTTGAATATTGTGAATATAATACATACTAAATAAACATGCTAATGTATGTGATTTCGTAGTAAAACTGGGTAAATAAAAGGTATTTAATTAAAATACTTTAATACCACTTAACTTCGAAATTCAAACCCAAATATTTACTTTGGATACTGCGTGCCCAGTTGTTCTGACATATTTCAAGTTGTTTGTTGACAATTAAACAAAGTAAATTCGTCTGAAAACAGCACAAACGAAAAAAGTTATTTGAGCCATTGTTTCATACTCCGTCGGCTGTTATATGGCTACAATTTCTGACGTTTCAAATATTTATGAATTGATTTTCTCCTATCTTGGGATATATATATTTTTTGTTTCCCTATCATCGTTAATATTTTTGTAGGTCCTCTTGAATTAGATGTGCCAACATAAAGATGGTAAGCACACCTTAATTTTTCTATGAAAAAGTTGAATTCGAGTCTACTCGGTTAAAGTAGAAAACATCTCTGTTGAATATGATTCTTTTGTAATATTTCGCAATTGAACAAACAATGCATTTTATTACTCATTGGACCGATAAATAGTTTTAAATGATATTTCTCCGTATTGAAAATTGTATAATATTTGATAACACATGACTGAGAATCGCTGTGCTAAGAATTATGGAATAATAGAAAGCAACACAACTCATTCCAAACATTTTTAGAAAGTTGATGGGAAGATACTTCTAAATTTGAATAAAGAAGATATCTTAGACTATACTGGCGGCAAAGTTGGTCCTTCACTGAAAATATTTGACCTCATTCAACAGCTCAAAGTGAAGATTAATCCGTCACAATTACGTCATCTAAAAGTAGCAAATATCAAAAAAATTTTATAGTGCCTCACACAATTGTTAAGACATAATATATATATAAATATTTTTTACCATCGATTGTGTTAAGGATAAAAAATTATTTTATTAATTATGTAAACAAGTAGTTAATTTATTTTCCCCAATTTCTTGTTTATTTTTATGAGAACTTTCAATTATTTTTTCCCTTATTTCGTAAGACCCTGTAACTCTTTTGTATGTGTACTTGTAATTATTTTTGAAAATTAGTGAAAAAAAGAAAGAAATGACATCAAAAGCGTTTAAAATTTCCTTGTGTATAATTTATACATATGAAATTTATCAGCTATAAATATATATATGAAGACTATTGTATAAGAAATAAAGTACCGATATTACAAAATAGGTAGCATTGCATTATTGTTTTGGTAACTTATCAAAATTTTTTTACAGGTATGATATAATCATCGATACTATTTGCTTATCTACAAAACTTAATTTCTGGAGAGTTGATATTTCACTCCATGTCCATGATTTGAATTAATATATCAGTAATGCAAGGTTTATTGAATTTAATCTCTCCCTCCTTCATTTTATTTTTTTAATTAGTTGAAATTCAATTTAACATTTTACTAGCGTAACACTTAAATACTTGAAATAACCGCATTCATTTCTTATTTAATGCCTTCATGAATATAGTACTGAAAATCAGAAATGTTATAAGAGCGCGTTTAATATTGCTTTAATTACATTTATTATCTTATATAGGTATATAATAATGATAGCAAGGACTGTGGCGTAGTATGGCAAACAACACATAAGTATCGGCACCCTCCGCACCACACAAGTTTAATTTATTATATAGTAATATAATAATTGGTCGAATGGTCCTCATCATCAACCGAATCGACCGAGCATTCGGTCATAGATTGATGATGAGGACCATTCGTGTCCTCGAAACGGCCGTCCCGGACTATTTATTATATACTATATAATAAATTAAACTTGTGTGATGCGGAGGGTGCCGATACTTATGTGTTGTTTGCTATATAGGCATATGTAGTTTTAAATAATACGCATATATCAGACTTCACTTGTTTTGATATATTGTTAGTTAATCACATAACGCAAAAAATAAATTAGGTGTGAAAATAGAGGGTTTCTTAGCACTTTGTCTTCTATTATTAAAGAGACTAAAGCACTTTGGCAATTTTTTTTGAGCTATATCGATTACTTATTTGAGTCTGTTGGAAATAGTCTTAAATACTTTCTTAACTCAAATAATTGAAATGTTATTGCTAAAAATTTCAATCATTTACACTGTAGTAATATCCATGACTGGTTAAATATATTTTTAAATTTTTTCAAATTTATACATATATCCGGAAACAATATAAAAAAGCGTGTACTCAGGATAAACGAACTTAATCATTAAGTTTTTTTTCTTCAGCTTTAGGATGCAAAAATTTGGAAAATTAACATATAACAAAATCAATTAACCAATATAATTAAATATGCGACTGAAATTATCTTGCCTAACAGAGTTGTTATTAACGTTCAATAATCATTTTTTTTTAATTTTTTGTTTATTCTATAATATAATTTTGGATACTTAATAGAAAACAAATGTTTGTTTAACTAAATTAAAATGTGGAGCAAATGCTTAATTAATTTTTTTTTAATAAAATATAATTTACATACATACACTATACAACAATATAATAATGTAGAAATATTTTTAAAATGCAGGTTCTTTCACGTAGGTATTACAAAACCCAAGAATTTGCTATCGTTTATAATACGATCCAATTTAAAATTAATTAATTATTAATAATTATATTTGAATCCATTAATAATAATTTAATAAAAATACAATACGCATATATTTAGGAAAAAAATATCGAAAAACGGGAGAAAAAAGAAAAAAATATGGAATTATAAATGGCGAAATATCTACTTCACACAGATTATTGTAGATTGTAAGCTCAAGTTAATTTTTTGATTTCATACTCGTAAACGTGCTCTACAATTTTGGAGGGAAGGGATGCATTTTTAGAGTACTGCGGTGTTTGGCGGGAAGGACGCAATCCGGCTTCCTTCTGTATGTTGATAGGCGGGGCCAAAGCGCCAGCTGGCAGACGTTGATAAGTCCTTGAGCGAACGTTAATCCGCGACATAAATAGTACCGAAGTGTTATCTCGCAAATTTTCGAATTTATTGCGCATTTTTTGACGAACGATGAGTCATTATACGAGAACGGTCTACTATTCATACTAATTATCCAGTTTAACGAGCACTTTCAGACAAAACTAAGATAATACGCCTTTACCCGCCTAGGGTGTATGAATCTAACTGGCGTCAACCCGGTCTCAGCTGTTTCCCGCCAAACGCCGCTACCAGAAAACCGCTGTGAGGCGTAGCGTATGTTCGTCTCCGTGCTCATACCATATTACTATACTATTACTACATGCTAGTGGAATTTGTGCGATTAGAACGTTGATTTTTTTTCATCCGAATCTAACTCGTGCCTGTAAACATAAACATTAACTGTTCGGTTTCCAAGATTATGTCTATTTATGGTGAAGATAGAGGTGCGTTGGGTTCACTGAATACGGACGTAAAGACTGAAATTTTGGCGAGTAATAATAGGTAAGTGACATAAAATGTACGAGTACGTATAAGATATCGGTGAATTGTGATTTGAAATAAAACGACGTGACTACACATGATTTTGACGTGTCGTAATTTTGTTAGATGATACCACGTTTTCGGCGTGCTTCTCACTGCCACACAACTGAATTAGTTTGAAAGCGACTCGCTACACTCTCAGCGTGTCCAGAGCTACGAGACGGTTCGATTTAAACTTGGCACTGATGGCTAGCCGGCTTTCACAGCTGTTATCCCGCCATGTTGTAGCGTTGCATACACATCGTACATTTAAGTTTGAATGTGGACTTTTTAATTTTATTGTTGCACACGTTGCGTTTAATTTCAATGCATAAAAATTACTAAATTTAACTAAAAATTGATGGAAAATCCTTTTTTTTTCAACTGCGAATATTTTGCGTTGCCTACTATATACTCGAACATGTGATATGTAAGTGATGTAATGAGACAGCTGATGATATATAAATATATACAATACTAAACCTGCATGTCCTAGTTGGTGGTATGATGACTAATATAGAGAATTGTGCGTTCTATACGTATATACCTCTGTATATAGGTACTCGTATATAAGTTTGTTTTTGAGGGGGTGATTCGCTAACTGCATTGGCGTTGTCGTTGCAATAAAATCTACCACACCCTGTCTACGCCCTTAGTTCTAGTCGGTTTTCTTCGCGGCCGATTTTTCGGAATATGCACTGCGACAGTGGTTGTAGTTTCTAGACCGTCTCATTTTCTTCTTTCGTTTCGGAAACTGGTTTTAAGTTTTAGGTAGGTTGTGTTGTATATACAAAGAAATCATGCCTTGAACGCCTGATGTGTGGGTTCGTTAATTGGCGCGGATAAATTCATTGATGCAAGAACATCTTTCTTACGTATTTACGAATTAGAATAAGGGCTTTAGTTTAATATTTTCCAATATTGGCCGCAAATGTTCTGTTGGATTCAGTTTTGTTAATAGTATTGTGAATTATTAGGTGAACTTAAGAAGTATTCCTTAATTTTCAAATAGTTTCAATGTTAAAGCATGGTTAATGAATGAACAATCTTCAATGGTATTTTTTTTTAGAATCTTCTCTTTCATGTGTTCATTCATATCGAAATCGCTGACGTTGAGTTTATTTCCGTTAGATAATTGGAATGTGTAGATAACCCGGCTATTCGCTTGGAAAATAAAGACAGAGCCTAATCGTTATTTGTTAGGAAATTCACATGAATTATGGTGATTTGATAAAACCCTCATAAAAAGCAGCGTTTGACAAAGATGAATGAATAGGTGTTACTATACACTTTTGCATTTTCCAATCTATTATTGAGAATTATGAATGTGTTCATTGTGTTTGAAAATTACATGTTATGATTAAAAATCAAACATTAAGAATAAACAGAATCTTGTATATTTTCCCTGCCAATAACATTATTATCGAATACAACATTATATATGATGATTTGTCTTGACGTACCTAACATGTGAAATATCGGATCTAGCTTCTTTATTCAGAAACGGAACAATACCGAAAGGAAGTGAGTATACCTGATCGTCCTAAGCAACAAGAGCCTGCCCATTGAAGGATTACGTTTCGTAATTGATGGTGGTTATTTTTACACTGCGCTCAGAAATGTGTAGAAATGATCCGTAGTACTTGTCCCAATTAAATGATAGAATATACGCCTGCTTCTATTTTTAATCCGCTGTATGAATTAAATTATATCGGTTAATTAAATATAACATGTAAATTTATTTATTAAATAATTTTTTTATATTTAAACTAACATTGTAATTTAATGTAGATCATTGTGATTTTTTTTTCTTTCCGAAATGCGTCCATATGATATGATGGTTTCAATTTACAACCCCAAAAACTTGTTAAATTGTAAATTGTACCTGTAGTTCGAAGAAAATAAAAAAGTTAATCTAGTTATATGAATAAAAAGAAAAAAAAAAGAAAAATATACATTCATGATAATATAATTAATATAAAATAAGGTGTAAATAAAATTATCAACAAAAATAAGAACTAATTATTATAAATTGTTTTCTTTGATTGCATAAAAGCTATTAAAAAAAATTTAATAACATAGTGAACACACAATAATAAATATACAGGGTGCATCACAAAAATTGATCGCGCAATCTTCTTTATTCTCGATATTAGAACAAAATATTTTAAATTAAAGTTCAATTGAAAGAGTGGATCTTTTTGAATTATAAAATTTAATTATTTTAAATGTAATTTAAAATAAATTTGAAAAAAAACAAGTATTTTTCCAAAAGCAATAAAGGTTGAATTCGTAACTGAAGTATATAAACGAAATGCGTTTATTGAAATTCAATAAACAACATACGCTCGCAGAACTACCTACACAAATCGAATTTTTTTTGCTTTTGGAAATCTGCTATTAATTGTTTTACATCCGAACTATTTAAAATTTTATGCTGTATTAAAACAATGGATAAATTATTTATTCTTTGCTGAAATTAATCATTTTCGTAAAGGTAATGTAAAAGGCTGTGCAGATCATTAGACTGATCTAAAAAAAAGATCAATACCGTCGATGTCTGTTTCCTTCCTATAATCCTTACAATAATCCTTACAATAATAAATATACAGGGTGCCTTACAAAAATTGGTCGTGCAATTTTCTTTATTCTCGATATTAGAACAAAATATTTTAAATTAAAGTTCAATTGAAAGAATGGATCTTTTTGAATTATAAAATTTAATTATTTTAAATGTAATTTAAAATAAATTTGAAAAAAAAACAAGTATTTTTCCAAAAGCAATAAAGGTTGAATTCGTAACTAAAGTATATAAACGAAATGCGTTTATTGAAACTCAATAAACAATACACGCTCACAGAACTACCTACACATATCGAATTTTTCTTGCTTTTGGAAATCTGCTATTAATTGTTTTACATCCGAACTATTTAAAATTTGATGCTGTATTAAAACAATGGATAAATTACTTATTCTTTGCTGAAATTAAATCATTTTCATAAAGGTAATGTAAAAAGGCTGTGCAGATCATTAGACTGATCTAAAAAAAGATCAATACCGTCGATGTCTGTTTCCTTCCTATAATCCTTAAGTTTCAAACGTAAATCTTGATAGTGTTTCATCAAGTCGTCTTTGGGGTAACTAATTAATTTGTTACTAAAAAAAGCTAAATAAATCGTCAACATTTCTAATTCTGCAAATATATTTTTTTAATTAAGCCAATTTTTAGAAAACATCATTATAAAGTCCCTAATGAATATTTAAGGGGAGAGCCTTAACACTTTTGTTTCTGAAACTATGTAACTACTAACACCCGTATAGAAACGTTTATGCGTAAAGTATGTAAAGTATATATGTGCATAAACATACTTTCAAACGATGTATGTAAATTAAAGGCGGCATTTCTTAAGTCGCACGATCTCCGTTGGGCGCCTAGTCAATAAGTATTACGATTCTTACGATGTACACATATTATTTATATAAACTAAAAATTTGTTTATTAAACTCAATAGACACGCGTAGAGCGTTTTAATAATAGCTTTGTTCGCGGTAAGGATTCAGAACTGATTCGGGACTATTCACATGCGCGATTGAAATATTGACGTTGGCGGAAATTTATAGTTAGATTTCTGCGTTCGCAGATCAGTTAAATTCGGTTCGAGATCGATTCTGAATTAGTTCGAGTCATGCGCAGTTTTATGCATAACGGCATTTTACATTTATTTGTTTCTGGAAATACCACAAACTCGTCCAAGGGTGCTAAAAATAGAAGAAATATTAAAATAAAACAAATATTAAAATATAAAAAAATATGTAAAGCACATCCTTTTAGCTCCTGTTTCTCGAAATAATACCTTTTTATAACCGAATTAAGTGGTAAGTACCTACTTCTTTCACTTCCACTCATTTCTTTAAAATCAAAATTCAGCAAAAAAAAAAACAAATATTACAAATATTCTACGTAACAAGTAGATGATAGATGACGAAGGAGACTGTTAGAAATTTTCGTTTGTTAGCGATAAATTAAAATTATCCATTTTAGACATATGATATGGTACATAAAGTCGCCCTAAAATTCAGTGTGAAGAATCAAAAGATGATATAATACACAGGATGTTCACATCTTCCTTTCGTTCCCCTTGTTAATCAATTGGTCCTACAATGAATTAATTTCTCGGTTTAAGAAAATGCAAGAGCATTAGTTGGAATTTTACCAATCAAGTATACGAAGAATCATAACATTTGTTTGTTTGTTCTGCGTGTGCAATTTTTTTATTACATTCGTTTCTGCATTTTAATGAGCTTTCGCATAATCGGCAATGTAAATGTTCTGGACCATGGTATGGGTATGTTTTACTGCGGTTTATGGCATTTCGTTGCTTGCGACTGGAATGCGATAAATCCAATGGTGCGCTGAAATAAAGAAAACATGTTTCTATCTAATGATGAATATATGAATTACTTTATTTTAAACCACTGTCTTCCGAATTTTAAAAATATCCAAAGTAATGTCGTTCAAGCAGGTTGCTGCAACGTAACGAGGTTACTAAATAGCGCGTACGCGATTTGATTTACTATATAAAGACATTTCTGATGAAGGTTATTATTATGTATTGCTTTTTTAATTTGTTAAACCGTGACCTAAGCGTACATAAAAAATCTAAACGATATGTTTAATTGTTATAACTAATTTATTGTTCACATATCGCACATTTGTTTGGTGTGGGCGGTTTTCAGTGCCATTATTATTACCATGGCGCCACAACATTCGTTATACGACTGATAAAGATGGCATTTTATTTTATCTGCGATTTGTAGTACCCACTTATAGATTACCAGGAAATTTTTATTTCATATACAGAGACGCTTTTCGACATCTAAGCTTGTTAAGATTAAGATCTAGTTGTTAACAATTTCATATAGATAATGCGTATAGAAAACATTTTGTAACGTGTATGCCGGATTTGTTTATTTACTATGACGCGTTATACATGAAGCTTTTATTTTGAAAATACCTCGGTTTATTTTTGAGTTATACGTTTCAAAAAGAGCAAACGAAGTATAAAGAAAATAAAGAATGGGGAGTAAAAATCTACAATGTTGCAGGTGCTACTGCAACAGATAGATAAAGGACATATCCCTTTGTGGAAACTATTTAAACGAGCAACAAAGATAAGGAGAAAAAAAAATAAGGAGAATAACCTCAGGACATTGGCAAAATGCAATTAGATTAACAAAGATTTTTAACAGATGTTTTGAACAGATAAAGATATGTTTGTTGACATCATGTAGGTGATGCATATATATTTTTTTCATTGCAAACATTCTTATCTATTTATTTTTGGAAGTTTTATCAATGACCTCGATCTGATTTCGGAGATAGCGGCATTCAAATAAGATTAACATATGTACCAGCTGTTAATTCAATATTCATTCTTACAGTGAATGAAACATTCTCGATTTTCTACTACAATTTAAACCACTTTCCCATAAAGGCCATCACGTTTTATGTAACACTTCTGCCAATATTAGTATTTTGTATAGTAAGTCCTTGTACTACTCGATCCTACAAGGAAGGTCTTTTAGGATTAAATCATTATTCATATATAAATTTTATAGCATGTGCTTATTCGGAAAAACGGATATATACATATGTGTAAAGGCTATTTATGAATCTGTGTTTACTATTATCGATAAAAAAGTATGCTCTAGAAAGATAACGTTTAACCTTTGACGATAAACAATTTATAATAAATTATGCTAATGTTAATGAAAATTTCGTGTATTACACACTTGTTTTTTTTTGGTTATTGCATCAAAGGTCATTGCCTCTAGATAATATGCTTAAAATTAATTAACGAGTATTAGAGTCTTTTATTTATTTCAATATAATGAATATCGGGATGTTTGTCAATTTCCGAAATTATCAACCGCCAAAAGCATACATGCTGAATTTATTAAATTTGAGAAATATCAAATTACGTTCAAAATAATTCTACGCTAGATTTTTTGATTCACAATCCGTCACAAAATACGTGAGTACCGTATGTAAAAGTGTAAAAATCAGTGTTGCCTAATTTACCGTTTTCATTAATAAAAATTGGAATTTCTTAACCTGTGATTTTAGTAGTGAGAAAAGGGATCGAGAATACGTACAAAAAGATTTAAAGTTTGTATTAATGTAAGGAAAATAAAATATAATAGATGCATAGCAACACTGTACAAATCCCGCATAAACATTTACATAACCAGATTAACCGCTTATGAAAAGGATTTTTCAATATGTTGAGCGTTCTCCGAGTTTTAAATTTGAACGCTGATTCAATTTTACTACTACTTTTATAGCATAGAAGGATCTAATTGGTTCTGAAAAAAAAAAAAAGTATTCCATTTATGTGTGCACCTTACTTTTTTTTGTCTAAATATTATTAATGTGTACTTGCTTAGTCACCGAGTTTAAAAGTTGGAGACCAATAAAATTGAGATCCGAATTCGCTATCACGAATCCGGATCCGATTATCCAATTTTCGAATTTGGAACCGATTTTCGGCTATCGGATTCATTGTCAAACACTTCGCTTCCAGATTTGCTGTCCGGTATTTCGTATCTGTATGTCCTATTTTGTAGTAGATCTTGTTCCTTTTACTAGTTACAATTACTGGGGATAATTGAATGAAAGGATACGTATTCATGGATTTAGTTTGTATGTTTATGTATTAATGAAATCCAATATAAATTTAATAGCCCGTTTCCTTCAGACAAATTCTGAAACGCTATATGTATAACTCAAAATTATTTTATCGAATAAAATAGAGAATTAATGTTATACGGAAAAAGTGCAATTACTTTACATTTAGACGTTTAATAAATCTGGTGATTATCGTCGCACCTATATTGTTTGACAATGGCAGGTTTTCGCAATACACTACGAAGGTTACGGTACTTACTATCTGAGACTGAATTTAAAATGCGGAAAGCGAATTCGTATCTAATTCGGATCCGGGTCCGAGGTTGTGAATAACACCAAATTCCGGATATTCGGATAGTAAAAAATCCGGATCTCGATAACAGCTCTAGTTTAAAAATGTGTTAATAATATTAATCAAATACCCGGCGTCATCAGCATCGTGGTTCCGAGTGTATTTTAATTCTGGATAGGCAGAAACATGTACGTGGGTAGTGTATTTTTCTCCTTGCATTGCGCTTGCCGTAAATGATTCTATCAATACCACGAGAAAGCTGCTTTGACATAATTTTTTTGGTTGTGTAGCATACAATTTAGTAAATCTTTTTGTTTCGCCTGGCATGTATTTTATAATACTGAACGATACAGGAAACACATTCCACCAACTCCCAATGCTAAGAGGCCGAGAGAGGGAAGCACGGGAAATGATTCATGCCGCGTTCTTGCATTCACTACACAACTAAAATAATAATAGAAATGCTACAGCGACCTTGCAATGCCGCCTAGAAATGTTTATGCAGCAACGGAGCCTTGCACTTTGTTTATAAAAAAACTTACACCAAGCTGTTCTTTGAACAGTTACAAATACATAGTCGTACTTCTTTTTCTGCGAGTTTGCTTGCCTTTTATTTTATTATTACTACTAAGTAGTATTTGGATCTTCGCTCGTCACAAACTGCTAAAAGCATATATGTATATACAATTTATTTTTGATTTGAGGTTTCTTCTTAATATTGCGCATATAGTCATACATTTGCGTTGCATTAAACGTTTGATAAACATTGCGAAATTGTAAGAGTAATATTGGTTGTGGGCAGACGCTCGAGGGCAAACCTTAAACGGCCAAGGTCAAGCCTTACGGTAGTTCATACACCGGCGATTTTAGCAGCACAACCTCGCTCTGCCTCTTTCACCACCGCTATTGTCCATGTTTTGTTTTTAAACGATTTCGTACATAACCAAACCTAATCAATCAATTGTTAAACTGATCAATTTGGTTTTGTTGAATTTGGTGGATTTTAATAAATTTTGTACTAATTTCTGTTAATTGGTATTTTGTTGCATTTCGGTTCTTAAAGTGTGACTGAACAAATTAGACGACAACCTGCTGGAGATGTCAACTTCATTTGCTTCTGCTTTGCCACATTATTAAAAACATTAATTAGAAACAACTCTATGGCTCTTCATTGCATAAGGCCAAATTACGAAGATGATTTATGTGATGAAGGACTGGAAACTGACAGATATTTATTTTTTACTACCTACTTTTTTTTATTCAAATGGGGCACCCTGTATATTTTTACAGATTTTACAGATTTTTCCGCATTCGTTCGCATTGGTTTCCATTTAAACAAAAAGTTGTGTCGTCAGAGTATACCACATTACTTGCGAAATGTTCGCCCACATTACAAATTTCCGTAATTCTTTTGCAAAACTCAATTTCTAACATGATCGCCGAAACTGATCATCATTGAAATTTCAGTGAGCTGTTTTTCATTTAAGTGCACCACTTTCAGCCGTATAATTGGTAATTAGATAAATGTGAATTAAGTAAACTTGACAGTTCTTCTACAATACACGTTTATTTTTATTAAACAAAAATTGCTTATTCTTATCCCCGTAGTTCTTTGCTCTAATGTATTAAACCTATCCAGAAAAATAAAGTCTGCAAAAATAGGCAGGGTGTCCCATTTAAATAAAAAAAGTTGATGGTCCTCCTGATTAAACCGGAAGTACAGTAACAACAAAAAAATTGAAATCAGATGCGCTATGCGTCATTACATTTATCTGCAAAGTTTCATAATTATTATCGTTTCCGTTTTAAAGATATTTCTTTGGTTTCATACTTTATCCAACCCTGTATATGGATCTCTTTAATTTTAACTAAACTTACAGATTTTTATCATCTTTTGTGGAATTTTCAAAATGGTGTGTACAAATAAACTTTATTGCAGCGAACTACTTTTTTAAGCTAATCTTATAATAGGAACACAAGGTTACGCTGAAATCCATTACTACGGACGGATAATGTAAGCGACGTCAGGCGTCTATAATCAGGTCACTGCGACGCCATCGACGATATTCGCTGCTTTACATCGTCTCACCTGCGTCCCCGTTCTTACTCTTTTTTTTTTTATTACGTAAATAGTGTAGGGACTACTCTATTTTCAATGCTCAGCACTACTTGTAGGATTATGAAGATATATATAACGCTATTTTCCTCATTTGTTTATTTAGTTCACTGTATCTTTACATGGTTTTTTTTTAAAATTTTAAGTGTTAAACATAAGAAGTTTTATCGGTTGACAAATATTAAGACCAGCAATCTTTGCCATACAAGGAACGATTCTTCCTCTAGTTCTAAAGGGACATAGATGGTGTTCGATCAGAAATAGGATTGTAACAATGACGTTTATCTTTTATATTATGTTTTCTATTTTTTATATATTTTCTACCTAATGTAGGAGTGACAAAAATTGAAAAGAAACATTGCTTAATGTTGTCGTTCTTGAAATATAATAAATTCTGTTTGAAGTTGCCATATTAAATTTAAAATACAAAATATTATCTTTTAAACTAAGGAACATACATATATTTCTTTGTTTGCCCTACTTAAGGTAACCCTCTTCATAAACATCTGCCTCTGTTTTACAATAAAAAATACTTTTTTCACTTCCATGCTTATCGATGTTAACGTTAACATGATCAGATTTACGAGTTTTTTTTTCTGATAGATTCTTGCGCTGAAACTAATTTGAAGCAGAAGAGATTATTAGTACTAACGGCACAAGTCGTCAAATTTGTATAAAAAGTATTTACATAACCGTTGTGATAAGTTATTTTATAAAATTCGCTTCTTGTGAACTGCAGGCGAGTGAATACAGTTATATAAATGAATATTTAGTCACCACGCCGCAAATACTGTTAGTACTATTATCAGCTGTTTTAAAAGTAAGTCACGGTCACGTTAATACATGTTGTTTCTATTTTTACTGTTCTAGTTATCATAGTTACTCGTTGCTAAAGCTTTTTTTTTATGTCTCGTCGTCCGATTTAACTTCCGTTGATTTTTATTTGTGGTTGAGAGCACATAGTTTACGAAAAAGATTAAATAAATATGTTAATATTAAATTGTATAAACGATATGTACTTTTCCAGTTCTATTTGGTGGCTACTGTTGTCTGCTATATTAGTAGGAGAGCCAAGCAGATATTATTAAACATTAAAAAACGGTTAATATATTTTGAAATTTAACTTTCTCTAACAATAGTACATTTTACCATTTTCTCCTTAAAAGCCGCCAACCAAAATACTGATAAATTGGCTTCAAACGAAAATCTCGTTCCTCGCAAATGTTTCTTAAGCTCATTAAAACAATCAAAACCCAAATCATGCGAATACGGTGGATGTTCTATTACTTTTATATTTTGTTCAGCCAAATATTGGATCGCGAGAGCAGGGCATGTGTTACCGTGATGCCACATAGTACCCTTCTCAGGAACCCTACCTCAACTGACAGATAGAAAATAGCCCTAAACAACAGTGCATGTTTTGTTTTTCATGGCCTACTGGTGTTTTTTATCCTCAATAATATCGGCTCGGCCTCGTAATAATTCACTGGACACTCCTTATGTTTGTATAATTTGTAATTGTTAAGCTTTAAAAAAAAACCAGGGAAAGTGTTATTTTGTGAACCAATCTTTGTGTTGAAGAATATTATGGTAATACGCACAATAATGTATGCGCGTTACTATGTATACATGTTTGTAAAACGCAACACAAGAGATGGGCACCGACGCGGCGCCTCCCTACGTGGTATTGATGTCTGAAATACAGCGACGTCGATCGTTGTACAACTCTGCGTATCCTCTACAATGGTATCACGTTCGCATACATACAACAGACGATGTTGTGTGTGCCAGTGTACCGGATGAACCTTGATCTAAATTTGGACGTCCCGATAGTTTTAATATGAACCGTTGACATCGCCAACTATCGCGATTATGTTACTATGAAGGATTGTGGTTGAGGGTTGACTCTGTATGAGGTCATCTTAACAAGAAAATAAAAGGAAGAGAGTCCCTTTCTCACAAATTCTTTCGTAAACTATAAAATTGCGACCGGTTTCGTGATAAATCTCATCATCAGGCTAGACTACAAAGTCAGATGAAGTTATATCAAAAGCTTCAATATGATTTTAAAAATTTCAACGTCAGAACAAATTAATAATAATATTATGTAACTATCAGTTGTTATTGTCGTAATGAACTATTAGGATTTATATCGAAATGACCCGACACTTCCACTCTTCATTTAAAACTCTCGGCTGCCAATGTATTACATTTGCAACAGATCCAGTCTGAGTAAATTTGTCAATAAGATTTAGGATATACCTATGAGATGTGATCTTATCCGGATGCCTTTCGTTAAACGCTGCAGCCGTTCGTCGAGCACATTGATTTTGGGCTACATAAATTAATACAATTTCATTTAAGTATCGTTGGGTTGGATGACAAGGATGACAAATATTCTGCATTAAACTTAAAACGATAAGCTTATTTATTTTCCTTATTTTTTGAGAAATTTATGAGGTTTTTAATATTGGTTCTTGTTCCGACGCTCCTAAAATAAATTGATTAACTAGAAATGCAAAACAAATCAAACTAAAAGATTTTCTTAAAAATCTCGAAAACGAATCCATCAATTTCAAAAAACTAAACGCCAAAATGTGCTGTTTCAAAAGACCATTAAAATGAGGTATTACTCGGTACCCCTTTCCATTTAAGATTTTTAAGGGGCTAGCTCGCTGGGTCAGGGGGTTAAAGTGGGTGAGTAAATTTTTACATAAGAAGTTGTTACCCTCGATAATACTTCTTACGTGTTTCAGGATATTTTCCATAAATTTCCAGATTTCCAGAAATTTAGGGTGGGAAATTTTCAAATGAACACCCGGTACAACAGTCAACAATCGAGATCTCAGTTGCTTGGTGAAACACCAGACAGACTGCGATTAGATTAGAGTTGTAGCTATCAAATAATCACATTTTCATTTGCATCAATTTGTGTTTAAAATAGCCTACCTGAATGAAGAAGAACGAATTGAAATTTTAATAATGACTCGCTATGGAAATAGATCAGGAAGTGAGTAGTTTACTTGAATAATCCGTATAAGTAACGACTTCATTCCCATAACAACCTTCACATTTAGTAGCAAAATTAGCCTAGAAATAAATTCTATGGCTATAAAAATAGCCCTAATATTTTACATTTATTCCGTTTCTACATAATCCAAAAAGTATTTTTTTCTGCATAATTTGGACACACAAAGGCTGCTTGGTGCACGACTGATAGATCCACCGGCCGACAAAATAACCGGCACAATGTGGCAGTACTTTGTACTCACCTCCGATTCTTAACCATAGCAAGTGATTAATATTCATTTACTTCCAGCGTACTATTGAACGTTAAACACAACCAGTAAACATTACATTATTTAGGAAAGAATATTGAGAAACTGACTATTTTTATATAAGTCCAAGAAGTTAATCAATACAAAAGAGCATCTATCATAACAGAAAGTAGGGTAGAAGCTTTTTATTTTTTTTTTTTGAAAAATTAAAATGTGATAACCACATATTTCTTAATTATCTTCGTATGTAAATTACGAAAAGGGAATATAAAGTATATATTGTGAGTTATATATATATAAATACAAGGAAAAATGTAACAAATGAAGTTGAAGGGCGGTAACTAGGTGTGCAAAAAATAACTAAACACTAAAAGACAAATTTAATAGCAATACACCATCAAGATAATTTTCGTCTCAGTTGTTACTCATTATGCGGGTGATTTCGTTCGTTTCTACATATTTTACGGTTTAAACAGCCCACGACACTCGGTTCCATTCATTACTTTTTAAGCACAGATTTCTCCTTGAACACAAATACGAGTGTAGGTAGGATGTGTTGACGTCCATTGCAACGAACTCGCCGACTGTTCACACTAAATGACTCTGATTTATAGGTAGGTGGCTAATCTAATGCATAATCGCAATGTGATCAGGCTATTTTATTGAATTATACTTTAGAAAAAAAATCTAAAATTAATTTAGAAGTTAAATTAGTAGAATGTATGAAATGAACATGTTCCACTCAAGTTATAGATAATATATAGGGTCTGACCTTGTATATTGACAGTAATGAAAATACTTTTTTCAAAATTATGACCTACCAATATTTTTCAAAAATGTATGCAAGTTAAAAGGCATAGAATGTGCCAACTTTGAGAATTACTGTTAGGGAAAATTTTGACGGATGCCAACTTCTAATTAAACATTAATATTTCTTTAATTAAAATTGTGAGTTGTGAAAAACTTACATTAGCCATATGTCAGAAACTAGAAGAGTTCCAAATTTGTAAATTTGCAAAAGTGTCTTTTGCAAGGGGACGAACTTTTGGACAATATCGACTCATCTTTTCAACTTTCGATTTCACAGGAAGTAATGTAAACTTATTTTCCTGAAGAGGATTGCCTTAACTTTTATAAAACTGATCTACTTCGATAGGTCTAAACTTCATCGCAAAAATGTGGCCCTGAAAAGTCCTGCAAACGCAAGTTTTACCTGCTGGTATGAAATTGTTCTGCTCTGAATGGATATTCGCAAGATATCTAACGCTGTTGTTGCTTCTTGAAGAAATACAGTCTGGTTGTTTATAAAAATTTGCCATAATACCAGTCTTAACAACCTTGTCATCAGTTTTTTTCTTAATTTGACTGAACCGTCCATATTCTAAATAATTTTTAATTAATCGTCGAAATACATGATTGTTAATCTCTGAGTACCCGATGCAATTTGGCGAATGCTAAGTGTGAACACCTTATCACAGCCGGCCAATCCCTTTTGTAATTGGCGAAAGCTGTTAGGAGATGTAAAGGCATGAATTATTTTATTACTACATCTTTGAATGATACTGATCAGGTTATCTGGCTCTAAACACAGCGTATGTTTTACTTTAAATTTTTCCAGAATACAATAAGTAACCGCAAATAATTATCATAGTTTCATTTTACGTATAGAGAAATGTCCTTTGGTGAAGAATTTAAGAATTTTCCATAAAGAATAAAAATATACAGGCTATTGCGCAAAAATGGAAATACTTTTTGAAGTGTAGAGCAATCTATTGAAAAAAAAACTTAAATTGAGGTTACTTCCAACTTGTTGACCTCGTCGAATAAAATATCGTAATCTATCCATTCATATAATAAAAATCTGGTTACAGTTTGTTATTGCACATTGTCACTTTCAAAAATGTACGTATATACGTGGGTCTCCCGAAATGAAATAGTTGGATCAATTACGTTTCTGTATTGATCTTAAGTTTTTCTATTTACGTATTACTTTCACCTTCATTTGTAATATATACCATCACAACGACGATATCCATTTCGATTCGTATGTACACATACTATTATTATCGAAGCTTTAACCCCGTAATTTCTTTGCTTGTCTTTATTACTAATTCAAACGAAACACTTCTCAGGTATACATCGTCTAACAACTAGTTCTACAAATATTTCCTTGCTTACAGTCACCTCAAGCCAGAATCCGAGCCTCCAAGAGCTAACATGGAGGCAGAGAAAAGAATTCGACGAGAGATTGCTAATAGTAACGAAAGGAGGCGGATGCAGAGCATCAACAATGGTTTCCAATCTCTTCGATCGCTGCTACCACACCATGAAGGAGAGAAACTTAGTAAGGTAAGAAGTATGATCTTTACTGTTTAAAGTTGATCGTCCCCTCTTTTCATCCTTCAAATTTGGATAACATTTTGTAGATTCAAGATCCTATGAAGATCGAGAAGTGGTTCAAATAATTTAATTTTGGTGTTAGCCCTTAATAATACCAAAAAGTTTAAATTAACATTAAAACAATTGAAAAACTATTCGAAGTGAATTGCATGTTGTGTAGCCAGTATTTTATTTTTTGTTTAATGTGGTCATCTTTACTTTTATTTGCAACTGAAAAAAGGGACTAGATATTATTTTCAATTTTCAATTCATTTACATTACTTACTTTTTTTTTTTTTATTATTTATTCTCAAAACGATTAGCTTTGCAAACTCGTTTGTTACCTACTACATCTATACAATGTATAGGCATCATCTGAAAATAATTTTATTTTTGAAGGTGAAGATTTCGTTGGGTAGTACTACAGACAATTATCTTGGATCGCTTGAGAGACTTACTAGATTTAAGAAACTATTTTATTTATTTGACAATTATTACATATATGACAAATTACACGAAAGAAAAAGCCTCTTTCTTCAATGAAGAGACCGTATCGGGTACAACATACACATTAGATATGTCAGTTCTCGTTGTTTCGTAAGTGATAGAGGATCTTTATATTGCATCTCATTGGGATCCTAGAGTGCATGGCTAACAAACGAAACCCTTTCATTTCCGAATTGGTGAATAATACCACTGGCCTCCTAGATTAACTTTTAGATTTTACAATTTCTTTGGGAATGTCCGCAATGCATTGATACTTTTATGAACTTGCAGGATCGCATTACTACTGTTTGTGTGTATATTGAACTGGACTATCCTGTAGACGTGTGCCGTGTATCGAGAAACTACATGGCACATTTATGGTTTCCTTTCTTTTAAATTTATTTATATTGTTATTCGTATTATATCTATAACACTTCATCTGTATGTGTGTCGCGATTTTGCATCCTAAAATGACGAACTCAATACGATATCGATTGCGGTCTCGCCTAGTTTCCTTGCGGATGAAAAAATGGGTCAGCTACATATTGAAACGATAGTAGTACAGTGTAAAATAAAATTACTATGCCAAAAATAGCCGAGTCTAGACAGTACAAAGTCGGACCAAAGCTAACAGCGCGGAGGCTGACTGAATCCCTGTTGATATAAAACACATGGTGACTATTTTTACGCCTCCATGCTGATCGGTTGCTCCAATCAGCTGGTCGATACAGTACGATGAGCCACAGTCGATACCACCGTCACCCGTAGGTAGTCTTCATCACTAATGAGTCATCGTGCAATTATCAGCGTAAACTAATTCCATTTTAAATTCACTTATGATACTAACTTACACATCTTCATACTTGTTTTCGTTACTACAATTGTATTATAAATTACTTTCTACGAAACACGAATTCGAACAAAAAAAAATAAACTGCGATAAATAATTAAATTAAAAAGAGTGTCGGCATACATTTTGTTGCAAAATACAGGAATTTTGGAATCCCAGATTGGCCTTTATTTGAATCTTAAATCGGCAATTGTTCGTTGAGCGTTGTTCCTTTGGCACTTTTTCATTTCGTGCCTTACATTTTGGATGACCTTTAAATCCGGGCTACTTGGAGGCCAAGACAAAAGCTTTTGCCATTCTTAATTTAGTGGCGACTTGCTTTAACGATTTTCCACGATAATACTAGACGTGGTGTTTTTGCGCAGTTTTTGTGAAGAAGGGACACCTCTAACCATTAAAAAAAATAGCATTGTTATTTGCCTAGACATCAATAAAATATTACCAACAAAGGTAACAGGTGAGTGCTTAATTTTGTTTTCGATGGATGCTCGGTAAAATTTTTCCCACCGTCCCAACATTTAGTTGTCTACAAAAACTATATATTTTTATTAATTTCAATTAAAAATATAGTGCATCTGCTGATTATGTCATAATTATACCCCATAACACAATCAAGGACAGATCTACCATTAAATAAAATTGTAGATCTAATAAATTGAGTAATAACAACTTTCAAATTTTTAACCTAAAATGCAGCTATATAATGTACCTATTTTTTTACTTCTAAAAGTTTTTAATGCATTACAACCGCGTTGATAATCTAGGACGTACTATTTCAAACATAAAATCTATAAAATAAAAAGTAGTGACATTATCTCTGCTATTTTATATTTCTATTAGTAGAAAAAAGTCAAAATCAACATACCACGCTTTGTGCATACAATCATATTTATGCAGCGATGTTGATATTGTTTGTGGAATTGTGTATTTCTGTGCGTTAGCGCATCGCTATTTTAATATGAATGGGTGTGCTCTCTTTCTACTAAAACGTAAACCTAATACATATTTGCGGTAGGTCAGGCCGAGTTAGTAAACCCAAACATTTTCTTATACTAATTTATTTTTTCGTCTTCGATTTCGTGTGTAATTATTTTGGAAGAATAGTATCACTTATCACAGTACATAAAATGTTATCAGTAAGATAACAAAATGTAGTTTTAGGTAAAAGCTATACAACATTAACAGTAACGGATGAATGAAATTTCCACACTTGTATGGCGACCGACGGTCCAAAATTTAGGTTTGCGGCAGTGTTAAGGCTCAACTCTTTGCGACCTGTACTCTCGAACACAGTAATTGTGTGTGGTGGCCTAGCCAGTCGTTCAGACAAAACGATCAGACCGAATAAAAATACCCTGACCTAGTTGCAAGATTGTCTGGGCGGTCTGGTAATTGAGAAGAGGACGAAGTGGTAAACTATGAGTCTATGCTTGGAGAAATGCGAACTGGGTTGAGATATAAACTATTTACTATTCAGAATTATTACTCAAATGTAATTAGTTGAAAATGTGCGATTTCAATTTGCGGGTTATGATAATAGGATATTTTAATAATGATTACTTTGTGATTAATAATAGGCGAACATTATTATAAGATTTCTATATATACAATTTCTCCACAAAATCAACACTCAAAAATAAAAAAAAATATATGTATATAGTGTCACGCATGAAATTCAAATCATATTTAATTAATTAATATAAATTTGGCGGATGAAATTTGCAACAGCCGTAACTCGTGTTCCAAATAAATAGAGCTTCGCTGTGTATAGATCTGTTTACTATTCTGCGGAATTTGAATATTAATTTTTGCTTTGCGATTTGGTTTTGCTTAAAAAAATTTCGTCAAATAACATGCTCAGGAGCTATCAGGTGATTTCAACCTTTAAGGCGAAACACCCCCCGCCTTATGATTTTCTATAGTTGGGTCCATATTAGTTGTATTAGGTTAATGGTGCAGTAATATTGAGGAAAACGTAACACTATATGGCCTGATTTTCTGACTTTCAAATACACATAATATCCGTTGATATAACTTCTAATAATTGTTTTTTCGCGTAATAACGCAAATCATTTGCTCCTAATGATTGTGTAATATATTTATTGTTGCTATTATTTGGAGAAACCTTGGTGAGCTACCACGAATGAATGAGTCGCTGTCCATTGTCTTCTGGTAAATTTGGTAATAGGTTACTACAAAACTAGTGTTCATATAATGATAAAATCATATCCTTGTAATAAACCAAAGCTGATCATTTTCTGCTTTTTGTAGCATGAAGAATAATTATTATATTTCCTTGAAACAACCACATTCAACTGCCGGAGCTATCCGTCCAACCTCTAGAATTAGCTCATTTTATGACTCGCAACAAAGTTGTTTGCAAACATTGAATGTTAAGCATTAATTGTGTTATGCAAACATTTAAGTGATGCTACAGCATTTTTTCGATACGTAATCATATACTTCCTGTCGTAGTCGTTAATTTTTTTTCAATACCTCTTTGTCATCTTTTCCTTTTCAAGACACTACACCATTTTTAATTATCCCTTTTTTTAATTATAACGTATAAAGTTTTTGTAAAAAAAAATAATCTTCAACAATATACGGCCTATTAAATTTTGATTTTTTTATAAAACTACTACTATCAGCAACAAAAATACTTCTAGTTTGTCAATTTAACCGGTTTTGTAAAACACATAATAACAGTGAAAGAAATAATGATCAGTTAATTTGGATCATCTTGTACATTTTAACGTTCTATTATTTAATTAAAAATAGCAATCACTCCTGTAGCGTTCCGATTCAGTCAGCGCCAACACTACCAACGCTTCACCGTGACGTTTCTACTATTTCATTCAGTGCTTTTGACGCAATTTGTGCAACAACGGCATTGTTACACTGCAAATTAATTAATAATTACTTAACGTACGGGCAAGGTTGATTCAGGAGAATTTTTTCGTGTTCCGTCTGAATTGCTACATCTTCTATGTGAATAGGATAAATATAATAAATGTCTATTTTTGTTTGTTGGGTTATGAATGTAGAAAATCGTATGTTTTGCATTTGTTAAGGTTTAATGATTGCTCAATATTAATATTGTTAAATGATACACATTTAATTAAATCATTTACATCATTTCACTGCAGTCTTCGTTTCTTCCTTTTTATTTAAAATTTTGTTTAAACTTGTCATCGCTGTTAAACAATATCTTTTTTCAAATTATTTTTTCCGCCAACAAGTAAATATATGAATTAGCTTCTTTTTGTATTTATGCATATGTTAGCTTACAAAATATTGAATTTTTCATTTTAAACATAGTTCCGCTATGTTTAACAAGCTTCTAGACCAAATCCGCAGATATTTTACTTTTTTCTTAAAGAAAATTCGTTCTTTCTCAGGGGTCCGGGAAGTTGGCCCGCGCACTTTCCGTTTTTCTTAAGATTTAAAAATATTCATGTTTTGTGCTGTAAAAAATATTTTCTGCACATCCCCCTCTCGAGATATTCGAGATTGAAAAACAGGAGCCAACGTTACGTAGCTGCTGTACCTTCACATTTTTTATAATTTGACCAGGCTATCGTTTTGTGCCGATTTGTATACTCAAAATTTTATTTTGTGTTAATCCCTTTCTCGAAATATTCAAGTAACAAAATATACGGGAATAAGGGCTGCTCAGGCAAGTTATTTGGTAGCCACCGCGCCAATTTTTCGATTTTTGAGAATTTAATACTGGCAAAATTTTATACTTGCTATCTGCATATTTGCGCCATAAAAATTAAATATTTGAAAATGAGGGTTGGTGGGGGACCAACGCACTAATTTTTCGGACTTTGAAAATTTAATAATTACATCGTTTTATGGCACAAATAAGTATATATATTTGTTTTTCAACTTTACTTACTAACTTTACTACTATATGGAGGTCACACTGAAACTCTTCAATTATACTTAAAATTTAACATAATCAACAATGCAGCATAAAATAATGTGCCTATATGGTTATTATCATCAAACGTGAAAGGTGACGTGATTTCAATAAAATTTTGTACCTACATTCATAAGTGTATGGTGACTCATGCCAGAAGCAGCCTTCGTTCAACTCTCGCAGACGTTACCTTGTTCGGTTACACAGCTCGACTCTTACCAGAATATGGTCAGCTGTTTTCAATGAATGTAATACATGTGCACTTTCTTTTTACTCCTTGCGAATTTGTTTAAGCGTTTCATAGGTCTAAAATATCAGTTTTCATTTAAATTTATAAAAGATACATATAACAATTTGAAAATTGAAATTTGTGTTTTATATAGCTTTTTTTTAAGGAAATTGCCCAGACGTGTCAAGTTTTAATTTTAAAATGACGGGAAAATAATTTTCTATAGAAAATGAAATCTAATTCTTCACCTTGGAACCAAACAAGTAAAAGAAAAATCGCCACTTTATTGATAAAATTTAATATAAATGTTTTAACTATTGGTATTGACCTACACGTAAAATAAATTAAACTGGTCCATTTCAGCGTGAATTCTCTATGGTCTCCTAACGTATTAAACATGTTAAAGTAGATTCTTGGTTATGAATGTCTGCACAAACAAAAATGTTTTGAATTACTGGCAGAACGCACTAGCTGTTGGTCCTCGTCCTTTCTGGAAATGTTGCATCAAAACATTAACGGATCCAAATACTCTGATAGGATACAATTGGCACTAATGGAAATAAAATAACGAGCAGTTGAATTTCTTTTAAGAAAAAGTCTAGTACTGAAAAACGTCGTTCTGTTACTTCTATTACATGAATTGCAATGAAGGTATTCCCATGTCCAAAACTTCCATTCGTGTATATGTACTAATCTATGTGGGCCAATGGTAGCTTAAATTTATATTTTTTTTTCCAGATAGATTTGTAGTTCTCTTGAAAAAATTACGTAAGGCACCAATATCGATCGTTTAAGCCCTACCATCGATGACTAGTGAAAAAAATAGAGACCAGGATAGAAAAATTGATTTTTATTGGAAAGAATTTACAAACAATCATGAGTTAATTATTACTTACTATACTTAATATTTCATCATCGCCTTTCACCTTGTGGTGTGTTAAGTGCGAAAAAAAAAGCATTATATACCATTAGTTATGTTACTAATTTCCAGTAGCTGAGTTTCTCAATTTACGTTAGTGAAAAATATGATGCGCGAACATGTGTTGGCCAAACGCACAACTGTGGATGTCAAGGCGTACATTGATTATCTCGATTTAATGACATCACGACTTTATCAGGCTGATGAACCCAGCGTGCTGTCTCGTAGAACCTTGAAAAACTCAACACCGTACATAATCATCTATATTTATATCTATATATGTGATGCGAATGCGTCGTGTTAGTGTTATGTATTGGTGGCGAGGGAACTTCAGACCGTGAAGGTCTCGCCTGTTTGCTACTCTAAACAAGACAGAGACTCGTCTAATTGGGGCCCACATAGCCCACTCACCTGAACATCGGCACTGCGCGGTTTTTGTTTAGTCTGGACAGAACAGGTGTTGTGGATATGTACTTACATAAGTACACATGTATTTAGTGTTTAAAGTTTTAATGAAGCCCCAGATTTTAGATATCGCGCAGAAACGGGTTCTAAAATTTGAAATTTAGGCGTTGGTCAATTAGCTTCTGTATGTTTACCATTCGATCTTGCTAATTCATTTCTCGTACGCATTCCTCGATGATATTAAACTAACTTGCTTAATGTAATTTTTGTACTTGTTTATTTAGAAACAAAGATACGCATCGCTGACCATGTAACACTGTATTATGTGTCCATACATAGCTTCACCGGTAATAATTGTTACCCGCACTGACTTGGAAATTTATAAATAAACTTGTTACATAACTCTATTTGATTGTTATGAAATAGAGTGTAAGAATAATAGTATGTAATAACTTCCACGCTGATATTCAACTGATATATTGTGCTTGAAGTAAGATTTTTCACTTATTTTATTTTTTTTACATAATTTGAAATAAATACATTTATTTGCGGTACCTGTCATCTTTGGTAATGAATGTTTGAAGAGTCTTTGGAGGAAGTGAACACTTTTCACTACAAAATTGCAAAAAAAAAATGTTTATGTTTTTATTCATTTAACTACGATAGTGAAATTATGAAGGTAGGATTATAATTTTAATTTTAATTCAGTAATACTTGCAATTTTATTAGCTACTAGTTACAATAGACAAGTTTTCGTAATTTTGAAATTTCAATACTGAAACGGTGAATGATAACATATTCGACTTAGTCAAACTTACAATCCTATCTAACAGGCTGTGCCCAAGCTCCGAAGCAATATTTTGGGCAAATCTTTTTAGTAAAATCTTGCAATCTAGTAGATCCAGTTAAAATTTTTTTTTATTTTTTATGTACATTTTTTGCTGAAAATTGTTTGAATTATTGTAGCCTTACATACGGGCCTTATATGTATATTTTTCCAGAATGTTTCTATCTCACACTATATCTGATCAACACCTTCAATACTATCTTTGTCCACTACTTAAAATTCGTTTTCCCTCATGTGAACGGACATACATAATATTATGTATCCCCGTTAGCATAAAATTTGTACAGGACCAACATGTACGAGTATAATTTTCAGAATGTAGTATTTTAAATGCAATGCTTATGTATTTAATTAATGTTAAAACCTAACTTCGCATTGATGGCAAAATAAGGCCTTTTTTGCATTCATTACTCATTACTACATCTAGTAGACGCCTTTACGTTTTTTTAATGACTCCGCCGCGCAACTTTTTTTGAATGAAACCATTTACTACCCACTCACTACATCTCATAATGCTTATAGTATCTCTTGTTGTCCTTGTTTATCTTTCTCTCTTGTCGCTTATATAAAAGCTTCGTCGGCCGTTGGCGGTAAATTTGAGTTTGACACCGTGCCGTTATTCCATGTTGCAATTTTTTGCTCCAATACGGATCTCGCTAACGAAACTAGCGTTTCGCCGCTGGTGCGCTTTACTTTTGCGCAACGTATCGTTTATTGACTGGGTCTACGATAGTCGGATGAGGTGGTGGGCAACGGAGTGCATTTTGTGTATGCAGTAGTACGCTGCATTTTACTCCTCCAAATAGGAGCGAAAGCGACGCGGATCGTTAGGAGGGAAAGGAGAAGGTACCGAACGCCGTAAAACACGTTGGCTGACCGGCGTGCCTCGCCCTGCATGACGTCATTGCAGCGTCGCATCGGCAACATAGCATTGGCTGGATTCCCGCCCAAGCTATTAGCGCGAGTCCATAAGGCGCAGACTCTGCGACCTCAGGGCTTTTAAATTCATCATTCCTGGTTTGTACAGCGTTTGTAATATGAAAATGATAACTTCGCGCGCATGTGCTTGGTTTTTACACACCTTTTGTTTTTGGGTTTTGCTTATAGAATGTGGGGTATGTCAGGTGATAAAAGTTGGTAACCTAACTAATTAAAGCATCATATTCTTCTTCAAAGAATGCATATTGGTGATTTTCCGTGTTGAGTGCTATTTGTATTAGCAACATTGACCAACTTAACATATAATATCAATGCATTTGTTAAATTATTATACAGATGGCATCATTGAGTAAGAATATATTTGCTCATAGTAGATTTCCAAAGAAATTTAATTTTAAAAATTCTCCATAGGGGCGTATTTAAAATTAAACATTGACAAGATATAACAGAAGAAACATTCTTATTTTGACACTGTTTCGATCGAAAATAGACGAAGTGACCAAAAATAGGCACCCAAATAAATAATCCAATTATTAATGAAAATTAAATTTCTCTTTTGCACATTTTGTGCAAATTTGGGATTGATTAACAATACATTTCTTTTCACTGTGTATCCATAACATCAAACGAAACGCGAAATTTTAAATTCGACTACTATAAAATCATTCGCCGCAACAAGCGACATATGCTCTCATACATGAAGCTATTATACCAGGTGAGTAATCCGTTGTCAACGGACAATTCTGTCTTCAATCTCCCTGCTGGTCGGTCTCAATACCGCGGGAATGGAGCAGAACGGGTCTGCAGATAAAACGCAGGAATGTCAGAGAGAAGTAAGAATCGATATGGACCCGTTACCAAGGTAACAGACTCCTACGTCACCCCAAATCAATAAAATAGAGGGAAGATGCAGAAACATGGAATAATTCAAAATATACTGTTAACATATGGGTTTGAAGTAATTAAACATTAAAAACGCCTACTATTGGGTCACGACTAAGCATAATTAATAACTTTATTTTTCATTGTACATGGAAGCGCACGCAGAAGAAAGTGTAATTTGATGGATCTCTATATACGTAAAAAATATCTACAATATGTATTTTAAAAGCATCAATAATGATGTTTATGAACATTTGACTCATGTTCAATGTTTGTCAGTGACATTAAGAAACTGTGCAGTGTTTCATGTATGTTGTAAATGTTGTAAAAATTTTTTCTAGGAGATATATTTCTGTCCCGTTGTGCCAGATATGAGTTTTTTTTTTGATTCATTAAATTTTTCATTCACACCTTAGAGGAACTATTGAACGGACGCAGCTTACTATTTTCTCTATATAAATATATACAGTATTTAACGTCGAATATTAGTTTTATAAATTTTAATTGGCCTTTTAAACTAATCTTTCTGTTATACATTTGTAGTCGTAAAGAATTCTTTGAAGCGTTTATTCATGTTTCGATTCCACTAAACGATTCGGGCGCGGTTGGCTCCATAAGGTCTGGCGTTCCCGCCACTACGGTTACTATGACGACGTTGCGTACTACTTCTTAACTTATGCAGCTTTTTCCTTTAGGGGTGGGAACCTAATCGTGTCGATATTTTCAAACTATCCTAAAGTCACATTTTATTTGAAAAATTTTAAAAACAAAATACAATTTTTTGTTTTTACAATTCAAAGTATGTGTCTTGCGTTGGTATAAGTTATTGCTTTACACCTCCGAGACACGCTTCACACGCGCCTACTAATTCTGAAATTTATTCTTCCATACTTCGATTTCGATATTTGTTAGCTGTTGAGGTATGGGGCTTACATGCGCAGAAAATTTAGGCCTACACCATTAGCGGCACCCATAATATACTCCTCTAGAATGAGATCAATGTATCGTTGAGACGCTAGAGTAATTCCCCCCGATTTGAAGATTTTTTGCTGTGGATACGCGAAAGTACAAGGAGGATAGGACTAAAAATCAGCTCTGTATTCGACTTCTTTTCCTTCTAGAACCTCGCCCAATATGTTTTTATATCCTGCGGTTTCTAGGCAACGACTTCACATACGTTTTATGCCAGAAGGGCTAATTCTTTGAATTGCTATTATTCCAAAAATTATATGAAAAATTTATTTTGTTTTTGCAAATTTATTCCAACAAAATGCTGTTTTTTAAGATAAGTTTTGTACTATTACAATTGAAAAAGTTATTGAAATGTAAACACTGCTCAAAAATTATTTTGAGCAGTGTTATATTTCTTTGGGTAATATGGGGTAAAATAAATAGTTACTCCTCTTACTTCCAGAAAATCTAGTTTTATAGGTAAGCATAGAAGAATTGACGGATGGCTGATTTTCGCGCAATTTTACTACTGCGAACCGTGTGACCTTTACTGAAGGGGGTCCCAGGCGGATCGATAGAGGCGTCAAGTCGGGCGTCGTCCAAGGCCGATCGCGCAGCTCCACGCCACAATTTCAGCATCGCCGTTCAAGGCCATAGTACGCGGGGTGGTTGTCTCTTAACGCCATTACCTTTACTACCATTCTGTACTGAAAAAGAACATATGTACATATATCAACCTTGTAAGTTGAGAGTTTTACGCCTATTGGTTGATAAAATCTTCCTATTTTCTGAAACGTCATTGAGGCGGTGATAAATAAATTTGATTTATTCACATCGAAGACCAAATATCTCCAAAAAGTCTTTATATATTTGAATTTGATGCTGCAGGCTAAATTTTTAGAGGATGGGACTTCACATCAAAAATGCCTAGACACAATAACCAAGCTATTTTAGCATTATTTTTTTTGTTATTTTATTAATTCCTAGAATAAATCACGAGGAAAGGAAAGTTCACTAGTAATAGTGAAGAATTTATTATATCAATACTTCAGTTACCTTTTTTTTTTAAATTTCTATTCAATTTAGTCTTTCAGAGAAGAGAGCAGACACATCCATGTTTTACGAAGTACACCGGTCTAATTATGTAAAATTCCATGGATCAGTAAAACAGAACATTCAAGCCACGAACGATGCAATGTACGCTCAGCAGTTCCCTTTATTGATTTTCTTCGGTTCCGTGTCGGTAGAGTAAGGGTCTTCTGTATTAAATATCGTCAGATTGTACCACCTCTTGCTTCTTCGTTCCTCTTTTCTGTCTCCCACGAATTTTCTTCAAATTTTCGACATGATATTCTTGTTATTAGTGGAATAAAACACGCGTTTTACGAATTACACTTTAATTACTAAATATATTTCTTAAAACGTGTGTTTTATTCCACTAATGGTTATGGATTTACATCAAGTAAAGGCCATCCACATTCTTGTTACTTTTTAATTTTTTTTTCAAGAGTTTAAAGGTACACAGTTTTTTTTTTACATTTTTTTTGAGAAAAATTGAGAATATTTAAGAATTTTATAAAATGTCGAAATATTTTTAACACAACATAGAAGTATAACAACGTAACCCTCGATATGGTTGTAAAATATGATTGAAGTTATTTCAATAATGGTCACAAAGACTGTGGGGTAGTTTGGCAAACAACACTAAAGGATCGGCACACTCCGCACCACACATTAATTAATCCGGGACAGCCGTTGCGACGATACGTGAATCCTCATTTTCGACCATATGACCTAATGATGTAATAAAAAACTGTAACATGCCTATTCTCATCCTACTCTTGGGAAAAAATATCATTTACAAGTATCTCCTTTTTCCGCCTCATAAATGTCGGACAAGAACGTTTTCTCGGCGGAGAAAGCATCGAAGTGAGAATCGGCTTCTTTACTCATTATTCAACAACTTAGTTCCGAAAAAAAAATCGTTTTTTAACGCTGCAAGTTGGCAAATAATCAAGAAACAATGTGAAAGATTTAATCTCTGAATGCTTTTACTGCCACATTGACAAGTTAGAGTAAACATTAAAAAAGGCTGATGAGGACTTCCGCTATTGCTATTACGTTGTCTATGTTTGATCAGAGTCAGTGCGCGAAAAATGTAAATCACTCCGCCTGTTTCTGAGACAAAATATGTTGGTAAATAGAACGTTTAGTCGGTAAAAAAGTTTAAAAAAGTAATAATTGTTATGTGGATTTATTGCTTTGCGTGTAATTGTTTTACTTTCCTGCCTACACTTTCTTTGGAGTATATACATTTATTTTTTGTTAAATAAAAGCCCCTCGTAAACAATAATCGTGAGCCATCACAGAAACAAAATATACAAAAATCTGTTGCATGCAAATCATAATACAACAGCTTTGTGGAGATAGCAATATTACGCGTAATGCTTCTTAAACGCATCAATTAGTTTGTCCTGCAGTTTCTAAAGTACGATTGTACTGTGGGATCAACCGCGCCATCGTAACTCTTGCGAAATTCCCATCACCTAGATTAATATATCTCTCCTATTAACTCTTCTGATCTCCGTTCGAAATATAAGTAAAATTTTCTCGGCGTCGGTCGTCAGGAGCAGAAGTTGATCGTGTTGTAATCCGCCTTTCCCACGTATTTCTTGGATTGCATTCGGTCACTCGGTGCACAAAAACGACGTCACGCATTCCAAAGTCCTCCCCCCTACGTCGCACCTTCCCCCGTGGTTGTCTTGAACGCAATCCTGTTGAGATTGCCTACCGCCACGCCGCGTCACCATCACTAGTAGAACCTCGATGAATGACTGCATGGTATGCAAAGTTATTTTGTACGTTGTAGAATGTAAATTCGTGCACAACATCATTCTGCGTTATAATAGCAACTGTTATGATGATTGCAACAAAATATTTTAGGTATTTTCTTTTAATATGAGCAAATACTGATTGTGAACCTGTCACACACTTTGTTCTTTTCCGTTCGTTCTATTGCATTTACGTAATTTTAATCATTATTTTACACACCGAGCTCTTAATATTGTATGGCGAAAAAGCATTCGGTATTCTTGTATAAAAGATAAATCGATACGCGAAGATAAGACCAGTAAAAACAGTTAACTCCGTAAGTACACTCGCAGTAAGACATTCTCAAGGCATTAACCCCATTCCATGTAGATTTAAAAGCGTCCGTTCTGTTATAGAATGCGTATTGTATGAATGAAGGTGGAAACATGGGAAAATCAACATGCAGATTTGAGAAACTAACTCGCAAATAATATCTTACAGAAATATTTTACATATTTTTCTCGATCAGTAATGATTTAACCTCTGCGCTTATTTATTTAATTGATTATACTTCCCTCAATCGATCGTCCTTCAATTGTATAAAAATAAGATGTGTATTTCCCAAAAAGATAATTTGGTGGGCTTAATCCGAATCTTCAATCTGTTTTCTGAAATTGGTTTTTTTTAATTTTTGCTAATTGAAGGCCATTTTATTCAATTAAATGTGATAAATCATTAATGAAAAGCGGTTGAACTGAGTCATTTGTATTGTTTGAGTCCGTCTCATGGATTAAATTACAACATTAGTTACTAATTGTGCCATTACTCCAAGAATCCTTAGTATCGTCTTTTGATTATCGCCATATCTTGGTGTAGCTCTCTTTGTTCGTCGCTCATATCGCCGAAATTTCTTGCAATAATTTTGTAACGAATTGCCGATTGTTTGCTTGAAATCCGGGGATTTGCAGTTACCGAAAAAGCTACGAACAACACGCCCATGCTGCTGGCTCATCATCAAATATTCCTTCTTTGATTTTTATGTGTATGGCTTTACCATTAAACCCTTTGATGAAGTTCTTGATAAGGTCTAGTCAAATCTCTTGTGGTTTCACAGCGGGTGCAGAGATGTTTTGGTTTTCTAGCTCATAATTACTACGACCGTTCTGGTTTTCTTGTATTTATACCGACGACATTCAAGCAAAAGGAATCAAGCAATTATTTACATGATTTTTCTTCCTGGCATTGGCATCGAAAACCACTTGTGCACTTTGTTCTGTATTGTACAAGTTACAATTGAAAATCAACTGAACTTCTACACTTTATATATTCTGAACCTAACAAATTATTAAAAATAGTATCGCAACAGCTGGTTTTTGTTGTTGTGATTATGTGTTCATTTTTGTATGTACGTATTGTTTATATTATTCTTTCTTATGCAACGCATAAATTGAGCGACAGACCTCTTATATCTGTATTAATGAAAAGTCACGTTTGTAATCATGTTGAAAAACATCAACAAAAAAAAACAAGCTTTTTTTTATTGGCATCTAGGGATCATAACCCATATGCCTAAAGTAAGGCTTCTTTTCAACAGAAATCAGGGCCAATCATATGTTGTGAAATTAGTCAGAAAACAATCTTTACTGATGTGTGATTTCGTCTACAACAACGTCAAAGCTACTGTTCGTATTAAATAGCATTATTTATAGTAATTAGAAATCTTTTTAAGTATCAACATACTTCCAGAGAGCAATGTTAATAATGTATTGTTCAGTAAAGCGTAATACTGCTGCATCTTACCGACCCTCATATTCTTCGAACTCATCCTCATCATTTCATCAATGTATTCATGCTGTTAACGCCATTTATCAGACCCATGTGCTGGTGTTTGTATCGAGTGCATAAGACGATATTTCCGGTTGTCTATAAATAGATATGCCAGGAAATAAATAATTCTAAGACTTGTTCATCGAATAGATACGGTATGTATCTATACGATATTTTGAAGTACTGATAAGTTTATGGAAAATATAAGAATTTTTTCCATTAACAAATACAAAATTATTTTTGTAATATGGAATATTTTCATTTTGGGTCTTCGTCCAGGAATTTTGAAAAGTATACTTCAGAAAGTATGTGCATACATAGTATTATGAAGTAAGTAGTTTAATATATATTTCAGTTGCTATTAACCTATAGAATACCAACACTAGAGATGAAAATAAAATGAGTACTCGTTACTCGTCGAGATCTGAAGTAACTATTACCAGCTGGCAAAATATTCGGTACTTTTTGCGACTAGTTATCAGTACCGAATATCGCATTTAGACGCCGGGAACCGCGTGTAACTATTACCTATATGTACCTACAATAACTGTTTCGACATAAGCAACGACATTTTGTAACTATTACCGATGCAGTAACTTTTTCGACAGCAGTAACGAAAGTACCAAATTCAAAGTAATGAATACAAGTAAAGATTAGGTACAAGTAACGAAAAGAAACGAAGACATCTAATGCATTCTCTTTTAATCGTTGAATACACTAAATGTAACTACATATAATCTCTTAATTTAGTTACACCAGAAACAATACTAATTTTGTCTTAATACTGTGTATCTTTTAGAGATACATTATGTTTACATCACTCATTATAGGTCTGACATAATTCTGTGGCTATTTTTGTACATGGCTTTCATGTAACGAAATATAAAACGTTTCTATCTTTTTTCTTCGCAGTCTGTCAGCGTGCATTGTGAAAGCTGATGTTGTACGTCGTTCATTAAACTAAAGCTTCTGGGGAATTTCAACATTTCGCAAGACCATTGCGTCTTAAATCAAGCCACGATTAACTCGTTCTATCTTTCTCGTAAATAACGATCTTAAATCCGCAGTATACGGTATAATTTACATGGTGCAACGACACTAACAGCACGTTGCAGATCGAAAGTTGTCATATTCGACCGAATTTCTCTTGCTCATTTCAATATCGGTTGAATGCAATGACGCTATTTTGATCCTTGAATATCTCCGAAAAAATCTTGTTATATACTAACAGTCCCATTTTCAATCGCAATCGCATTATTATTAAAGTTAAAATTTTGCAGTAACTACGTTAGAAATCGAGATATAAATTATTACACCCACAACATATTTACTTTGCCATGGTTTTTTCCTGGCACATTATATTATTATTGCATAATAGAGAATTTGGAGGAATAGAACGTTTTTTTAATAGTAACCATTTGGAAAATAAATTCAGAACAAAATTGAAACAGAGAAGCAGCGTACCCGAAATTGTAACAAAATTCTCGTCGCAATTAAAAACTAAGCAAAACAGTAGTAAACGTTACAAAATTTGTCTTGTTATTGTTGTTATTTATTTAAGCCAACCTAGTACTATGTAACACGAAGAATGATCTTTAGGTATGTTAGTCAGAGACTCCTAACGGTACGCGTGCGATACACAAATTGGCGCCACGCCCAGCTGATGTCGCAGTGACGTCATGACGCGTCCGGACGTTCAATACTTTCGCACCAGCGACTTACGTCACGGGGTGAATACCCGACTTCGATTATTTATCTGTTCAGTGGGTGCTCCATAATCTGATTTATGTTTTTAATGGAATTTTCTCCTCTATGATTCGTTAAAAATCGAAGAATATAAGAAATACGTTTCAAAATGATGCATGTGCATTCTGATAACAAAGCTAGCAAATAATACGCCAAAGAATGGGCAATTTAGTGCTGCGGTTCTTTTTTATAGTATTGAAGCCCTTCCCCATAGAGTCTTCATTTAATGGAACGAAATAAAAATAAACGAAAGCCTAAAAACTTTGCACAATAAAAACGTTGAACTAAAGTAATAGAAATCTGAAGCTAAATAACGTTCAAGTTGAAGAACAACGTGCAATCAGTATTTTTGCTGCAAACGTATGAAATTTATTACGCGATACGAAAAGATCCACTGCAAGGATACATGCGTAGCATATGGGACGATAAAAAAGTAGAGCTTTATTCTCAACCGATGTTGAAATTTATTTTTTTAAGAATGCACATAAGGCAGATTAAACGCGTTTTTGTGTTTCCTCAACATCTGCATTTGTTATGGCAAGTGCCCTTGACTTTCTTAAACTGTACATTCATCAGTACCGTGTATACAATATGATTTTAATTATATCAAACAAACATTAAGGGCTGATTCCTTGTGCTATTTTGATCATAAAAGCTCCTACAAACATAATATGTCCAAAACGGCTTGGTTATAAAAGCAAAAGATGTTTAATACTAAATTGACAATTTATACATATTACAAACAAACTTATGGTAATGATCGTTGAAAATGACCGAAGACAACTGCAGTGCAATCTTCCGTCCTTATCAACATTTTCAATGGAAGTCGTATAAATTAACAATTTAAGATGACCGCAAAAAAAATGCAAAGAGCTTAAAACCCTGGACTCAGGAGGCCACGGTTGTGGACCATTTTGGCTTTCCCACTGATTTGGATGCGCTCCGTCCAAACATGAAGCTCCATGGCTCCATCAACGTCATCAGGAGAGAAATGTAGACCAACTAAATGATTAACAATTCCAGCCTACATATTGACAAAGAATTGGTGATGACGACGGGCATTCAATGTGTGGTAATTAATAATAAGAATCCTTATCGGTGTAGAATACTTGTGTCGAAAATTGAGGATTTTGTGCGATTTTATCTTCCATTCATCGACGCGAAGCCAATTTTTTGGGGAAGTCGCCTGGCAAAAGGACCTGTATCCGTTGGATGTAATAAAGATAGAATTTTCGACTCTTCATCATCCTCATACTGTGAGCTGACTAATGACTTCGGAAAAAAATTTTCCGGTGCTTGTAGTAATATCATTTCTTCCATTTGTTGAGTCCTAACTCTGCAAGGTTACCCGTTATCAGTATGTTTTTTAAAAATTTCCATTACACCAAATTTCGAACGATGGAAGATTACATGCTTTGGTATCGTTCTTCATAGAAACATCTAGCTGCATGCAAATTACCATTGACAAGACTGTATGTATATCGCATATCTCAGCATTTATATAATTCGTTTTAAAGAACAAAAGCTAGCGATGAATTTTAATGAATCGATACTTTGACACAGTAATATTGAAATGATAAATAAATAAATGATTGCTCTTACAAGGCCAACTAGATATCAAGGAATCAGTCAAGTTTGTCGAATATATTTAGAACCAACCTGTATATTAACTTCAGCGAAAGATAAAGGTTCACATTTTTACCATCCAATATATCCCAGCAATAAATTGTTTAAATATAAAGCAAAGACTAAATTTGGGAATATACCTTGTTTCTTATTCTTATTTTACTTCCGTAGAACCTTTTTTTTATAAAAAATATATTGCATGAAAAGCAATTTAACATACCGAGTGAATTAATTTTATCGCACCTCTTGTTTCAAACAATTATTTTTTTTAAGTAAATCCTTTTTTAAATTACCTTAAGTATATATGTATATTAGCTATGTATAATATTTTGATAGGTAACAGGTAACATATTTAAGCTTCATATTTTATACCTAGCAAAATAATTTTCATTTATACCACACAATTATTATATTTCTAACATTTTTATTTTATTCAAAAGACGTCAAAAGTCTATTTTAATAGAGTAATTGTAAGTAATAAATACTTCTACCGTACCTACCTACGATGACTGGTTTTAGCAGTTCTTGTATTATGCGAGATCACAAGTTGAATAGAGGAAAGAGGTTCGCAAGAATTCGCGGTCGCGACCTTGAAACTGCATTCCAATATGCCATTTTTGTAGAATTTCTTACTCCGCAAAGCTGATCCCTTCTACATAGCAACAATATACTGGGATGTTCGCGTACGCGGACGAAATATGCTTACAATGTTGCCGTTTGTCCCTAATTGAAAATTGAGGTTATAAAATTATAATAAAAAACAATTTAACTTTGAACTTTTTCTTCTCAATTTATAGACTAAAAGCAAACAATCATAAAGTTTTTTTTGCCAAAAATTAATAGAAACGTCAACAATTAATTATTTAAATTCTAGCAGACTTCCAGCAGAGTGATAAATGATCAGCCATTGGATTGCAGTTGCACTGTTAAATATTTGGGGGTAGTGTTGGATAGGCGGCTCACATGGAGACGGCGGACTAGGCTCAAATTCGCTGTGGCAATTAATGGTTTTTTAACGCTGTTAGTCTTTTATATAGTGTATTGACAATAGTACCAAATCACATGAAGATACTAAAAGTCCTACGGAGCCAGGCAATTAAAATAATCGCTGGTGCTGAGGAACGTACAACTCTGAGAAAACTTAAACATTCCCGCGTTGACACAGCTTCTCTGTGAGATAACAAAGCAAACATGGTTACGAACAAGTACCTCTGTTTGTGAAAATAGTGGAAGAACCTCAAGATCGCCCACCACCTAGGAGTCACATTGTACGTACTTCCGACAAGGTTCTATTGGAAGAGAACAATTAGGCAATCAAGGAGACCGTAAATTAAAAATATACAGGGTGTCTATTGCAAAAAATCATTACAGATGTAGAATTTCGTTAACTGACCAGTTCGGCCCTGTATCCTATTATGCATACATATGATATAAAATAAATACATTTACTTAGTCAACAGACAAGTAAATAACGGAGCAAAATGGAATGTTCATAAGTCCTTCACAAGTACTAACTTTTAGATGAGCAAAATTGCTAGTCAAGATTTCTCTTTTCGGGTAAATATAAGATGTCCTTCGCACCTAATCGAAAATAAAAGTTGAGCTCTCGAAACAGCTGACATGCTGCTATAGAAAGAATAGCGAGCGACTATGGGGCGCCCATTCGCGGCCAAGGTTAGTGGCGTGGTCACGTGATCCTATGAAAAAGCGTTCTTAAAATAGAATGGCTCAGTTGGGCGTGCGAGTGTACTCTCTTTCTCACAATTCATCTCTTTGTCTATTAAGCTCCTCGAACCTGCGTATTTTTGTACGTACGTAGTCGTTGTTTACGTAATATAATACGACAAAACAGCGGTCAAATCCCTAATTTTTAAAAGCAGTTCCTTGTGTCAAACACACACTACTGAAATGTAAATATCTCTCAAAAAACTACAAATTTCTTATATACATTATTCAATAAAGTTCATGCTGATTACTTATTTATTATCCTTATTATCCTTAAATTACTTATTTATTATTAAATTAAGTAATTTAAGGATTCAAATTGGCGACTTGGCGTGAGTTCATAGTAATACAAATGGGTAAATGATGGACTATTTCACAAATATCTTTAATTGAATTTGCCAAATTGGCGGTTGCAAGTTTTTCTATTACTTTTTCATTGAAATATACAGCAGCACCTGAAGCCTCCGCGTTATGTTCTTGAAGAATTTGGGATTTCATTAAGTCAGTTAAGACTGACGTGTAAAAACTTACTTAATATTTTGAATTTATCTGCTATAACAGCTAAACGATTTGTATCATTTATCTCTGCCACAATGCCTTCTCTACACACTTCTAACAACTACAGGAATTCATTCTAATTATCTTTTGAAGTATCCTTAAATGTAATAGCAAATGTTTCCGAAATACATAAAATTTATTACACCACGAAATACGCCCACTTTATTTATTTCTTTGATTTGACAAACTATGTTTTTAAAATAAACTGAATGTCCTACTGTGTGTTCTCTTCAGGCAGTCCATTGCAGGACCACGCCACTGTGTGAGCGACAAAATGAGCATCCCTATTGATAAAGGTATCAGGATTATCTTCAATGGGCAAATTTTTTCTGCACGGTAGTAGCAACTAGAGATTGTTTCAAAATTCGTGCATGCCGACATTAATTAAGTGAATAATTTCTTTGGCAATTTTTCGATGGACGAATAGTTTTCTTTTTATCACTGCATTTGTTTTTGAATTTGTGTGTCATGATTACTACGGAAATTGCTATTATATAGTTCCAGAGACATTCGTAAGTTTAGCTGAAGAGATTAAGACGAGAAAAACCCGAGCAACAACCACGTATAACCGAATGCATAGCCTGGACTGCGACCCGCACAGGACATGATGTCCCCAAGTGTACGTACAGCAATGTCCACCTTAGATGTCGGGACTCCTGCAGACTTCTTACATAGCTATTATACTTTTGGGCGGCAGTGAGAGGCGTACGAGGGTCCTGACATCAAAGATGCATATTGCTATACACATACACAGTGAGTAGAAAATATGAAATTAATATATAAAAATACCTAAAATTAAGGAAAAAGTTAGCATTGTTACTGTTTTCTTTCATATTTCACTAGTGTTGGCATTTTTTAAATTTCGCTGATTTCAATGATTTTAGGTTGGTAGCTCCTTTATTGGGATATCCGCGAAATTTATAAAAATTAATTATAAATATACACTTTTTTACTTTTATTGCATCGGTCTCTTAATGCTAAATGCACTCCAGGTCACCAAATATTGGGTGTTAGAAAATCTGTTTGGTGAACTTTTATCTCAACAGATTTGTTTCAATTCTACGAAACACGCCCAGCAACTGAAACATTGCGCGCCCACAAAAGGATAATGCAGCAAACCTGTTGTAAAAAAAAATGTAGACTACATAATTCGGAAAATACCATAAAGCTTATTGGAGATACCAGGAAAATAATTTTTTGCTAAAAATGAAAGTGGCTTTTTGCATTTTCTTTACATTTAATGCGATTTTAGTTTATGTTGATTATTTTATATTTATTTTTTTTATATTTTTATATATTTTTTATTCAGAGTATTGTATAAACGTAAGTATATATTATTATAAAACCAGTTGCATTTGTAAAATTACATACGTCCTTGTACGTCATTAAATAAACTATATTTTTTTACAATAATTGTTATAAAATATTCAATATAGTGTCGTATATACATACTTTTCAACACTCTAGTAGATTTTAAAATTCCACTCTGAGTTTATATATGTTTCTTGCGCTGAAGCGAGATTGAATAGTACGTGTATTACTATCCACTATCTCCACTTCGCGACTGGCTTGTCGCAGTTACACATTCCAACACTACGTGCAACGCGGCAGCACTGGTTTATGCATATCGTGATCGGCGGTCTATTTTTAGAACGAGTTACGGTTTTTCTTTTTCTCTCTCTTTTCGTAGTTGCCCCCTCGCTTATCTGTCTCTTTCTTTTGGTATGATGTGGTGTTAATTACACTCTATTACTCCCATTGTAGAAGTGTAGTACGCATTTCTATATAATTAGTAATTGTGGAAGAAACGGAAACTGTTTATATTTACATATATATGTTTATAATATCGTATATCAATTGTTTCCCTGTTAAAAGAAATTAGGACTATAGCCTAGGTCGATAGTCATTTCCATACCTTACACTTTATTTCAATATAATAATTAGGATATTTTCCTTTTGCTTTCAATTAGATATTCCCCGATATTTAGTTTCTTTCCAAATGTGTTATGCAGGCTTCTTTAGAGTGTTTCAGCTATTGCGAGTGCTCAATTATGTATATTGAGGTAAATGGAAAAATAAAGTCCAAATTTTACAAACACCTTAATAAAATAAGTGGCTGCCGATGTCGAGCGGTGCATTTCCGCACAGAGCCAACATGGATCTATATCTTATCATTATTAGTGCACAATTCTGGAGTAGTTCTTGCTCGATGGAACATAATAATGTAACAAGCTTGCACGTGTTAAAAAGTCGCCGCAAAGCATTAAGAAATACTTCGAAAATGCTTGAAGTAAATGTTGAACAACAGTTGCACTGTTTCGATGGTTTCTGGAGATATTGTCTGATGATTTCTATTTCCAGTTTGAGTTCTTCTAAGTTATATGCATCTCGGTGAACCCATCTACCATAACGCTAATTATTCATAAAACTACGAGTAATACATGCAAAGTGCCAATACGCACCATCATCCATCGACCATGGGAAAATATGATAATATTGGTGACAAGATATCATGTGCAAAAGCGAAATAAACTTGACCAGTGAAATAATCAGGGTAGAATACAAGTCCTACCAATTCATTACTACCACACCAGGTCAAACATTCACATAAAACCGATCCTGACTTGTTGATTCGACAGGGACTTCCCATTCCCCCGAACACAATTTTTATAAAAATTGGTAATGCTGTTAGTGAATATTGCTACGACAGTAAATAAACTGCAAGTATGAAAAAAAAAACTTGCACTCTTTAACTATGATAGTAAATGCTTACGTAGAATCTTCGACTGATATTTACATTGGCAGAGATAAATATTTTTTATTTTGCCAAAATATTAGAAGACTGATATTAAAGATATCTTCAGTAAATGAAAAATACAAAACAACTTATATTGTTCTAAACACAGTGAAAGCTACTTGTTGATCACCAATTCTATATCTGGCATAGTCAATTTTCAGATTATCTTTACTATTTTTTTGTTGTCTTGATAACAGTAACAAAAATAATGCTATAATACAGCTATGGTTTTCACCCTCGGCAAAAGCAATGTGAGGAAAGAAAGCACCAGCAAACGGGCATATTTCTGTTTACTTGGCGTCATTAGCGTTGCTCCTAGTGCTTCCCTACTCCCCATAACTGTTACCTTGTGTCACTAATCTCCGCTCGATAGACGGAAATATGTCCGTTGGCTAGTGCTTTCTCTCCTTACATTGCTTTTGCCGTAAGTGATTCCATTAATACCATCCATGAGCGATGCATATTATCATTATTTTGGTTATTGTATCTAGGCACTTTTATTATGTGTTCGTGATAGTATCTATAAGTAGATAAAATATTTTTAAATACGGAAAAAACGTTCTCCTGTTAAAAATTAATTTTTAGCGAAATACCTTAAAGTTTGCTCTTCATATTGTTGCATGCCAAATAAATCTTTTAGTATTTTCAATAACAAATAAAGCAAACCAATAAAGTGAAACCATGAATCATCTTGAAAGAGTTTTCCATATTCCTTAAAAGCTCGATAACACATTATTGCATTAAAATTTCTCAATGTTTACATTGAGAAAATATTGGGCGTGGGTAATTTAAGTAAGTACGCGCTTCAAACCTAAAATGTGAAAATTGAATTGATTAAGGAAATTATATTCCTAAACGAGTTGAGCGAATAATGCAATTACTTTTCATGATTTATTCCAATTTTACTGCATGCGTAATACTTATTAACGTTATTAAATTATATCGAATTAGTTTTTCAATAAAAAATCATCAAAACCACTATTACATTTTATGTAATAAATCTTGATGTTAAATTCATTTTGTAGATCATTACTCGTTCCTTTTTGATGTTTCAATGTATACACGCACTTTTCTAAATGTTACACCTGGCTCAAGTTTCTATTGCCTTTTGTGCATTTTATAAAGAAATGCTATTCACATTGAACATCTGCTAGAAGCATTTTTGTTAACGGAGATTTTTAAGTTTCTACCTGGTAGCTAAACAGTAAGCAATGTGTGTTTTAAATTGCCTTCTGTATGTTAGTTTTTATTATTATTATTATTAATCGAACTTATTATTTTTAACACAAGTATAAAATTCTTCATTATTTAAATACTACGTCATTTAAATTACCAAAGTGACGGCTTATTATTTTAGCGTATTTGATACTAAAATAAATTGTGCTTTTGTAAATCGAGTATTTTGTATATATTTTTTGGTTATAAATCGCTTTCCAGATATATGGCTATTAATGTGTACGCTCTATATGCGTAGCCCTATATGCTTCAAACAATTCCACATCAAACTGAAAAGTAATCTGCAGAATTTTCCACTAAAAAAAGTTAAACTTACAATAAAATGTCAAACTTCCAATGCCCTTGCAGTTATTGCTAGAATGCAAAAGTATCTAAGATTTAAAAAATCCATTAACAGACGTCGAGTTAACACGTCATCGATAGCTTTATAACTACAATTGTGTACACAACATTACGATACTTGTATATAAAAATTTATTAATTTTAATGATGTATTTAATTTTTGATAATTTTCTTTTATTTCAGGCTGCCATTCTTCAACAAACTGCAGAGTACATCTACAATCTCGAACAAGAAAAAACTCAATTGCTATCTCAGAATTGTCAACTTAAGCGATTGGTAAGCCAACACGATAGTGGCGAGTTACCGCCAAAGAAACGCAAAACAGAAATTATACTTCCTATATCGGATTCGTCTGACGAAGGCCTGGGTTCTATGTCACCGGAACCTCTTAATGCCATCGCAGTCGTAAATTCTACTGACACCTTAACTAGCGCCGACTTGCGCAGACAGCTGGAGCACGAAAGAAACTTGCGAATGATGTATGAAGAACAGCTGCGACGTCTCGAAAGCCAGCATATTTTATATCAACAACAGCCTCAATTGTACCAAGTGGAAGAAACTGAAGAATTAAACTTGCAGTTGGTTGCACCGGAAAGCCTACCGCCTGTAGGTCATACGCAAACTGTTGGTTGTTCCCCGCCGACTTCCAGGAGCCCTAGCCCCACTCCAACTCCCGAACAAAGACTTCCTTCAGTGTTAGAAGCTGCTATTAAAGCAGAGCCTAAGGTGGAAGTAGAACGTTTACCATCGCCTAACAATTCCCATGAAGATAATACACCGGCGAGGTTATACGCATCAAACACTTCAAGACAGAATTTGGAGACCATCGTCGAAGCAATTCGTCATTTAGAGGGCGACCATATGTTTGGAGATGAACCTCAAACACAAGAAGCTCCACTGGCGCTAACAACCCGAACGCCCGATCACCTACTTAAAGTTGAAATGAACCCCTTTTTGGATTTCCATGGATCCTCTGTGCAACACCAGCAGCAATCGCGACCGGGTGTAATAGTCGTCAAGCAGGCCTCGTGATCACACATATATTAGATATCCATACACCAGTAGACGATCTAGATGTCCTATATGTAGTAAAATGTAGGCAAAACGTTTCAAACGCGTCGGCGCGTTGTCTAGTGTTTATGACAGTTTTTTTCCAAAAATAAAATAAAAAAATCCTGTCACTTCTCGAATCTCCTAAAAGAATATATATTATATATACATATTATATAATGACTTTTCGACGGGACACTTATCTTGTAAGTTTTTAAACATGACTTTTTTTAATTAATTTTGTTACTTAAAAATGAAAAAGAAAAAAACAAATAGAAGCAAAATAGATAAACTTTTTATTCAATAAAAAATACATTTCGTTTCGTTTTATTCAAACACCAAAAAAAGAATTATATTTATCGTGTTTTTTTTTAATTATATTATTATTAGTGAAAAGTTTTGTTCCTTTTTGTACATATTATTTGCTCTTAGTGTTTTCATAGTGCGTAAGAGACAGACTCCTTTCGGGCTTTTCTTCAATTTAATTATTCTTAGTTATTTACGTCTTTCTTTTGTTTATTCTTGTTGTTTTTTTAATTATTATTAATTTTAAGGTTTAAGTATGTTTAAAATGTATATATAAAAAAAAAGAAAACGCAGAGGTTTGGTATACGTATGATGAAGTTTGAAATATTATTGTTTTCGTTATACATGAATACATAGTTTAGATCAAAGTTAATTATGCAAATATAGCAAAAGTGTTAGTTATAAGGAGTCGCATCAAAACCAAAAGCGCGAATTGCGTATAGTATGGGTTGTATCAAATAATGTAAAGTGATTGTTCAAAAATTCCTATTTTCGAGTAATCACTTAATATTCCATTAACCCAATGATATACGTGCAGATGGTTTCTTTTCTAGACGAATCATCTACATGTATTGCTGCATGTATCAATATACTTGTTGATACATAAACAATTAACCATATAGTACACAATAGACTAATACATTGACTGAAAGGCTGATTTTTTTACTAAAATTTTAACGTACATAATATATACATTAACGTAATATAAGTCGATGTCTCCCCTTGTAACTTACACAGGCAACTGTTTTAATAATCCAGGAATAGGTCAACACCCGTGCAAGTAATAATGATACTATAACAATAATAATAATAATAAATAATAATATTGTAGCAACAATGATCGTTAAAATAATATATAATAATTAGGGACGATGGTTTATTATGATTGTGTGGTATCAATAAAAGTAATTGTGAATGTGTACTTTATATCCTTTTGAATGAATGTGCTACGAATTTTTCTGATAGATATTGATAATGGCAAGGAAAAATTGTGCTGAAATACAAAAAATTAAAAAAAAAAAATACAAATAGTTCCATTGGGGGACACCACTGAAAAGAACTGAGTGAGCTGCAATTGAGTAAAGAAATATACCTTGTATGAAAACGATTATTCCTAAGATTTATTTGCTGCAGTAATATGATTAAAGCAATATTCCTTATTTAAAAAAAAAGGATAAGCGAAATAAATGTTAAGGAAAATATAAAAATACGTTGTTAACTGTTGAACACAAAAGAGAAAATTGCAAAACTTTGTTACAGTTGATATAGAAATAGAGTCATTAATCACACATGAACAATGTCAAAATTAGAAATTACTTAGAGAAGGGATCGTTTAAAAAATATTTGTTAAATGGTAAATGTCAAATTACACGTTATCTCTACCATATAGTTTTCATTTCAATAAACCATTTGGCCATGTTAACAACATAGCTTTATCTCTTTTAGCAGCCACAACATGGTTAAGACTGGGAGTATTTATAATTGGATAAATAATTATTAGTGCAGCAATTCCTAAGGAATCACCTTGGTTTATTTGAGAGTACTTTGTAATTTTTAATACATTGGATTGGTAATAAGAAATTCGACGTCAAATCTAGTAATAACATACATTTTCGCATATGTAAGGAATCTTGTTCTTTCTATTGTTAAAACTATTTGATTGGTTCCAGTTTATTCCTGTGATTGTATTTATATATCTATATGTATATGAATAAGTAATTTGAAACAAGTAATAATTAAAGTCTAAATTTTAAGTGTAAGTGTAAAAACAGTATAGCGTTTATTTGGAGGCATAAGCTTCGCCTCGAGTTGATTGACGGATCAACAATAGAAAATTTTTGTTATACAAGTTATGCACTGTATAGACTGGTTCAAATTCGCCGGGTGCCATGGGAATCTCGCTTATTACAACAGATAGAGTGTAAGTTAAATTTGAACAAGTTGAATGCTGTGTATTAGTTGCTATTGCAAATGTACCGAATACACTGTGTGTAAAATGGATAGATTTAAAAATGTGGTCAAGCTTTTGGAAAATCATTGCAAAATGCGTTACTGTACCACGCAAGGAAAATAACTCTTTAAATATTAATCTCTTGTAGCTTAAGTAATAGCTTTGTTTAAATTAAGCATACACTCTACTTCTTATAACAGCCTATACAGCGAAAATCTATTTTAACTTTATTTGGAAATTACTTGGAAGACTCTTTTATTTTGCTGTAGTTGTAGTGCTTCACTTATTCTTAGTATGTAAAGTAGACTATTAAAAACGCTTTTTATATCGTTCATTATACCAAACTTAAAGCATCTATTACTGTTGATATTTAATTAATTAAAAATATGAAATGTGTACTTTTTATATATAGACTGAGGTTTCTCTGCATGCAAGATATTTTCAATATTTAAATTCAATTTATTCTATCCTATATTTCAACAAATGATACATACGGCATTTCATAATTTTAATTAATTTTATGTATTAGGAAATTTATCATACTGTGTATCGTTTCTGTCAATATCGAAATCTTTATAGCTTTAGCTCCCAATAATACAATTCATACATTCTTTTCAATGTTCATAGATCACGTATCAAATTAAAAACCTTATAAATAATGTTGGCGTACGCTTCCAACGGCTGCGCCTTAATGCAAAATGAAGAGAATGAGGCAAATAAGAAAAATCATTTTCGATTATTGTATTTTTCTTTCACTAGATAAATTGTAGTACATATTTGCAAGTTAAACTAATTTCAAACCATAAAGCGAGAAATGGAACTATGTATATTGTATAATTATATTATATTGGCAATTATGAATTTAAGAAAAGTTTAATAATATCTATTGAAAAATTTAGGTGAATTTGTGTCAAAATTAACATCTTTGATTGTATACTACATACTTCTAAATAAAGAAATTACGAGGAAAGCAAAACTAGGTCTCATACCGTTGCTTTTTATATAGCACTAAATATACATTTTGGTCATGGTAAAATCGCTCTTCTTTGAATGTTTTTGTGATGCAGTATTAGTAGATGACATGAATATTCAAAATACAGCAAACCATTACTTTTCTAAGTAGATGTTGATGTTATTGCAACATGCACCTGCATTATACTTCTGTTCTAAACGATGGTGTTGAATAACGAAATTCATATATGTTGATATAAGAATTGAAAACTGTGCTGCAATAACAATAAATTCTCTTAGTTCGATTCATGAAGTCACTGCACATGTTAAATTATGGTTATGTGCTTCAACATACTTATGTTGTGTCGCTTGTATCATAAAAAAACTTCAATAAATGAACTCTAAAATGATTTTGTTTGTAATTTGATAACGTACATTTTTAATCCAAGAAAAAGTCTCAGGTAGGTGCGAAAATTATATTTTTATACAATACACTACACGTAACTAGAAGCAATTGATAATATTTTAGTATAGTCAACTCCTTTCGTATATGTTTTTTCTTTAAGGATTGTTCGCAATATAGTTGGTATTGGCACGTGTATTCTAGTTCCTAGCGGAGTTCCAGTCTCGTCCAATAAAACGACATTGTTACTATCAAATTTGGGAATTTTGGTCCTCTGATTCTGTTTAAGACCCACTAATACGCCTTTTTTCTTTTCACCTTTAATTGCAACTAATACTGTATCCCCTACAATATTGTTGATGGTGATGTTAATTTAGCATTATTATTCAATCTTGTTTTAAGAAATACCTATTTTCCCTATTCCTGTCTTATTGTAAACATGGATCACTTTGGGGGGTTTTCCTTCGACCATAGCTCGTTTCCCTATTTCACTATTATCTACAACTCTTAACCTTGTCATCTTCTGAATTTCATTACAGGTAGCACTAACATGTATATTTCTACTCAGAAAATAGAATAATGGACGTAACTTTAGATTATTTTTAAGAGACATTTTTATAGAGGTTAGAACGACATAACCTTTACCAGTCAAAATAATAGCAGCGGCCAAATTTTCAACTGACGTTTCGTTTATTACGCGGGAATTTTGAAAATTTCAACATTAATATTTGAAAAAGAATTTCAATGCATTGCATTAAAGAATCCGAATATCACACTTATAAAGACCAATTTTATAACGTTTTATTTATCAACAAGAAATAACCATCGAAAAACGCATAAGATATTTTATAAAAATATCCTTCAGCAGAGCTAAAGATGAGCAATTAACTCGGAACCTGTCGCAAGTTTATAGCATATTAAATAGTTTGCCAGATCTAAGGCTTTGAATTAAGGGTTTTAGATTTGACACCTATACCTCGATTAACCCTCCTATACATACCGACTACAAAACGAAATAAAGAAATCACATAAAGAATCATCGAAAAGCAGCATCACACAACATATAGCATATCAGGTAAGCGTTTTCGCTATTAAAACAATTATTTCAGTATTTTAGAATTTTATGCTTATTTTCGATTAAAAAACATCCTTCTCTTTATTAACTTCATTGGCAAAATAACTTGAATTACAAAGTTACAACAATAAAGGTAAAGAAAAACTAAAATTTTTCTAAAATCGTCCTTTAATGATTTAGTAGTTTTAGTGTAAGACTTGGTGACTTGTCCATTATTAATGGAGTAGATACAATAGGATTCTCAACAATTAGCATACATGTATTAACTGTACAAATGCACATTTACGTTTATGCTTTCTTGTACAACAATACCATCCGAACTCCTGAAAATTGATACAGGATGAACTTCTACATTTTCATTAAAGAATTTGTCCGTTACTTTCAAATATAGCCACCCAAAAGTTTCCCAGCCTGCTTTTACATCATTACCAATAATTCTTTTGTACTGCCTCATTATTCCATATTGAGCCATATTTTTCGCGACATTATTGTAAACTAAATTAAACTAAAAAAAAACATTGCGAATTGAGTTTAAAACAAGTAGTTACGTTAAATAATTTTATTTAAGAATCACTATTCAGACTCACAGAAGACATATCTTGACACATTTTCATATCACTCATATCGTTGGCTAATGCCATTAAAATATCTAGTATAAGTTCTTTACTTAGCGCTCTAAGCCTTGGTAATTTTGCAACCTTGGTGAAATGGTGTACGATTAGATCTAGTGCGTACTTTTTCATGTCAGTTGCTTGCATCCTATCTGCAGCTTCCAGTATTTGAATGACATTTTCAAATGTAACATTCATTTCTAAATTTTGCTTGCAAAATGCTTGAAGCCTATTATTGGTAAAATTATAGAAATATGGTGCCGAAAAGAGGTAAAGAGAATCTTCAGGCGGCATATTCACGTCTCCATAATAGATATATCGTAAGAGAGAGTCGAAGGATTCCTTTGAGGGTGTCATTTCGCCAATTTGAATCTGAAATTTAAAGAAAAACTATCAGACATCTTGCAAAAATCATTAATCGCAATTGCATTACCCTCACGGTGTTATCTGATGGCATGAATGATCTGAACATTGCTTCAAAGTAACCGCACCTCGCGGCTAAAATTGACTTGTGAGCCTTTATGACGTGATTATCTAATAGTAGATCAATATCGCAAAATTCTTTGCCAGTGCTTTTTAAAAACATTGCCATGTCTTGTTCTAGTGACGAACCTGCAGTATCAAAATGAGGATCAGAAGAGGCCATTTTAGTTTGAGGTGTTTGTTTTCGTCTGATTATTTCTACCATTAATTTTCTATCTAACGTTTCGAACTCTTGACTCATCACAATCTGATTATAGTTGCTTTCTTTAACGATAAATCGCAAACAAAATTCTTTAATAAATTCTAAATTTAGAGTGTCAGCGTTATGTAGAGCTACTAAGACGTTCTTTAAACAAATAGTAGCATTTAAATATTGGATGCAGAGGTGCTCCAAGCGCGCCATATCAAATTTCACAGCCAATCGGTAAACATCCATCATAAGTAATACAATACGATTGCTATACGGATCTTCTCCATTTTTCGCTTTCTTTGTTGGATCAATACAATCCATATAAATGTAATTTAAAACCATTTCAAACGCTTCCGGATTTGCATCAGGCAACTTAACGGCTACAAGTGGAACATCTTTAAACGAAACTTTAGTGGTACCAAAAAGTCTTTCTAAGTGTTCATCTCTAGAAACTTTTCCGGTGCGAACTTTGTTTCGTAAGTATAAAGAACGAGCTGATACTAAAGCAAGGTGCGCAGGTATTTTTACTTCTTCCGCACCAACCTAAAAATGTTAAGGAATTTAATATATTTTAAGCTGCAGGAATGAAATTCAATGAAACATTTGCCAGCCCTTGGTAGTTATTTAATTGCGGTGAAATCTCATTCCTCTTAAACAACCTTTTATATGGAACCAATGCAGTAGTCTTTATTTTTGAACGTTTACTTTTAAACGAACACCTTATGCAAAGAGGCAGTATGGATATTTTCTATAGGATTTCCTTAATTATAAAACTAAAGTATACAAGTATAAACAATAAACGGGAAATAGTACAAACAAAAATAAACGCAGGCACCATATGTACATGTTTTGGGTCAAACATTAGGACAAGGTGTAGTTAAAAACCTTAGAACATGATCTAGTTAGCAATTTTATGAATAAAATATGTAAACATGACATGTTAACCGGAAATTAAACCAGAAATAAAAAAACAAATCAAACACGCTTAAAAAATTTGCTTCATGCTTACCACAAATTCAACATCGCAAAACTGGCGAGATTCTAGTATCTTTCCAAAGTCTTCATGTAAGGTACATTTTGGATAGCTGGAGAATTGGAAGCGGTACATTTCACCACTTCGGACATTATTATCAACTGTTCCACCAAATATAAACATAGCGTCTCCAACAACTGCAGCTGCATGAAATAATCTGCCTGAAGGTACAAACGATTCAGCTGCTGGAAGGATTACTGACCAAGTTTGCGAATCCAAGTCAAAGCAATGTAAGTCGTTTGATAAAGTACTATCAGCAGCTCCACCAAATACATAAAGATGTCTATCGAAAGCTACCATCGTATGGCCGTACCTTCTAGCCGGCGGAGGGGGTGCTCCTCTAAGAATATGTTCAGCGGATATGCGCGTCCAGCTGCAGAAAAAAGTATGTGGAACAAGTGTTTCCTTCGTAATTTGCGCTGTCTATTTTATCATTCGATCCGTATAAACGCAAGAATACACGAGCGGTAACGACAAATCTTCTAATATAAACATATACCATGAATTAAATTTAATGGCAATTTTTCTTGCTTTATACATAACAACTTTATTTAGTGCAAAAGGATATTCTGAACATTTCTACAGAGGTATTTATGGTTTCTCTGCCCCCTTGCAACGACTAATTATCTTCCGCGTCACAAGACCAAGTACTTAGGTCCAGCAAATAACAGCACAGAGCCACGTTTATTGGGAATACCCATCGTAAACTAAAATGGGAGCAATAAAATCTATCTGCCAATCCTGCAATAATCCAACCGCACGGCTAAGAGTGGTAGAAAGTATAAATGCATCGTCTCAGGGGGAGACAAAACATAAAAATGTTACTGTACGTGTAATAATTAACCTTTTCCTTCAAGAAAAGGATTGCAATACGAATATGAGAACTTGTACAATTTGCAGGTACGGTAGAGAGCACTATTTAAGACATTTGCGTCAAAAAAAATATCATAATTTTCTTATTTCTACGCCCCAAAGATATTTGGCTAAAAGAAGGAATTTTCTGATAGGAATCGGGCTTTCTACCACTAGTGTCGGTAACCTCCGCATCAGACAAGTTTAATTGATCAATACGTTTAGAGTTTAGTAAGAAATTCTGAGAGAAATGAGAACAATAGTTCCCAGTAATACGTGCACTTGCAATTTGTGAGTATCCCTATAAGAATATACTTACGTTTTATCCTGGAAAGTAAACTGGAATAAAGAATTAGTAATTTTTGCTCCACTTTGTCCACTAAACACAAACATACATTCTCTAGCGACAGCCACAGGAAAATTACAGCAGGTTGGCGGTCTCTCACCTTTTTGATCAACTTCTTCCCAAACTCGATTCTCACCCTAAAAATTAGCACTTGCTCTTTAGTTTATACCAGTTATCAAAATGTAGAATCGGAAACAACGTACAACTAATGGGAAGATCCACATATCATTCAATCTTGCATTTCCATCATATCCAGCAAATATCCATAACTTGTTCTCATATACTGCTGCGCCATGAGCAGATCGAGGTACTGGAGTTTTTCCAGTAAACTTCCATTCTATCCATTGTCCTGTTAGAAATTTATATTCAAATAAATCATTCTTATTAGTCAAATTAGAATTCGAATGGATATCTCCTGTATATCCACCAAATACAAACATGGAATTATTATGAACCACTGCAGAATGATGGTATCTAGGAGCAGGAGGTGTTAGTGTTGAGAAGGCACGGCCCCACGACATTTCCTTAACGTCGAAACGTAATAAGTCGTTCAGCATGCTTTTACCATTATCTCCCCCAAATACATATATAGCCTCTTTGTAAGCTACAACTGTATGTTTACTTCGTCTGCCAAAAACGCAAGCATATTATTGTTCTAAGATATAACCGTTAAAGCAATTACCTTGCGCCCACAAATTCATCACATTCAGGCATACGTTTCCATCTATGTACAGTTTCCAATGGACCAAACTCTAATGTTAATCCGTCAAAGCCAGATAAAGAATTGTCATTATTGCATAAGTTACCACTCATCATACAAAGGTTTTTGTATTGTTTACTTCATATGTAGAGTTCCTTTTCGTGGATTCGAATCATTGCTTAAATCACTCTTTTATATGCAGAACCATCATTTCCACTAATTGAAAGACGTACAAGTATGTGAAGAGAAATTAATTAAAACATTACAGTATTTATTACCTTCAACTTGACATCAAGAGATAATAATTTGTGCGCTACCATTAGCACCATAGAATCACCATAGAATTTAGTTTGGATCGATATACATATAAGCGGCTTTATTCAACTATAATGGGCAAATTGAAGTACCTATACCTCCTTCGGATGGGTAATAATTCCAGTCTTTCGCCACAGAGGGCGTACGTGTGCTATAGGTAAAGTGTGTGGCCTATATGCAACATTAAAAGAGTCCTACGAAGTAGTAAGGCGGTTATATATAAATATAAGAAAAATATTTATTTAAATTATGCGCGCCTAGTATAGTACGCGTCTATGAGCAGAACTCTGAGCGTGTCGCCCCCTTGCACATTGCAAAGCGTACAAATTATTCACCTGTACATAATGAACTGTTGGTTTACAGGGATATCACTGGTGGTGGGTGATAACGTAAACGAGAGGGCGCCGACAGCGATTCAATTCCCTCGTATATTTTTCTTGCATATTATGTACGTTGCATTATGCAACGGAAATACACGAGGAAGTCGAATCGTTATGCGTGCCATGCCGTTTACGTCATTACCCACCGTGGGTGCGCAGCTTCCGCTATTAACTGAGTGGTTGCACGATTTGGCCACTAACACCTGGAACAGAGCCATCAGCTCTAGGAATACTGCGTTGGCCTTTGCTGTTGAAGTTCCGCATAATTGTTCACCGCCCTGTCGAAAAGCTGTTAGAACTCGAGATCTACTTGTTTTCTGATTGAGCACTATTAGCGTTCGTGGGGTGATACACCTTCAAGAATGCTACTGGAGTGGCATTGCTGGATACTTGAAACTACGGAGTTTAAATGCTTGTCTGAGGATCTTGGAATCTGAGAAGCACATGCCATGTGATACGCACAAAAGAATAATTTTCGTCAGGCGAATCTATTATTATGCCACATTTGAAAAATACGGGTGGAAGGATGTTAGCTAGTACCTCAGCAGCGTGCCAAGCTTTGGTTAGGTTACAGCTAGTTATCGTGGATACTTATTTGGTTATTGTTGCAGTTGTTTTTCCTCTTTGCATTAACAAAACTGTCTTTTTCAAGGCATTTGGAATTGGCATTTGCTTAAAATGGTAAAAATCTACTTTATTGAGATTTTTATAATTTTAAGCACCTCATTTTCTTCAAATTCCCGGCGGCACTGTCACATTTGTTGGCGCATCCGAACCATGCTCGGGTATGTACTTTTCAATTTGGGTTCACTCTAGTACCTCCCAAGGCTGGACGTAAATGGTTCTTTTGTGCAATGGCGTAACTACGGGTAGGCCCACATACCACCCAAAATTGATTTATTAATCGAATTAGTATTAATATTTAATTAGTATTAATATCCCTTGCGAGCGTATTTAAAATTACTTCGTAATTCTGTAAATTTTATTATTTCCTTAAGCCACTGAAATAAAACTAGCATTAAACAAATACACCATATTCATTCTAGAGAGTTGTTTACACTTCAAACCTTTCGCGACCTGTCTAATGCCCAACCAAAATTTCAGTGCTAACTACGCCACTGGTTTTATGTTGACTCCACATTTAAACCTTTGTTTTATATTATTCAAATGTGTTTTCTTACAAGAGATTTATTAGCTGCAATACTTATAATTAGAATATGCTTATAAAAATAAATTGGTTGAGTTTTATGTAACAAATATTTATTTAGCAAAAAGATATAAGGAATTACTTTATCTACTTATGAGCATAAATCCTGTATTTATTACTGTTCACGCTTTTTAAGGTTTTAAGATTTAAGCATTTTCATATTTGAAGACTTGAGAACCTTAAAACACATCAACACAACCAGTTATTTCTAGTCGTAAAATAAATTAGTATAATTTAGGAATAATTACAACCTTAAACAGCGGTGTCGTTAAAATATACGTGAGTAATTACTACAAAAAAAAAAATAGATAAAAATTGAACAATATATTTTAACATTCTGATAATTAGAATGAATATAAATAAAGATGTCTTATGTATGAGTACTGAACATAACATAAAATCAATAAGAATTATATCAGAATCAGATGTATTTGTACAGTGTTAAAAATATAGCCACATCTACCACCAGCATTAAAATGAATGAAAACTAACACAGTATTCTACATTACATTTCACGCTTTAGTAATTGTAATACAGCATGTTTCTTCATTATTTTTGTAACGATGAAGTCAAAGATTTTAATGTCTCTGCAATGTAGACTTTAATGTTAGATATGTCTCATGTTCGTTCTACTTTTTATATGAAATTTTTGTAACTGTTGATGTTTGATGCATGTTATAAGTAACTTATACATTTCTTTTTGTAAATCTCATTTAGTAATAAATTTAAAATAATCGAGATTCATAATTATGAAGATTCATATTTAACATCACTAGGTTCACTTTTGATCACACTATCATCATGATCTACTTCTGTTTTAACTGATATAAACTGAGGTTGTATTTTATTCTTTGCTTCCCTTAAAATGTCAACGTGTTCAGGATGCTTAATACGTATATGCTTATACAACATTTTGTTTAGGGAAAACTGCTTGTTACATACTCCACATCCGAATGGTTTTTCACCTGTATGTGTTCGCATATGTTCTTTAACAGTCGAGCTGTGAGCAAAACGTCTGTTACACACTTTACACTGATATGGTTTCTCACCTGTATGTATTCTTCTATGACGATTCAGATTCTCCAAAGACAAGAAAGCCCGTTGACAAGTTGTACAAACATGTGGCTTTTCGCCAGTGTGCGTCTTCATATGTCTTTTAAGGTTTTGTTGGCAAGGAAAAGCATGCATACAAATATCACACATGAAAGGTCTAATTCCAGAATGAGTCTTTACGTGTCTTCTTAAATGTGATGGCGTTGCATAAGATTTAGGGCAAATGTGACATTTATAACTTTTTGCACCGTTATGCATTGTTTTTGTATGGTTCCGTAGATAGCTATAATCTTTAAATTTTTTATCACACAGTGAACAATGAAATGGATGTGTTTCTCCGGTATGTTTACTTACATGTAAAATCATCTGTGATCTACTTAAAAAAGTTTTAGTGCATAAATGACAGGATAGCCTTTTAACCTTTGCCATTTCAGAGTGTGATTTTACATGTTTCCTTAAACGAGCTTTTGTTTTAAATGCACTATCACAATCAGCACATTTGTACGGTCTTTCTCCAGAATGTGTTTGTATATGATCTTCTAGGTGAGCAAACTGCGTAAACTTTCTTTCGCAAACATAACATTCAAATCTCCTTTCCCCGGTATGTGTTCTAATATGTTTGTTTAAATTGCCATTAATAGAAAACTGTTTCGAACACATGGGACAACTATAAGGTTTCTCTCCTGTGTGCTTCCTTGTGTGAACGTTTAACTGTGACATATCTCGAAAAGCCTTACTACATGCACAACATGCGTACGTCTTTTCCACAGAAGGCAGTTTCATATGAATATCCAAATCATCCCGATTTTCAAAGGTGTTTTTACAAATTTTACAGATTACATGATCTTCATTTTCAGAGTCAGAACTGTCTTCTACTTGCTGCGGTAGCTTCACTATTTCAACTTTTTCTGGTGCGTCCCAATTAGTTTCTTCATCGGAAATCTCCTGTTTAATATCATTATTGCCATTTGGTGCTTTACATTTGTGGTTTGCTGAACTTTCATTATCTGATACTGGCTCTTCTTTGACTGAAGCGGTTTCCACATTTAATTCTTCTTTAACTGGGACAAAATGTATTTCATTCGACATAATTCAGGCCCAATTTAGAATATTAGGTTTACACAGGTTTAAAAAACGATTTAACTTTGACAGAATAAAAGGTAAGGTTATGGACACGGATAATCCTAGTGGTCGCATTCAGCTAAGCACCGCGGTGCAACCTTACAAGAAAGCGCTACAAGCAACGTCGTGCGACACCGACCGTTATCGACTAACATAATCCGCGTTTAAATTAAAATTTAAAATCTCTTTAGTAGTTTAACGGTTTCTCTGCAATTGTAGTCCGATATTTAATAATCATTGTTTTGTAAATGGTTAATAATTGTGTTTTTGTTGTTAGATTAAAATAACAATTATATTATAATTTTGGTGCCTGTATGGTTGGTTAATTGTTTAAAAAAAGTACAGAAAGATCTGTAGACATATAGAGGAGAACTATAAAATATTTAAAAAGAAAGAGTCCTGCTATTAAGGATTTATGCAATGCCATTACCCACAACAATTAAATAATGTCCCAGTTATTGGCTATCCAGCAGGAGAAATAATATTTGAAGGGAGTTAGTGGATAAGAAGTAACAGCTAATAGTTACCATTTATTATATATATATTATATTTAATATTGTTTATACTTTTGTACAATATATAGCAGTACTGGTATTCAGTTCATTTACGTTACTTTATTTTTTTGGTTTCATTACCTACCATATCAACTTGGAATATCTTTTTAATTTTTTTCCATTCATTTTGCAGTCTTCTGTAGTTTACGCTTTATTGCACCCCTGCAATGTATATAGAAATGTAAGTACTTCCCTGCAAAAAATGGCGATTGCTTCAAGAAAGCGCTGCAGAGTCATATGGATATATTTTCGCACGTCCATGTATATTTGTACACCAGTGTCCATCTTAAATGTCAGTACTCCCGTACGCCTCTCACTTCCACCGAAATTAATTCTATGAAGTACCCGTAATAGATGTATTTCACAATGTTTTATAAAACGACGTATTTCAATATCGTGCCTGTTTAGTAAAATACTTTAATAGAATATTAGGTTTTTAATTATTGGAGAAGAAACCGCGCTATTCCTTTTCCGTTTTGTATTTTTGTGAATTTTTTGTTCTAACGGTATCGTCGCGGTTTATGAATCTCGAAGATATCTTGGGCACCGTTAATATTTATTAAAACAAAAAGCGTTTGATTTTGTTAATTTCTATAAATTTATCGCTTTGAAAAACACTTATTGCAACATTCACATATTTAATGCACTACGCGTTGTTTTCACTATTTTGTAGTTTTCAGTATTCAAAAACGGGCAACACGTGCCTATCGTGCGCGACACTACTTTGTAGGGTTCGTGAACAGGAAGTGGGGATTTTGAGATTTATCTAAATCCGCCTCAGTCAGTACCATCCCAACAGATCAGCTCGCCCGACATAGATCCGATAAGACTGCCAAGTTAGTTCGATAAGCCCGTCCAATCATTCAACGAGTTGATTTATATTATATATTGCTTTTCAGGAAATGCTGTATTATCGAATTTTTCTTTATATACACTTCATTTCTATAATTATAGCAAGGACCGTGGGGTAGTATGGCAAACAACACTAAAGGATCGCCACATTTCGCACCGCGCAAGCTTAATTAATCATCCGGGACAGGCGTTTCGACCACATTTGGTCAACGGTTGAGAATTGGAATCGACGCATCCTCGAAACGGCTGCCTTGAATTCATTAAACTTGTGTGATGCGAAGTGTGCCGATACTCTTGTGTTGTTCGATTTCATTTCTGGTAAAATATGATTGGCAGGTTGGTATCCTCAAATGTGAAGATTTAAGAATACGTAAAATATACTTTATTTATGGTATTTATATGAAAACAATAACAATATATAAACTATTATCCAAGTATACTTTCTTTTATAGAAGTATAACAAAGAAGATGGCTGATAATGTGCAAAAGTTAAATATTTTAATTATAATGTACACATATTTGTATATACACAAATAATATAGATTGATCCATTAGAAATGTTTAATAACAGTGAGAAATTCACATGTGCAGCGTGATTATTTACAATTGTCAAAAATATTTACCATGAAAGTAGGATTGTGGATTAATGGACCATTCTACACCTTCAATAGAAATTTTCTCCTAAGAAAGCTAAATAATAATGAAAATATAGTTATGATTTTGTAACTTTGTTATCTTCGTCTTGATTTTCTGTGCGCGACGAAGATGACGGTAGTAGGTTACCAAAATCTGGTTTCTTATATTCTATTTCCTCAGCACTGAATTTACTCCGTAAGCTATCCATTAAATTGATTATAGTTTGTGGATCGCACACAAATTTATAAACATACACACCTCCTAAAAAATAATAGTAATGGTAAATACTGTAGCAAGCTAATTAGGTTATATACAAAATTTATGTGAATGTAAAAAAGCAGTAGAAATTCCAGAAATGTCTTTATTCACTTGACAAGTGTATTTTTAAATAGATTAAAGTAGAAGATTTCGTAAGAAATTAGTGCGAATATTTTAATTCTTTGAAACACCACTATTCAGAATTCTTAAGAATCGCTTGGTTTAGAGCAGCAAAAATTAAACTCCAAGAGTAACTCTCACTCCATGTTTTCTATTTTCGAACGTACCCCTAGCAGTGCTGATCCATGATAAGTAGGTTTGCGTTTCATTACTAGTAAAAAGACACCAATAGTAAACAAAATAAATTTTCTGCTTAAATGAGGATTTCTTAAAAAATTGCTTGTGGATACGGTGCATCTTAACCATTAGCAATGAATGTGTTAAGTTGTTTTGAAATAGAAAATTTAATGATTAAATGATTTGAGCTTTTGTTCACAGGAAATATATTAAAATAATTTAGACATTATGAAATAAAATCACTCTCTTTTTATTGCTGCTATTAATGTCTTTATTCACAGAGTAAATCTCACAGTTAGAGCCAATCAAATAACGCTATACCAGCTAGATTTCGGTTGTGAATTTTAATCCACGATTACTCTGTAAGTAAACCTAAGAATATGCATACCTGAAACTTTTTGCATAATTCCTTTCTCATAGTAATAGCGAAATGCCCTACTTAATTTTTCATAATTCATAGTGGGTCTATTCTTTTGTATACCCCACCGACGTGCTACCTACAAAATTACATTTATTATAATACCCTGATTTATAATAAACATACGAACTTCATCCGGATCAACTAGCTTGAATTCCAAGCCTTTCCCTGTCCATTTAATAAAGCTAGCATTTTGAGGTACTGCTAACAAACCAATTAAGAATTGCCATAATTGTAACGAGGAGGTGCTATTGCTCTTCTCTACCTTCCCTGTTTTTGTTCTTTCCATGAACTTATCCATTTTATCTAGGCATAGAAATATTGCGTACATCACGTTATAATTGTAATAGTTAGCATTCCTTACATTTGCCGTGTTTATACGGAGTTTTACGGCTTATCCTTTCCATTTCGAATGGTGGATCTACAGGAATTTCTATAACTTCTATAGAGTCTTCTTGATCAGTGATTCTTTCCTTATTGGCTTTCAATAAGGAATCTTCACTATTATCGGGTTCTCTGTGTTCTATTTTGATAATTTCAACTTCCATCTGGGATTCAAGAGGTTTCAATTTTTTCCTTAAGGAAGATCGTGTTTTCCTTTTGTTACTCAGCTCTATTTCGGTTTCCATATTGTATATTTTATACGAGAAAATTAAGTAGCGGATATGGATTTCCGGAATAACTGGTTATAGTTTTATGTTTATAATGCGCTGCTATACAATTTCCAATTTTTGATATGGTCTGTATATGAATTGTCAAAAAATACTGTTATTGATGTAACGTACATAAATTTATCACAGTGATTAGAAACTTTCAATGTACCTGCTTAACTTCGGTTTTATCTAAGTTCATCGATGTATTATTTCAAAGTTTTTGGGAAAATTAAAACGTATATATCTGGTTCAATTTTTTATTGCATTCATTCATTCATTCATTTCATACAATTTCAATTTATAAAACACGATTTTACATGTATGGAATTGTCACTTTTAACGGAACTGTTCCATTAATACCAGTACTCCCTGTAAAAGTGTTTATAATATTTATAAAAATGTATAATTTTAAGAGAAATAACAGTTTCTATACAAACGCAGTAATAATCCGCATTTTTAACATGAGAATTGACCCATAAACAATTGTTGCCAGTAACAAAGTGACAATGTTACAGATTCAAACAAGCAGCACTTGACAATGCTTAGGAGGAAGGGAAATTTTACCATTACATAAAGTATTCATAAGAGACAATTTAGCGTACCTCGCGCGTTTATAAAGATATCTGCAGCGGTAAATCCTTCCAGGATGGAAGAGTAGAGTATGTAGCCAGTAATGACGCAGTCGTATTGATGTGATCGCATTGTGTGGTATTGCTTTTACAAGCTCAATTTTTTTTTTAGTTGAACGCACACGTAAATATAACGGTACATGATAGTTCTCTGTGTGTTCCGGCAATGTTGTGAATGTGTCAGAAATATGCGTTTGTGTTGTTAACAAATTTTTGAGGAGTACCTTTGTTTCATAGAGAGAAAAGAACACAAAACGGCGTTAAGCTGACGTTATTCTGTGTGCCTCGTCAAAAACGGTCATCTCAGAGCGAATGTGTAAGTGTTTTTAGCATCTCACGCTTTTTTTTTTCATACGAGCATGTATATAATTGTTTATATCGACACGCCGTTGGTCCCTGAAACTGATCCAGCGATTTGTATGCAAACTTAAATACATACATGCCGCTGTCATGACGTATTATTACCGTTGCGAGTTATAATTAAAAGCATTGTACCCCACACGGCTTATAAAATGTATTTTACAGGAAACGTTGAACACCACATCGGTACTTCACGTTTATTAAATACGGATTCTAGGCTAGAGGGTTAACTAAAGTTAAATGTCCCTAGACAGGAAGACAAAAAGCCAGTGACCTCCATCCTCTGACTTCACATTCCCTTACTTTATTATTTATTATATAGAAACTAGCAGATCAAATTAATATTTTCGTTAATAACTAAAATAATTAAATCCAGTGTCCAGTAAATGGAATTTTCAGGAACTGCTATTTTTTGGATTTTAAACGGTGCGTTGCAATTTTAAGTGTAGAGGTATATAGGCTGCTTGAGGATGACCTTACTTTAGCTTTATATCAGAAACTAAGCAGGCTTCAATTTTGTAAACATATCTTGTCCGAAGAGGCGAACTATGAGAAGATATCGGAATTTTTCCAACTTCCGGTTTTACCGGAACTAACTTAAATTTAATTTTCTTAGAATTAGAAAATTTTCGAAGACTTTAGACATTACCATTTTAAAAGTTAACTTGATTTTTATGAAGATTTCAGCAAGGATATTGTAGTATTTTATCGTTTATTTATTCGTTTTATTGTTTATTTATTCGATATGTAAAAGTGTTCATAAATGATTATTGTGAATTAGTAAATTATAAGTTATGAATATGGGCCATTGAAAAACATTTTTGTGTTAATATTACATAGGATGTATTTATTTAAGCATATTAAATTTCAAATATTAATATCTACGCCTTTTTAAATAGAACACTCTGTATCAAATGATATTACATTTCCCTATACATAAATGGCAAGGATACAAGCAGTTTTATAAAACTTGAAAGATCAATCTCAACAAATTCCTCCTCAATTATTTTTTTTTTCTTTTTAATTTCTGCTCTAAACTGTCCATATTTTAAACTCTAGACAATGTTTAATTAATCGAATTAATCGTGGAACTGCATCTTTAGACCGTATCGCCCTTTCCGAGTATCTTTCTCGAAACAGAGATTCTCCATAATCAACAAATTCAGATAATTCTGATTTGTCAATTACTTTTACGAAATTTTTGAATACAATAACAGTGTTTGAGGGATTTCCCTGCTCTATTCTTCTTCGAAAATAAATACTTGCCGCAAAAAAAAATGTATATTTTAAGTAAGTCACTCCATGATAACAAAATGAGCTGCTTTCCTTTTGTTTTATTAATTTATTAATAATTGTACTTGTTCTTCAGAATACTGTAGTGAACCGTACTTAGGGTGAATTAAAAGGAACATGCATTTGTTGCTTTGGACACTGATAAATATAATTCTAACCTAACTTTCCATATCGAGAAATGTAAACAAAATGAAATTCATGGGAGATAAGGCGTACATGCGGGGAGTGTAATTGTCGAGAATATCAATAATCCTATGTTTTGCACATGCGTCAACGTATGGAACAGTATGGAACGGGGAAGAGGATTTCAAAAAAGTAGGGCTTGGAACTAGCCGTTCCTTTTAAATGGAATACGCATCTTTAAAATTTGTACAGTGCGCCTGCTCTATAGTACAGCATTGTACAACATGTAACAAAGAGACGCTGGACTAAACTAGAAAAGTATCGTAAAAGTAATGTTCTATTTAAAATGGAATAGATTTTTGCTGAAATCATAAAAATCAAGTTACTTTAAAACAATAATGTTTAGACCTATCGAAATTAATTACTAATTTCAACTGTTTTATAAAAATTAGGGAAATCCATTTAAGAAAATCAAGTTTACGGACAGACCGAAAGTTGAAAAGGTCCAACAAAATAAGTCTGCAAATTTACAAATTGTGCTTAGCTTTTTATATATGGCTAACGCAAGCTCATCCTGCGGTATCCTATATTGTTAGTTTACTGAAAAACCTATTCATATGCCTGTTATATAACATTGTAAATTCTTGAATGTACATATGCAATTTTCTCACTCGATTTTATTGGATATTCAAATATAATCTCTCCGAATCATTGTAAATCATAGTATTTAAAACGGTTCAAAGAAGCAAAAGTGTAATGCTGCAATTAATTTTATCCGTTTGCCCTAATTCCTCCCAATTACGCTTTAAACGAGTAGTTCATACAGATGGAATTCCTACAATTGCTGCTGCAATTTAGTTTAGGATGAACAAAAGCCGTTTACATTGCAATTTCTACGTTCTTTTTTTAGAAAGTACTGCTTATGTATAAATACAAGTATATATGCATTGTATTTTTTTGTCACATACCACTTCAAGTAATTGAATAGCCGATTTCACGTTGAGATCGAAGTATTGTTCTTACGGAGATAGCATTGGTTTCCAATAGAAGGGCTATTTAAAGTAGTAGGTTGGTGCCAGGTGTCATGGACAGTAAAAATTATAATCTATCGCAATCTAGCATATAGGTTATTGTTATGGGCCTGTTGTAACGATTTCTATACCAATAAGAAGTTTAAATATGTACCAGCAGCAAATATATAGAAAAAAATAAATAAATAAACCGGTTTGAGCGTTTTTTATTTCTATCATAGTTCAAATGCAGTTGCATTCGTTTGATTATACGGATGTATATTGTTTACAGGCTTTGAAACAAGTGTTTAATATTAAGCAAATGTGTAAACGTTATTTTTAGTACAATTCCATCAACTACTCCAAGTAACCACATTGCTTAGTGAGTTAACCAGCGTGCATTAGCGAAACTCACTAGACAAGTGTTAGAGTTCAACATAAACCAAATAGATTTATTTGTTTGTAAATTTAAATGTAATAACATACAGGAAGTTTGAAAATAAAGCTTCCTATTTAATTTATTGATGAACGGTACATGTTAGGTATAGAGAAATGTTTGCAAAATAACAGTTACGACTGTACAGCTGGCATGTATTCAAGAGAAGCATCTAAAATCGTACCAGTATACAGGATGTTCTATTAAAAAAAGAAACACGTTTGTATCGTGCGCTGCGGAAAATGAACACCTCGTATACTTTAGTGTAATTCTATGTTATGTAGCATTTGTCTCCGAAGGGTTTATATTTGAAAACTTTCCACGCACTAACTGGACACGCTATATATTTGCAAATATGAAAACGAATATATTTACATGCAATTTATTATAAATCGACATTCCGATATGAGCTAGAGGAGTTACTTAATCATTGTGGCTGACGATCAAGTCCAGAAGAATATTCTTTTTTATTTTTATTCTCTTATACGAAAAATGATTTTATAATAAATGCATATACTTACAATAAATTATTTTCACATATCAGTTTTGAATATAAAAATTAATGAGTCTTATGTGGTGCCTGATGACTAACTTGAAGAAGACGATCCAGACAGGTGAAAATAAATCCATCGGATTTTTCCATTAAAACAAAAAAAGAGTGGCAATACTGCCTGTGTGTATGTGCCAGAGCAATTTAATATTGTTAAGTACAACCAAGATTTGACGTTAATTACCCACAGTATCGGTAATTTTGTCACTAAATTTAGTGATTTTTCAATTTAAATTTAGGGATAATTATTTTTACAGGGAGTTTTTGGTGGCTGAGTTCAGCTGTGGTGTCGATAATTTCGTTAAATACGCATGCATAGATGACCACCTATGTGTCTTCTATGTACCTTTCTTCAGTATATTTTGCGTAATTTTCAGGTCAAAAAATATGAACATTAATGCAAAACATCCAACAATTTAAGATAATTTTTTTGTTCTTAAGTGACAAAACCACGAACAAGACACAGGTATAGCGAAAAATTCGGAAATAATTTCTCTACATGACTTTAGAAAAATATACAGGCTATTTCATTTAAAACAATTAAAATAACAGCAGTCAACGTGGCAATGTAAACACTAGATGCGTTACATTTCATTATAATTACCATTTGTGTTTAGTTACATAATTTAAATTCCCGCCATTTTGTGCGAATGTTTATATACATTCGGTGCAACCGAACTGAGGACTTCAGAGAACATTGTTTTGTTATACAAAAATTCCATGCACGTAAATCGCCGCCACTGCGTGTGCTTAAGATTTTACCCGTCAAAGAAACAGCGAGATTTCGCATTATGTCAATTATCTCAAAAACTAAGATAGGTTGATATAAGGAATATTGACGAAAAAGATATATATATGAAACAAAACAAACATGTATCGTCTGCTACGGGAATTGAACACCCTGTATACTTGAATACAATTTCATGCACTAAATGGACACGTTGTATACCTACGTTACCCAACGAATTTACTCTCTTAAAAAAATAATTAAGTCATGTCAAAGCTAAGATCTTGAATATAGTGGAACAATATAAACCATCCACATTAAGTGGGTACAATCGTTATTCCTAAGATCGACCATTCTCTACTTTTGATAATTAACACGCAAGAATATTTGCTAATGATGTTTTTGTTCAGTTAACAAATACGAAATTTTGAATTTTCTGCATAGTACGTGATGCATTTGCTTTCTTTTTATTAATTGCATCATAATTATTTATTATTGTTGAATCGATTATAGCGAGGTAGGCATGGTTCATACTTAATTTCACCTTGAAATATTTTTTTTTATTATTTTTTATTTTTATTTCCACACGCAACTCAAATAAAATGTAAAATATGTGGGATAAAAAATACATTTTTCATATTTGTTTCGTTAACAGTCTCATTAATATCTCAACAATCTAAGGCGACCCAGCAGTATTTTCAATAATCAACAATATTGATAATCTCAACAATTTTCAACTAAATGTTAAAATATTTCACAATCTTGACAATCTTCAATCTAGTGTACATTTTTTTCTGATGCGGTTAACCCCTCAACAAACGTTTTACCCTTGGAATAAAGCTCCTCGTTTGACGTGGCAACACTCCTAATTGTAAAAAGCTCAATACGATCTCAATGTGAAACCGGCTATTGTAGTAATTCTCATTTTTTAGTTATCTATAAATTGTGGGTAGGAGTGAAACAGAAAGTTTTTGTTATTATCTAGTATCCGTAGGGCTACTTTAAGAATTTTAAATATTTGTACATATCGATTTTTAAAATAAAGATGTTTTCACTGAAATATTTTGTGCAGATCATATTTTTTATTTTTGCAAGTAGATTAGTTGAAATTGAATGCAGCCGCTCTTTAAAAGCTTTTCACGTTAATAAATGTGCGAGGATTCTAAAAAAAAATTAAAATTGCTTGTATCTATTTAAATATAAAAATAATTTCTGAGTTTGATGGTCTTTACCTGTAAATGGTTCCAAAATAAGTAACTTTAGTAACTCATATGTACTAGATACGTGGACGTTAAAAACATCGAAGGATATTAATGCAGATCTAAAAGTTGCCAAAAAAAAAAAACTCATTACTCAATTCTAATGACGTAATTCGTGTTTATCTCCAGGAAGTTTGATTTTTTTCGAATATTTTTTGTTACTGATATTGTACTTATATTCTTTATATAATTTAAACTGTCTTGTGTAGGTGTAAGTCGCAGTTCATACATTTTAGTTGAACTTTGAATGAGTTTACTGTAACGGGTTTCCTTCAAATCGAACAGTTATTTCCGTTTAGCTTCCATAAACCACAGCTAGTTATTTAATTAGGAACACGTACTCGTCGTGGGTATAATAATACAGTGTATTTATTTAAGTTACCTACATAGTAAAACGAAATAATATTAATAATAGAAAAGTCGCCGTCTGCGATCATTATTAGTAAAACGGCCTGCTGTTGGGTGTCTCCAGTGGTATTTAATCTTATTAACCTTAGTTATACCAGTTTATATTTCTCTGTTAGCATAATGCATGTGTTCGCCTTTACGTCACCAGCGGCAATTCTCTTCACGATTACACGAGATGTCGTTTATTAATGGTTAGATATGTGAACATTCTGGTATACATCTGTACTACAAAAAGGCATATAAAAATAAGCCCATAAGAACAATGAACCTTCCTAATTAGTATGCTTAATAGAAACTATACAACTTCGCCTGAAATTGTGTTGTTAGCATATTATAAGCATTGTTATTAAATTTCAAGCGTCTAACGCAAGCACCAAAATTAAATATGTCATTGCCAAAGTAAATATATTTTATGCATATCTCAGCTATTTGTTGTTATGATGAATTTCTTTTTTTAAGATCTTATGATCCAGATTTTTTCTAGCAATACCAGTATATATAGCGAGTCCTAAAACAATAAATAATTGCTCTAAAATTAGATGGATTGCAAATCTACATCTCTGCATTTGAATGAAGAGCATTTGTCTACTTCTATTGTTAGACGCCCATGCTTTGACCAATACTTATGACATTTTCAACGAATTTTAAATGAAATGGCCTCAATTATGTTGGTGTATCTCTTTCTTTTTTATTTAGTATCTTAAACATGACCAAGTTAGATCTACATCATGGCATGAACAATAAATTTGTGAACACTCAGGTAGGCTCTGAAATAAAATTATGCAGGATTTTGTCGAAACAATTGTTAATAGTTATTCTAAATTTCCCCAACTTCACCTCTTTTGTTTTCCGTAAAAGTGGTTATTGCTGAAAGGGTGGAAAATTTTATTTATGGTGCCGAGTAATGCCCTCGTGTCACAGCAAGAGTTTCTAATGGAAGATGCGGTGAAACGTAAGTACGTGAAAGGACTTGCTCAAGAATTTGAAGCAATTGGATTGGAAGCGAGGAAGAAAATTCGTGGTAATGAAATTTGAATGAACACTTTTGGGAAATCTTTTTTTCCTAAATAGTTAACAACTTCTAAAGCATTCCTTCCTATTGTAATGAAATACTTCAAAATATTGTTATTGCCAACGCTTATGGAGGAATTGTTTACTTACTAAATGCATATTACTACTTTCTTTGGAGAGTAAGGTTTCATTTGAGGTGTCACACGGTGGATTATTCTGTTTAAAATTTTTGTATAGATATTCATGGAGGTGCAGGTGTAAACGTCATAAGCGTGATTCAAAGCGTGATCCGCTTGCAATAACAGTTTGGAAATTTTTAGTTTTGTTATAAAATAGGCGAACTTTTAAGAAATTATGATGGATATTCATGTACATTACTATTGCGTAATTAGTTGATGTAAACAAACCATCCGGTAGTACATAAGTGGTTGCATCTAAATTTAGACGCCTGTACATGTTGGGATACGATACTTAAGCATCGCCATTGAGAAGCGTCATCGCTAACTTAAAAAAAAAAACAGTGGGAAAATATTTGCCTATGAAATTACCATCTGTACATGTACACCAGATTAGTAACTCGCTAACAGAAAGATCTTAAATTACAGACGATATCCTTGGAAATATCAGTAACAGTCTCTATACAGTGCAAACCACAACAGTCTACTTTGTATAACATGAAGGCAGTTAATAGAAACTTAGGCTATAAGCGTAAGAGTCCGTGAAATTTCGTGTTTCTAAACACGATTTCGACGGAACTGGAAAATTGTTGGAATTCTTAATTGTATATGTACTTAACGCCTGTACATACATAAAACTCTCACTCCAACTTATCTTATCACACTTGGATTTCGGATTTCACGCGTTTTACCGCGTCTGTTTCGCATACATCATCGCGTGAATAAGTTTCCTGTGTACTGCACACTTATCAAGTTTTACTTTAAATCTCCTTCCTAACTTTTTGCTTTCGAAAAATGTGATTTCGGTATTTAATTTCGATGGTACGTAAACACGTTTCGTGCGTATGGCGGTTCTGTAAGTTGTAAATAAGAAAAACTCGTTCTATGAGGTTTAATTGCAGTCAATTGAAACGACATTGCGAAATTAGGTGTTCCGTATTAGTGATAGTGCGTGTATATCCGTTTTAGTTTGTATTTGGAATGTATTCTTACTAAATGTTAGTGCGTTTAAGTTGTGTCGTGATCTTATTGTCCGAAATATGGGGCTTTTAAAGAAATCTAAATCCCTTTGTATACGGGTAAGTTTTTCTTGGAATTGAATCTGTCGTAGGATATTTTGAGAATATGACTTACTTAAACTTAATTTGAGATAGAAAATATTATAAATACGCAAATAATTCAAAGAAAGAAAAATTAATATCGTGTCACTTTACTCTAGTATCTTGGATGTAAAAAGTTCCTTAACATGCTTCATTAAATATCGCTTGCTTACTGAAAATATCTTATTTTGTTGAAATTTTCTTTCTTCTATTGCATGTTTATTTATGTTAAATAAATTATACCAATATTGTTGAACCTGTTGAATTCTTACACGATTCTACACTAACAATAGGCTTGTATACAATAACTCTTCGTACAAACACGTAATAGAATCAATTTAATCGTTACTAAGTATCCTGCTTTGCCGGAATTAAATTTTGACAATAATCCATGATTAAAGCAGTTGTTCTTAGATATCATCATAACAAATTTCTCATGGCCACTTCTACAGTAATACGGCAACAAAAGCATGGAACAAATGTGCTATATAAAGACGAACTGGATACTTTCTAATGCTTCCACGGAGATAAGTGAAGGCGTATTATCTAAAAAGCACACTGCCTTCTTCCATCATTTCCTGTGTATTACTTGGCCGAGATCCATAAAAAGGAAACTTAATTTATAAAGAACAGACAATGCAATGTGGAACTAAGGGAGTAAGCAACACATTTAGCGATAGTTGCCGTCCCGCCTACTAGTACTATGTGTACATAAATTTCAAGTAACAGCTCCAACGGAATTGTAAATACAATGACTCTATTGTCTAAACGATTTTTAACATGTACGTTATGTGCCACGTACACGTCTAAATTCTAAAAAAAAAAAAACAAAGTAATTGATATGAATTAATTCCCGAAAAGATAAAATGGGAGACTTCAGTCATTGAAATTAACGTTCATTGTCTGAATTTCAATACTAGATAATGATTATTTTATTTGATGCTAGCTATCCTGACTTTACAGTGGATTACATGCGAGATAGGAAGTTTATATCCATATTTGGTTTACTCTCGGATTTCCCAATGTGGATATCATTAATTACATAAAAGTGATTCACGATTTAAAATGTTTTTTTTTTTTGTAGTGCACTAAATGGTTAAATTAAAAAGTAATCCAACGAGATTTAAGATTTTGACTTGTCGTATGCATATGGATGCATGGCTATTTCTTTTGAATTAAAGAAAGATATAGTTTGATTTTATAAATAAATTTAATTTAACTAACACTAGATGTGTGTAATAAAAGATCAATATAAAATTAGAGCTATTTTTAATTAATTAATTGGTTCCAAAAAGCGATTCGCAACTGGGATCAAATTCTCCTATAAGAAATAAAGGAAATATAAATAACCTGTTTCCATAACCAAAAAATAGTTCTGCATTTTAAATGTTATAATAACGTTAAATAGAGAAATCAATAAAAAGTTATATGATTGGAATTAAAAAGGAATAACTTCACTTACTTGTCGTGTAGGAGGAGTTCAATATTAGCGACGTGACAAATAAGGGACTATTTGATAGTACTAGTAGAATTACCGACTTTGTTCTTTCAAACAGATTTTACATCAAGATAAAGACATTTTCCAGTAAGGTAAGAATGGCAATTAATAAGAATAGTGGGAGACTATCCATGCAAACGATCACATTTCGTTGTATCTGTATCATGTACACGATTTGCGCGAAAATTCCGCAGAATCTGTAAAAATTGTAACCCGAGTTTCGTATCTAGGAGTAACCTTCGGTTTTAGAAGCAAAAATCCATCAAAATTTTAGTTACCATTATTTATATCAGGTTATTACTCACTCGGGTAGTGTTAACCAGGGTATATATTAATAACTGTATAGTATTTAATAGCATTTCAAGACCTCGATTATGTGGATTCAAGGTTGTAAATTCAACAAATATTAACACTGAAATGCACTTTGTTCAATCCCGCGTAACTCATTGGAGAAAAAATTAATGCCAAACGCGATTTAAATATAAATGTATGCGTACAAATAGTAATACGGGAAAAGGCTTGAAGATGACTTGTACGTGGCATACAAGGAACCAAATTTTCTGGAACTGTCGAATTGTGCCTATTCTGTAAATGGCAAGATTTTCAGTGTAAACTGTAAATTTTCAGAAATATTTCCGTAGGTATAGAATGATCGATAAATAGTAAACCAGGCACTTAAACGGAATAGCCTGTATATTATTAATCAACCTAATATAGATTTCAGGTACATATTTCTAACGGATTTCGAGATATTTACAATATTCTCCTCGATCGCATAATTTTAGATATATCCATTTCCTTAGAAGAGATCGAAAATGTAAATATATTTTAACGTAATCTTTCAGAATATTAAATTGCAGACTTGGTTTTATCCAAACATTATAATTAGAACATACATGCTATTCGGAATTGAATACCAAACATTTCCAAATTCAAACACCAAAAACGTATTTTTTTTTTAAATAACGCCGCATATTTTTTCTGTATCCAACGTATAGGAAGTTTATATCTCCTAACGTTTCTGTGTAATGAGGCGTACGTTTAACATTTAATGTAACAGGGATATTTATAGTTAAGCGAGAGTCATCTGGGTATTTTATATTCCATTCAAATGATCTCTGCTGTTATGATTGTTTGGTTACCATGACAACAGTAAATAAAACACATTGATATTGTTGTTCTTAACTGTTGATTCAATACTTAAGCAACCGTGAGTAACTGCTTACTAAATGAATTATGATAAAAAATAAGTTAACACATATGAGCTGAGTACAACATTTAGGATGCTCAGAAATATACGAAACAGTTCTTACAAACGTTTGCGCAAATGTATCGAGGAAAAAGGAAGGGATTACGAATATTCTCTCTATGTAAATAATTAGCACTAATTATTGCAATAAATATTACAATAAAGTTTATATAATGTATTTCATGTTATTACTTCTTTTTAAGATTTTCTGTTTTGATTTTAAATTTACGCCAACATATTTTCGTTTACATTAGTTATTGTTAGCCTGTTAAACGCGTTCTTGTTCTCTAAAAAGATACATATTTCTTACTTTCATTTTTACGTTGGTGGAATTAATGTTTCCAGTAGCATCACATTTTTATATTAATTAACGATTCTTTTCGCTTGTGTACATCGTCGGTCAAGACAGCCCAGCTTATACATTCTACGGCCTAAGGTGCAGCATTTCTTACATTTTTCCTAATATATAAATTATAGTTGAGTGTAGGTTTTATGACCGTAATCCATAGGAGAAATATCTTTCGGGTGTTGTCGCGTACTTGTTGTTTGACTTCACGTTTCGCTGATCATCAAACATCAAGTACGCGACAACACCCGAAAGATACATAAATTTTACTTATTAGTTGTTACCTAACTCTTCTTTACATAGGCTCGAATCAACTTAATGTATATTTGTTTTAAACACGCCTGTATCTCAAAGAAAAAGTAATGTATTGCTAACAATAAACTTGATTAAATATTTTATAGCATGTCAATTGAAACAAGTCACACGAGCTATTATCAACACGAAAGGTGGATCTTCGGTGAAAAGAAAAATTATCCATTATTATATAGGAATCATTCCGTTACATACCGGTAGTTTTTATTCCCCGTGGTTTCAATTCTAAAAGGTTTCCACTTGGTCCATGAGCACCAGTGTACTTCAGAACTTTCTGACCAATTTATATTAACTAACCACACTATATTATACTAACTACAGTTGAATTGTTTGGATCTTCTTTGTGAACTGAAAAACCAGGAAACGTGTTTATCATTTCGGTGATAATTAAAAACGAAACCATTCTTATTTACGATTTCTAGTTACTGATATTGCGGTTTTTGCAGCTACTAATTTTCTAGGATATTCATCGTCCTGAAAATTCCAAACTGCACAGAAAAGCCACAGATAATGTATGCAAAGAATATCTTTTTTAATGTACCATAATAAAAATTAGAAGCAATGTTTGCTAAATTAAATTACTGGAATTATACTAAATTTTATCTCCAACATATCTACTTCCGCTCGGTCCGAGGAATTTTTTCTCGACAAAACTCTGCATTTTCTCATACAAACCACGGCTCTTCAGGAAATGAGCTTTAATTATATCAGATTTGGTGTATACAATATATCCGGCAATTTTTTGTTTATCCACCGCTTACTTTTGTGATAGCTTTATCATTTTCGCCACTATATCTTGACGATAGATTTTGATACATAAACACCTAGATGACCGATTTCCTTCCTATACTTGACTGTTGCAAGATTTTGCCTATTCGCTTCGTCACACGTTCTGTTTTATCAAAATCTATACCAGACATATTAGTTTCTTTTATTTTCTGCTCTAGATTTGATGGACCTGGCATATTGTTTCCAATTTCATTAATTCTCTGCAATATTGGTATATAATAGTAGTTAGTATATAATAGGTTTGTTTTAACAGACGTTGGAACCGTGTGAAGTATATGCAAAGGAAATTGGCATTCCAACAGTCATAGAATTAGTTCCAAATCAATTCCAAGATTTCATTCAAATGCTTACTTAGGCAGCTGGTCGAAATGATAATTTATTCGCTTTAATTGGTTTAAAGCTTTTTCTTTTTACGGCGTATTTACACGAAATGTTCATTAAAAAACAATGTTTCCTCCACTTACATGTAGAGAGCACAACACAAAGTAGACATTTTGCACAATACTTTATACAAATACGTATAATTAGTTGTGATGTAAACAACAAAACAGTTCTAAAATAAACTTTAAAATGGAAAAAAGGAACATAGAACAAAGGTACGGTTAACCAATGTTAAGCGCGTTTCATGCCGAAGTTCTTTGTCCAGGGGTATGGAATAAAGGTCTATGGTCGTAATATAACTATGCTGAAATTAAATCCGCTTTTTATGATTTTCTCTTTTGCCTGCATTTTGGAGACATCTTGATATTGAGCAATGGTTCGCTGTACAATGTCAATGAAAGACAAGTTTGGAAGCTGTGCTAGCCAGTTAAGAAAACTGACGCCATAGTTACACAAACAACAATCTTAGGAATAATTTATTTATTATTATTGTTTGTAATTCTATTTACATTTTATTGCTCCATCTGTTTCTAAGCACGTGTACTTCTCGTAACATCTTCATACTTTGACACTCCCAGATGTGAAACATCCTTAACACTTCTTACCAAGTTGCTTTGTAACAATTATAACTTTGATCAAATTTTTTTGCTTCAGGACAGCTGAGGACATTATTTTCAACTGTACACCAGTAAACTGTAAATAACTGTAATAAATTATCAGTATCACCAATTATTGACCGTATTCAGCGGACTTGCCGATCTAATAACAGGTAGAAAACAAGGTACATGGATTAAAGCATTCTAACGCCTGCTAGCGTAAATTCGATATTAGATATGTTCTCCAATATGGATAGTTCCCAGTCTATCAACATTTTTTGGCAAACGCACCCATTACCTTCCATCCTGTTTTGTGCAACATTCATGTACACTTGCTACAATTAAAATTGCACCACCAAAAAATGTAAAATAATGTTTATTAGTATCAAAAATGCTTGTATTACTTATAAACATGTAAATGAAAGACAATTCAACAAAAAAAAAGTAGATCAGCTTCGTCTAGCGCGTCTATCCTCAGGTATTAAAGGTAATCGCAGTAAAGGCCGGTAGCTACCGAACCCCATGCGCACTATTCGTCCGTAAACTGTCCTTAATCCCCCTCACTTTCCATGAATGCAACAGTAGAAATTAGAAGAGAAGAAGAATTAGAAGAAAATGTGTTTCTGGGCATTTATTGAGTTGTGTATCCATTTTCTTGATAATTGTTTGCTTGACTCTCAACTACCCAAGAAGAGTCTACATCATTTTATCATTAATTACAGGAATTCTTGTCTAAACTGTTTTCTAAATTAACGATTTTAATATTTTCTTTTGCACGTTTAAATTAGATACAATTGAACAATACGTTGTGTGCCATAACTCAAGCTATCTTTGATAGAATTCAGAGATAGTTATTATTATAGATATTTATACGGGAGAAAGCTTAACTTAATTGTTTAACCGTCAACCACTAATCACTATCAAATACTAATTAAACATCTATTTTTACTTGTGCTTTTGGAAAGCATTCGTTTAAATAGCTCTCGTTGAAATAACTCGCAGGGGGTCAGATAAAATACAAGCTTGACAAGTTAGCGTTGGATGAAAGGTTAATGGCAATTACCTGCCCTTGTTTTCTCTTGCGTTTTGCACAACAATTTAATGACTAAACATCGTTCGCTATTACCTTTTCGTTGTCTACTGGCAAACTCGATCGTTGTCGCCGTATTCTGATGACTCAGACTCGTATTTAAATTTGCATAGGTATCTGTCTAGCAACAACTGATAATTTAAAAAAAAAAAATGAAACGGAGATTAATCGATCGAATGCGGGAAGAAAAAGATCGAAATAGAACATGTTTGTTATTTATACTAAAATGGCGTCATGGGTTTTACATAATATGCCGCTTACTCAACGGCAAACGTTTCAGTGTTAATTTGTTATTCAAAGAAAAATAATTGACTGCTGGAGCTTAAAGCGTGTGTATATGTCCACCTTGAATGCTTATATCGTCATTGTCAACATTACGATCGCGATATATTCTACTTTTCAGATACTTTTTGTTTGCATCAAGTATTGATTTATTGCGCCGTGTTATTAAAATTAAAATTAATTAATAACTTCTGCAGGATTTTTATTTTATTTAAGAAAGAATAGCAAATTAAGACATGGAACATTGAATCGAGGTCGTGACATATCCTATAAAGTAATGAGAGCACTAAAAACAAAATTCTGGTCTTTGCAACTGCAACGACTATGCTGACCTACTTATTCACCTAATTTGCATAGTTTTTGTTCCAGTTCTGGTATGTGTTATTTGCTTTCTACGCGTTGTCTGCTTGAGAAGGTACCAACCAATACCATGGGGAGTTGTATAACATGCTCATTACTATTGTTGTTGTGGGCAAATGAAAATACGAGTAGGAGTATAATAGTGAAATTATAATATCTTTGTTTCCTTGTAAAAATTTCTCTCCTGGGCGAGTGTCGTTCAACACTGGAGAAAATAGAAAAGCAAGTCGAAGCTTTATAATATTGTCCTTTTAACTGTAGGTAGAATTTTATATGGAGTTGTAGAGATAAATTCGTAAATTGCTTATTTTACTGTATTTTACCTTGTGTGAAATGGCTGGCTCATTTGGTTTGTTTAAACAAAGGTGTAACTGATATAGAGTGAAGTGATTTAAAAAATAAATATGACCAATTTTTCCTCAAATATGTAAGATATAATATTTAAACTGTAAAGTCAATAATACACCATTTTTTGAAATTATCCCTGAAACGCGCTATTAAATTATTACTGACTTTGTTGGACAATGTTTAATGATCATGGGATCTGCCGTTAACAGCTCAGAAAGAGCCTTAACTTACATAAACGTTGGCAATTTCTTCACTAAAATTCGTTGCGCGCTGGGTTTTCTGGATCCTTATCCTGCTTCCTCCAGTTCCATCGGGTTGATGATCTTCCTGGGGTCCTCGGTCCTCGTTGTTTGGCTCTCGGAGTCTTCTCCCTGGACTCCCTCCTCGGTTACTAAAACAGAAAAATATGGGTAAATGCGCGCTATGGTGATACCTATATACTCAGGTGATCGTAAGTGGTCTTGTGCCTCGATCCCGAAGGGGTTCTTCGGGTGGTGGCGTTTTTCATCGCGGGATTCTCGCTGGTTAGCGTTTTCCGAAAGGAGTTTTTGTTGAGCCGTGCCAGGAATTCCTGCAGCCGCTCAAGTGTGTCAGTGTAGCCAGCGAGGTGCGTCGGGGTACGTGGAGTACTAATCGCAAGCAGCGATTCTGTACGGTCGAGAGGGAGGTAATGTGGGTGGGTGCCGCCGTGATCCAGACGGGACTGGCGTAGATTAGGATCGGGTGTATGTGTGTCTTGTACAGCATGACGTCCGTTTTAGGGTTGAGGTGGGAATTTGTAAGGATGGGATACAACTGTCTGGCTGCACCTAGTGCCCTGTTTCGAGCGCTTCTGAGATGCTCCGCGAAATTCAGCCTCTGGTCTAGGATCATTCCGAGATACTCGATCTTGCTGACCCAATCGATCTCCGTCGCTCTGACTTTGATCTTTCGAAGCGGACCGTCTTGTTTCCAGGCGAACGCAATCGCTTGCGTCTTCCCGGGGTCTAAAATTCTTTCTGTTCATTTGCATCTTTTGTAGGAGGACTCCAACAGCCACTAAAATGTCATTTCACTCTTTTTAAGTTTCAATTTGCAAATGATCGTGCGCGATCGGATATATTACGTGCATTTGTAGTGTGAACTGTGGTTAAAATATATTTCCCCGTGATTCATTGATTCTCTAATCACAGACAAGACTCGTATTGCGCCAAAATGCAATAATAGTATTTTTCATTTCACGTGGCTATTGTAAATGACAAGCAACTCCTTCTTTATGTGTTTGAAACTTACGTCGTACGACTGTGTAATATTAGCGAGTTAAAATTTACATATTTGTTAGAATTCTCAAGATGTGTGCACACGGTATGTAGTGCAATGTTACTATTGTAATCGAATTGGCGTGGGAACATATTCTTCCACATTTTTATGCTGTTATTGTTAATGTTTACAATTTCCTTAGAAACCTGTGTGTTTGAGAATTTCTTTGCAACATGAAAGAGATAAATTCTATATGGAATTCTGAGCAACAGTTAGCCTAAGAGGATTTCATTCGTTTTACACGCAATAAATAAGATTAGATATAAATCTTTCACCAGCAGTTCCTTTCGTAAATATACATTTGTTATACCATATTGTGCCCATACTATATTCATACAGGCTATGGATGTGAAATTGTAATGTTGCATGAAATGGAGTATATCACTTCGAAACGAAGCGAATTCTTTTAGGTTCACTATGACAATTTTTGTCGGCATTTTCTCATCAACATTCGAGTGTACATCTCCATGTTTTTGTACGTGTATATATGACATAGGTGCTTGTACCTTATCGAATCGCTTTGTGTCCAGTTTGTGAACCGTGATAAATAAGCTTGAAATTTATGTTCATGGATTAAAAGGTTAAACGACGCATACTTTTATATTGCAATAGTGTAACTATAAAAGCAACTTTCACTAACCAATGAGGTAATTAAAATTAAGTTTTCATGTACATGTTTTAAATTGCAACTATAATTACTGCAAGTAACTACTTACGGTAATTTCTGTGAATGTGTACAGTTACATATAATGGGTAGAAGAATTGATCGGTTTCGGGTATCTGGTTCTCTAGAACGGGGTATCCGGGTAACTCGAAGCCCGGTAGTGCGTTGGGCGGATATTTGGCTTCTACACTGAGAAAAATGTTGCGTTCGATGAATGCAAAAGGTGTTGGCTCAACACATTTTTAGTGGTGTATATAAACAACGCAACTGTCGTTGATTGTATATAATTATGTTCGCATTTAGTGTTGCGTCAACATTGTTATATTTAGAGCCACTCTAATGTTCAAATAACTAAAGTTCGCCACTTTTCGTGCGTTTCACAAAATTAGCAGTGACTAGACAGACTCGTATTTTGTCGACTCTCGGGAAAGCAGTAGGCCACACAAATCCATCTTCATGAGACAAATAATATGTCTTAAATATGTACACATTAAATTTGGAAGTTAACGGGGGGGCCTATGTGCGTTCAAAAGATTGCTTTCCACTTACTTCTCTAGACACAAACTATAACATATTTCGTGTTATGTAGCCATGGATAGGCAAACTGCTGCACTGCATTATATTTGGTGAAAATAATATAATATTAATGTTGGATCAAAAGAAAATAGTGTTGCTTGAATACAATAGGCGAACTCAAAAAGTAGCATTGAATCTAATACAATTAAGTGAAAAACGGTAAAACATTTTTTTTTTTTGTGTTGAATTAACGCAATCATTTTTCTCGGTGTAAAAAAGACGGTTTTCGACAGCTTTAATATGTACTATGTACGTACAAGAGACTATATTAAATACTTCTTACATACAAATCGAACTTGACAATTCACACCATAAAAACTTTTATAAACGTACACGGTGAGTTGTGCTTAATGTGGTGGCGGTCACCACATTAAACACAACCAGCTTCTTGCTATCTATCATTTAACTTAAATATCGAAACACGCCTCGAAATTCGTTTATTAATATCACGTATTCGATTATTGTTACCTAGTTTCGGCTTTAATTTGAGATTAAATTGATGTAAAGAAGGCTTCATTTAACTAGTCATATCAGACGTTAATAGTAGTTGCTCAATATAATCTGGCCTGCATATGTTGGTAATCACTAGTCGAAGATGCAATATTATATAATGGGTCATTCCATAGTTTTACGGAATATGCCCTCGAACATTCAAGTACGTTTGTATTGACTTTTTAGAGGATTAACAAATTAACCTGGCTCATGGAAGGAGAAAACTCCAATGTAAAATGCTTTATCTTCTTACGGCCACACTTGTAAATTTCTACTGTTAACTGATGCGAACGTAGCCCACAAATTTGATTCGAAGAAAAAAATTCCACACATCCAAAAAAAATATTTTTTTAAATACTGCAACTTAAATCATAAAATATATTATGCGGTAATAGCCCATGGACTATTACCGCACTATTCACGAGGGGGGCACCCTCCTCGTGAATAGATTTAGATGTCAATTAAACCTTATTTCTATCTTTAGTAGTTCTTTATGTCCATTATGAGCCTTTTGCTTTTTGGGGAAGAAAATGCACGGCTAACTGGATATCTCAGTTAGGAAAGTAAAATGAGTCATTCCTGCAGACTATTGCGCTAGGTAGTATGGCATGATAAGATACATACGCTCATAAAAATGCGGAGACCAATTGAACGGGTTTTTGATAAATTGTGAAACTAAAATAACTCTGATTAAGGCTACTTTCTACGTTTTACCAGTTTTTTCTTTGCTCCAATAGCCCCGTTCTTTCCAGGGAAATTTATTTTGGGATATATTCATGGTAGGTAGGAAGAAAAACATTTCAAAATAGCTAGCTTACGTATACAAGAGGAAACACCTCGCAAAGTCGACTGAACAGCGACAAGTAATTATTCCTTTATGTTGCTCGCCAACGATCTGAAAGGGTGCACCCTCTCGTGAATAGTTTTGGATGCCAATTAAACCTTATTTCCATCTTTAGTAGTTCTTTATGTCAATCAATAAAGAAAATGCGATCGCTGAACTGAAGCTGAATATATCTGCTCACAGGGTACATTATAAGTGTGCCCGTCGTACTTGTTGCTGATTCAATAAATAACTTAATTATTAATTAATTAATACAACAAACAAAACTAAATTTATCAGACGATTATCCAACAATTACTAATTTAAACACATTTTTTTATTTTTAAATAAATCTGTAATAAAGCCACACTATTCTTTTCGCTTTTAGTAAGTCTAAAGCGCGGTTGTTGTTACCACTTAGTCAATATTATCAAACCTGGATCCAAAAACGATTACAATAAGCGACTTCCACTGTATTTTTTCCAAGGTGCATCGTATCAATAATCGCTATGTAACGTATGATTAATATTAGAGGAAATTCTAAGTAACCATAAACTCGATTTAACTTTAGGTTTGTTTGATTTTAAAAAACCAAAAATCAGAACGTGGTCGGAAAGATAACAATTACAATCATATTTGTTATTAAACACAGGCTATGTTTTTTTTTTTTCTGTGTAAAAACAAACCTTTGAGCAATATTTTTTTTTAATTCATCGCAAAAAAATAAACCATTTGCTTCTGTTGTTCTATTGACGTCAAAACAGCGTGTAACAGGAAACGAGCACAGCGCTTGGAACGGAAACTGTAACCGTTGAGGCATATCTTCATCGCACATTCACGAATATTTATACTTCATATACTTGGCTACAAGCTTGGAACGAGTGTATGCTTCGATGTTTTAATGTATGTATGTAAGTACGTTGAAACCATTATCATTCTGGCCTAACCACAGAAACCGGAGTAGGAGTGAATGCTAATAAAGCAAGATGTACGAAGAGTCTTTGTGACTATCTATTCGAAGATTCTGATTTTACGGATATCGAAAAATGTAAGACTTCATATTCTTGAGACATGCAGGCGTCCTAACCTTCAGGAATTGTAAAATTGTAAATCGTAGGAATCCAACATTTTCTGATAACATAATGGAAGCGATAAAGGAAATATATTTCCGTATATACAGGATAATCGACAGATAGCGAACCAAACACCTACTTTGTAATTTTAAATGGGAGTCTCTGCATATTACTACGTTTTTGATTTTTCTATTTAGAAATGAACCAAAATAACGTGAATTTCATAAGTTTATTTCTAACTTCGGGATATTTCCAATTTTGTTAATTGTTTAAATATGGAGATAACTATTTCCTTCAAAAAATTCGAAAGGCAAATATATTAGCGCAAAGTTTTATAGGACAACATTGGTTGCAATTAAAAATGCAACCAGTGTTGTCAACAAATTTACCAGCTTTAAAATCTTGGAGTATTGCATAAGTGCATTTTGAATGTCAACTTAAACGATTGTTTATCATATTGCATATAGTTTGCTCTCGCGTATTTACAAGAGCCAGATGTTCTGCACATGTTTTTGCAGGACACCTGTTACAATCCGATAGTTGCAATACTAAAGTACAGTACATTTAATTTTCCTAAATGGATTGCCTTAATTTTTATAAAATATTTGAATTCAACAATTAATTTGACGTAAAATAATTATATATAGATATATTTCGGTGGGTCGGTCTAAACATTGAAATACATCGATTTCACATCAAATTAATTAATGAATTCAAATGTTTCATAAACATTAGGGCAACCCATTTATAAAACGTTACTTCCAGTGAAACTGGAAATTACATAGACATGCCGCTGCTAGCCCCTTCGAACAAAATAAGTGCAAATTTACAAATTTTAAATCTGCTTAATTTCTGAATGTTCCATTTAAAATAATAAAGTAGGGGCTTGGTTCGCCACTTATTGATCGCCTGTATATACGGAAATATTTTTGAAAACTACCTTATACTTATATGTTACATTATGTGAAAAGTACCTCTCCTCCTACCATTCAACCAATTGGCACAATTTTATAATTTCAAAAGCTTGGGACCCTGTATGTATACTTCTGCCAAATTGTATGTGTATCTTGCATTATTCAAAATTAAAAACCACTAGTCGCTTTGGCGCAGTAGGTGATTGGAAAAAATAATAAAAATTACACCAAAATAATCGTTTTCCTCGGAAAATTCTGATCGTTGGCGAGTAACACAAAGGAATGAGGTGCTTCCTCTTGTATACGTAAGCTAGCTATTTTGAAATGTTTTTCTTCCTATAGTATATCCCGAAATGAATTTCCCTGGAAATAACGGGACTATTTTTTCTCGGAGAAAAGAAAAAACTGGTAAAACGTAGAACGTAACCTTAATCAGTGTTATTCTAGTTTCACAATTTATCGAAAACCCGTTCCATTGGTCTCTGCATTTTTCTGAGCGTATGTGTCTTATCATTCCATATCATCTAGTGCTATAGTCTGCAGGAATTACTCATTTTACTTTCCGAACTGAGATATCCAGTTAGCCGTGCATTTTCCCATTTGATCGTTTCTCTATATCTTTTTTTCTTTCGCAATCCTTATAAAACATCGGAAAACTCTGGCCCTGTATATAATGTGGGAGTAGATTGACCATATCTTTGAAGTAATCATAAAAATAAATCAAGGATACAACGGAAATTACCATCTTATTATACCGAGAAACAGGAAGTTTAAAATTAAATAGAAATATAAATTACTGCGTTGTTTAGAATAAATTTAATAATTTTTAATTATTTTTTTTAATGAACTTTTAAATAAGTTAAACACTTTATTTACGCACGTATACGTATAATTCTGAAAATTTTCATAACAAATGCACTTCCACAGATGACATATGTGTAAATATGAACTTATTAGTATATATATTATACATATTCACAGCACAGTTAATTGCTTTGTTTCTTTTTTTGCGATCACTAACTGTAAACAAATACGTGAATATCGGTTTTCTTAAGCGGTCATGTGTATGCATTGCATACAATATTATATACCTGTATACATATTACGTTGGATATAAAATATGTGGTCCCAAGCTTGATGACTGCGTGACCTTATACGCGAATATTATGTATATATAAGCGATAGTTTAAAAAACAACCGCTATATTCAATCAATAAATACTGCGTTAGCAGCAAACTGTTTGTTACTTGTTTTTCGGAAATAATTATATCGGAAGTTCTATTTCTTTAAAAGAAATAGTTTTAAAGCCAATCGAAGATAATCCTGCAAGAAAAAATCGAGTGGGGTTAAATCAGGTGATCTTAGGTGCCATGAAATTGGCCCGTTAGTTCAAATCCACCTGTTTAGTTTCTCGATAGATATTCTATTTCATCTAAGAAGTTGCCCAAAATATGTCACATAAAATCCACGTATCTTTCGCCGGTGAGAACCTTCATAGATAATGGCCCAATAATTCTGGGTGAAATGATACCACACCAAACATTGAAGTTAAAACGAATTTCAGCAGCTTATCGAGAGCTTTCGGGATAAGCTTCAAAATAATTATGCAATTCTTCTTCACCTGTTTTTTAGCAAAAACATTTTCATTATTATATAATCCATTATTTTTTTACATTTTTGACTTAATCTAGTTACTTTATTAATTCTGGGCCTGTGATGTGTTTGTTAGACACGAAACCGGTCTCCTAATTTGGAATAAAAGGATTTGTGAAAAAAATGTTGAGCCTTTTTTTCAACTTTCCCAACTTATTTTCATTATCTCTAAACGTTCAGTAACGTTTCAATAAATATCGACGTATCGTAATCGGAAAAATGCTACTAATAGTTGAGTGTAGGCTTTCACGACCGTAATCCATAGTAGAAATGTCTTTCGGGTGATGTCGTGTAGCTAATATTTTACTTAAGTAAGTAAGTAAAATATTAACTACACGACATCACCCGAAAGACATTTCTACTATAAAATGCTACTAGTTTGCCAATTTGACTGATCGTCTTATACCAAGCTGCTCTAAGCCGATATAGGACCAGCAACACAAATATCGAGCATGCTATACAGTACCACCCACTTCATTCAATAAAATTGTTCACTGTTGTTATCTTATGGACATCATACTATACGACTATAAATAACTGAAACAAAATACAAGGCTTTGTCCTTCTGGAAGACAATTCCAAATTGTACGTGAAGCTTACTGGAATGTGAATCCTTATGGCACGGTATTTTTAACAGGACTGTGTCTTCGACGTCGCAAAACTTGCCCATGTTCGAGATTTTATCGTCCCAAAGCACGTTAACAATTTGGTTTAATATGTACATAGTTTTTTCGTTGTTCTCCCACACTTGGCACTTGGATATACACCCCCAAATGGGGATTTGCTCCGGGAATTGTCTCCCCCGGGGGATCGAATTTTCTTACGAGTTGAAAAGGTTTGCTATAACTGAAAGAAATCAAATGAAACCACCTGTTTTTTTTTGGGCTGTAGTAATGGACAAAAGTTCTCTTTCGTTTCATGTATAATTGAGCCCGCTAGCAGTACTAGAGATACTTTAAAATTGAATGTAGAGGATTGCGAGGACATTCTGTTCTTCTAGTAGAACCCTGTAAAATATATCATTAGTAACAACAATTATTATTTCAAAAAATAAAATCTAATGATTATGCTGCTAATTTAACAAAAATTTACGTACTTCAGGATTTTTTCGTAAACAACACTTAATATTGTAACGACTGAGGAATTCTATATCTGTATACTTACGGATATTTTTACAGTTGTATGTGTTATAGCATATCTTTTTTAGTCAGCAAATAAATGTTGAACATGTAGATAAGATACGCAAATCAAATGACGCGAATATAAAGAAATCATTGATGCCTGTTGCTAAAGTATGTAGATAGAACATAGAATACTTATGGTATTCGTTGCATTTAAAGTTTTTTTTCTCATGTGTTACGGTCGCGTTAATATCCTAAGGGGTTAGTGCAAACAAGTTCTTTTTTTCTCAAGCACTTCAGCAAGAAAATATCGTTCCATACGTACTTTGGTATGTCAATTTAAATTACTCAGTTTATTTTTCAGAATCGAATTATGGTGCAGTTTTAACTGATGTGCTAAGGAAAGCACTTTCTGTCAATGATTACCTGGCTTCGTTGTGAGTGCTGAATACGAAAGACCTTCTGGGAAGTATGCGTCATCATAATTTCTCTCTACGTCGTTTTTTCAGTACGCCTGAGTTTAGCACATTCTTTATCGATTCGTCAAAGGAATTCCATTCAGGAATCTGTAACCTGACCGGTTTCACACACAAAGTAAAGATTAGATTGCTCTAGTGGAAAGCGCGGTATTTATACCTACTACATACAAAAACTAGATCCTTGTCAGAGAGGTCACGCTAACATTTTCGATTCGTTAACAATGGGTGAATAAAACATTTAAATTTTAAAATATGATAGGCAATATGGCGGCTTACATATGTTGTTATCTAAGTTCCTTGCTATGTAGATGTATGTATATCTTTTCAATATTTTCTTTTCATTTTTTCGCAATACAATCGAGCTTCCATAATCTGGATTAATTAAAAGCGCCGGTTATCTGAATTAGTGAATCATCCAGAATATTTTTGAAATAGTGGAATATGACTAACAATAAGAAAGCTACGTTAAGTTAAACATAAATGAAATTTGTTAAAAAGAGAGCGGCTTATTTCTTTGATGTTATCTTGCTCAGCTTGTATTGGCCGCTGTGTTATGTACAGTGAGATTTTTCTGTTTTGTCTCCCCCCGGGACGATGCTTTCTACCACTTGTAGCTATGCGTTTGGATTATTGTAGTATTCGCAGGTAGATTTTATTACTCCCATTTTAGTTTTTGATTCGTCGGTATTCCCAATAAATCCAGTTCTGTGTTTTTATTTGCCGAACCTAAGTACTTGGCCTTGCCACGCGGAAGATAGTATCGATATTTAGTCGTTGCAAGGGGGAAACAAAACATAAACCAGCCACTGTACATCCACATGAAGCTGACAAAATGGAAGCACCAAGCGAAAGAAACAGTGCAAAGGAACAACTTTTGAGAAACTAAACATCATGAAAACTTCTGGTACCTGAGCTAAAATATCAGTAACAGTTGAACAAGCCTCAATTCAATTTACAAAATTGAAATATTGGTAGAAATTTATTCTTCGTTTTATTCTTAAGTTCATAAAAAACATTGAGTTGCTGTTTATTCCATTTATTAGCTTCGTGCGGTCCCGGCATTAGCTTTCGTAGCATTCATAATAAAGCATTTAAATACATTCAGAACACTGTTAGAGTGAATTGGTACACAGAAAATACGAATTATAGGGTAGATAATGTTAAAATGTCTGATTCTGATTTAATCAAGTGGGGTGAGAAAGGGATTTAAATGAAAAGAACTATATGCATGTAGATGAAACCAAAATATGTAAGCTAATTGAGTAATCATTCAGGTTTTTCCTGGCAAGTTTATGTCATTGGAACTTTTATACTTGCAAAAGATCGATTACTTATAAAAAAAAAACAAAAAAAAAACAATACGTGCATGTATATAATCTTGGCCAATAAAATGGAGCGCCTTAAACTCTATTGAAATATATTTGTATTAATGACTACATTATAAAATTAAAATTTAATATATAAATTAATATTGCGTATGACCTCCTTAGTGTCTATACGTTTAGGCATTGTACCCACCAATTTTTCACACTTCTATTATTTTGGCTTTGGGGAGTATTTTTGAAGAGTGTTTGTGACATCTTATTTGAATTTTCGCGCAAAGTGCTATAGATGCTCGATCGAATTTAGGCTTGGAAATTGTGCAGGCTAGTCCAAAAGAATCCATTTTCATGTCCTGTTGAAGATATTTTTTTTCTGAAAACTTCTCTGAAAAAAATTGAAATAGTGTTAACATATTCTTCAGTGATATTAGGGACAAATATTGCTAAAGTATAGAATACATCCAATTTTATGCTTTAGAGATTGTACAAAATATCTGCTTGAAATTAATTTCGGAATTAATCCTAGACATGCCGAGAAAATATTTGCGAACCTTGATTTCTAAGTAATACGCTGGCGTAATCAAAAAGCGTATAACAATTAGCTATGTGTTGAAACATATGAGTCACTGTTTAATTTACGCAGGCATTTAATTATCTCCGGATATCATACTCTTTATTTGTTTTTCTCATTTTAGTTCAGTACAGATTGTATGTGATAAGTCTTACAAAAGTTCGATGGCAAATTTTTGAGAGGACTAATTTGGAGAACTATATTCGCTTTTTATGGAAAAATGAATGTGCCTCACGGTGATTGAAATGTCATGGGTTTAAGTTTTTGTAGGGCGTTGTCTGTTACTTGTAAAATTAATTTTGTCTTCCATGCTATCTCAAAACTGAAACTTGTTTTAAGTCAGTCTCTTTCTTAAAGATTCATACTTTGAAGTGTTAAACTTTTTTCACTTTCTCACTATTGCTATTTTCGATATGATCGTCAGAGCCGATTGCTCCATTTTCATCCACTGTTTTTTTTATTTTCATCTTCAACAATTACATTTCTATCTATATCTATGAAATCAACTGTATTTACAGTGCCGCCTCTGGTCTAACTTTTTATCAATTTTGATATTTCTGCAAAAATGGATAACGTTAGATTATCGTCCTCATTGGAACTTTCATTGCTGTTAGTAACACTGCGTTCGAAGCCAACTTTTTTGAAACAATTTTGAATTAATATGTTTGTACCATAAGTGCTAAAATATTTCGTCTTTCTGTGGACCCACTTTTCTATCCAATTGGAAAAGCCAATCTGTAAATATCGAAGTTGTCATTCACGATTTTTTATCGGATCGCCGAGTAACTGGTAAATTTCTTATATTCATATTTTTGAATGAAGGTGGGCGAACAGATTTTCCAATAACTACAAATTTTTCGTTCTCCCCAACCATATTGACACAATCTAAAATAGTTTGAGAATACACACCGCTCGTTTTTTAATGCAAATACCTTATTTGGTAGACCGTGATAAAACAATTTCGTCTGATCATATATATGTTCTTTATTATTATATTAGTTTAGGATCGCTCATGTAATCACTGACGTGTCTTCTATGTTTATAAGCGCGCTTTCCCAGAAATTGTTTTGAGTTTTATATTATGACGACTTTTGAAACGTTGCTACCAATCAGTGGATGCACTAAGCTTTCTATAATTTAATTGTTGTGCAATTTCTTTTGCTTTCGGGCACTTACCGACACTGGCACACCCTTACTGCGGATCTTAATAAATCATTCGTAGCATAAATATACCTCTGTTTGAACCTTTTAGATTTTATATCTTTCTTTTTTAATTGTAAACTTCAATCACATTAACTTTTTTTTCTAAAGATAAAGTATGTTTTTTTGTTAGACGTAAACACCTTTTTGGTTGAAAATCACCGCACACACAATGTACTATTCATTTGTTTCTTTGCCGCACGCATATCCGCGCAAGAGGAATAAAATAGGCCCGCGTCCGGTTAGATTGTTTGTGTAGTAAGAGAATATACTTTATAAAAAAAAAAACAGGAACTTTGGAATGTCCATGTCGGAGCATCCGCTTAAGAGAGATTTTACCGTAGTTGCCACCGAGGGGTGAATCACTCCAACAATACCGTGTACGCTGGCATAAATATTCATAATATATGACATTTTGACAGTATTATCAACATTGCCAATATGTTCATGCAATCTGTTATAGTCTCAACAATATTAACAGTCCGTATTATACATTATTACTACACATTCTGACAATCTACAAAGAAAGTACATTTATGAAGAAAGCGTTTACTCTCATATAAAACATTGAATAATTTCAATAATATTTGAAGAATTTAGAAAAAAACTGTAAGCTACTATTATTACTGTGGAATAACTGCTTTGTTTTACCTAAAAAGCAATTTCGAAACTGCACAAGAATGACAATGTTGTTCGCGCTGTTGTCGTGCATACAATTTAATATTGTTTCAAACTTTTTTTCTGAAGTGATTCGTCTCCTTGGTTGCGACTAACGAAGAGAAAAGATTTGAAAATTGGATTGAAAATTGTAAACTTTCTATACCTGAAGATTGATGTTACATTTGTGCCTCACCTTCAAACGAAATTCCTTCAAATAAATGGCCACAAAACGATCACTAAAACTGCAAATAACGTTTAAAAAGGAGTATTCTCTTTATTTTGAATAAGAATTCCCGAAAATAGTACATATATTCTCATAATCTCATATGTTAGAACGTTTGAAATCAGTACCCCTAAATCCTCACCTAAATGTTTCATTGGTGGTGTACTTTACAATCTTTCCATTGGTTTATACTTCCATGTGTGGTATATTTTCAGCGTGTAATTATTCATCAGTTGATAAAATTTGATAATATATAATTATCTCGGTTAGTATAGTTACTTTTTCTATTAGGAAAGCGGCTTGCTTATCAAGGCTTGAAAACCAACCAAAACACCCGATTACCATGTGCGTTACAGATAAATAATTAAAATAAATTAATTATATCGAATATAAGAGTATAACTAAGTTAAATGATGAAAATGTATATAATATAGCTATAATCGCTTTTATTCCGTCTTCATTATTTTAGTATAATGGTAAAATATTTTTATTTTCTTCAAAACTCGTAAATTCGTAGTGTTCTAGGTTTTAAACAAATTAAAGTCGAATACCAATTTTATCGCTGTTGTCATTAAAAAAAAAAAAACCCTACATATTCAAAATATACCCCTGTTGAAGTGAAGCGATAAAGTTGTTTAAGACGAAATTCATAATTATTAAACTGTTCAAAAAGTTCAATAATAATAATTATTCATTTTTTATTTTTTTAAACGAGCTTCAACGAAACCATTCTTCGAATATTTTTTGATAATAATAGTGATGACGATGGAGCAGCTAGTTTGCACAAAATTGACAATTTTTTCAAATGGGATTGTACTCCGGTTTATGGTATAGACCGGCAATTTCTAGGAAGTCACTATACTCGTCGACAAACATCGCAACCTCACTTTGAGATTAAACTGTTTCGTCAATCAAAAACTTTGGAGGGAATCGAGCTCTGACGTATCTAGATTTAATTACTGAACGATCCGAGATTTACCTTCCCTACTTCTGGATTTAATAAAAGAATGCTTTCAGTTAATATGAGCAGTCTGATTTCAATTATCGAATGCGCCTTATGTCTAGGATAAAGTTTGGATTCGTCAACAATCTGTGCGCGATAAAAAATTTGATCGAAAAAATAAAGAGCTTTTGTTTTATTTTGAAATAGTTTTTCAATTTCTTTTCAATTTCGAATTTTAGTATAAAAAAAATAAGTAAAGCAGGATAATCATGGTGAAAATTCCATATGTATAATCTTGCCGTCTGTGTTGGGCACGTGCTTAGTTTTCCTATATGTTATAAATTACGATTCGTCGAGTACCGTACGCGCTCGATATCAGTGCAGATTTTATGAAATCGATCTTATTTAATAATTTTTATCCTATTTATTGACTCTACACAATCGTCGGTTATTTTCAAATAAAGACTTAAAATAAACACAAACTAATAAAGCTTTATCTACTCGTTGAACTAATCACAAACCGAGATATGGAGAATACACGATGCGCAATTTTCCTTTCGAGGAATACTTACACTATGTCGACATCTACTACAAAGAAATTGAACGAAAGCTATTCTGTTAAGGTAAAAATGTTTTTATACAGCGACAACATGATATATACAAGATGGCTACAATTACCGGAAAATGTAAGTAATTAACTTTTCAGTGATTGGCGATATCAACTTTCTTATTTTAAATAGAATAACTTGCAGATTTTAAAGTCTTTGGAAAGGTGATGAAGATACGAATGTAATTACGCCACATACACGCTTCTGTTTTAACTTTTAAAAGTTTATTAGGATATGCAACAATAAATGTTTTAGTAATAAAGTTGGCTAGAAACACGCCAGGTTCATCCGACAATCACAACAATTGCCAAAGAACAATTCTCAAACACTCACATTTTTACGTTAATTTAATTTCGGTCGGTTTACTCAAATTTGTCAGTCATTCATAGATAACATGCTTATTTCTTAGTATTATGATGGCGTACGTAGTAACCATGTTTGAGCCAATTTTAATATTGGGTAGATTGTCAGAAGTTAGCACTAAGCCAAATTTAATGACTGTTATAGTTGTGAGCCAGAAACATTGGAAAGGACTTTATATTAAAAAAAAAATAACTGGTAGGGTAGATAAAGTAGATAAATAAGATTCAGTTTATCGGGCAATTTGTTTGGGAACCAAGAGAAGTACGGTGGTTATTGTCGGTTTTACGGAATATTAAAATTGCAACTTTATTTTACACGGTTCGTGCGATTATCATCCTAAAAACATTATTGCACATTAGGACTTCATTTTTAACTCGTAGCGAAAGTGAGTTTCCTTGATTTATTATTCTTTTTATAATATTACATGGTTTTATGTAACACTCCAAAAGTTTATAATTTAAGCTTTCATCATACGAAATAGAACAGCTTACTACCAAACACTAAGATCACATACAATAAAAAAAAAACATGTATAATTATTGTTAAATAAGGGAAACATAATCCTTTCGAAGTTTTTACGAGGGTGGTTTGAAAGGTCCTTGCAAAGTCAGAGAGATGGTGCGTATCGAGGTTATTGTCGGTTAATAGCACCTTTTGGAGGAATTCACACCAAATTTCCGGCGTACTGCGATAAAACATTACTGTATGAAAGGCACTTCGTCTCAGGAGACTAAAAAGAAGCTTGACAACATTGTAGTGCATCTTCATCTCCGATTAGAACGGCTGATAAGTGGTTTTAACATTTTCGGAGCGGCCATATAAGCATAAGTAACGCTAAAAACGCCCTAGTGAAGCCACTACTTTAGAAATCTTTGATAAAATCCATGATCTAGTGATGAATAACAGAAGAGTGAAGGTGCGTGAGATTGGTAGTGTTGTGGGCGTCTCGAGAGAAGGGGTACAGAATATTTCGCACCAACATTTGGGAATGAGAAAGCTATCCGGGTGAGGGTCGCAATTATTCACGATTAACCATAAATGAATTCGTGTAACGTGCTTCAAGGACGGTTTGCTGCTGTTTCAGGGGAATCCACTGGACTTGTGACACTGTGAACGAAACTGTTCAAACGATGGTTTTTGGAAGGTGTCCACAATTGTCCTAAAAACAAGTTCTTTTTCGTCATAATAACGTCCTTTTGAAGTTGTGGTTTTGCGAAATTAATTTAGTTAGGGTTCCAAGTTGTTCCACACTTTTCAGAAATTCGGACTATTATCTGTTCCCTATTATAAAAAAGTGCCTGGCGATGAAGAGATTTTACTTAAACGGGGATGAAGTTGCGGAAACGAATGCTTATTTTGCGGTATTCGACCAATTATAGTACTTGGGAGGGATCAACAAACTGGAGCAGCGTTGTATAAGCTCAAGAGGAAGCTACGTTGGAAAAAAATAGTTTACGTTGAAAAAATTGAGAACTTTTCATTTTTGCGCGACTTTTCAAACAATCCTCGTACATGAGAGAGAAGCTCACTGGGTGGGTTACAGCCGAATGTTTGGAATTAGAAAAGAAAAATGTGATATACTTCAATCTATCCCATCTTTTAACGTTTTTCAACAATCCGCAGTTCATGTTCGTCTAAAACTTTCAAATTTATTGCTAAAAATGACCTTGAATTCGTATTACGTTTCTATTAGTCATGTCAGTGGGCCGCGAAGAACATGCCGGACATCAACCGAATAATAATATCGTAATGGACAAACGTTACACCTTCAAAATAATGATCTCATTGGTAGATAAGTTTTGCAACGTATCCAATTTCATAATTAAGTACGAACAAAATTTATCGAATGAGCAGAGCCCCAATAACACCTTATCTTTCTGCGTATGCCGTGTACACACAAGAGCGGTATGCGTTTGTTTATTTATCAGAAAACAGTCGGTTCAACCGATAATAATACTGTCCATATCTCAGAGCCACACACATATCCACTTTGTACGTGTACGTATATTTACATGTTTCCAATAATGTACCGTAAATTTCTAGTAGTCGTCTGACGAGACTTGCGTTACGGCGAAGTTTGAAAGTGTACTCCGAAATGATAGATTCAAACCTATTGTTGTGCCATTTTTGTCCATTGATGCTGGTCATTGTGCTGTACTATTGTAGTAGTGACGCTTTGATATTGTTTATTCTTTTGTTTTACAGCAGATACGAAAAAATTGTCGAAGTAGGTGAATGAAGTCAGCTATAAATAAAAGGAAAAATGTGTTCTATTTCGTGTTGCTGTCGAAGTGCTAGGGTAAAATCACAATCACCTACGGTAAATGGATTTTCTGTTTTTACCGGTTTGTGTTTGATTCTTTCGTAGTTTTGCTTGGCGATAAAAAATGAATTCATGCATACAGCTTTGATTTTAAAACTTTAAAATGAATTTAAAATTAATAAATATTCGGCAGTAGTTATGCATACAAAATAGTGCTAGTTTTCTTTTTGAAGCAAATAATTCGTAATTAACAATGTCTGAGTGATGAAATATCTTAGAGTGGTGTGTGTTGTTATTGCTGATTTGCACTTAAATTGCTTGACCATATTTGATAAGAAAGTAATAAATAATTACATGTTATGCCAGGAATATATGGTTTGATTACTTAATACATGTGTTGTGTCATAGGACAAGGTTTTGTTCTATGTATATAATTGTATTACAGATTGTTCTTTCTACGTAAATTAACTTTAAAATCAGGAGAAATCTTTTGAATTTGTGTGTTTGGATGGACCAAACGGTTAAAATTAACGGCTTAGGAAATATTCATTCACAACCCAATTTGTTGCCATTTATTTCATTAATTATCTACTTTGTCACTTATAGGGAAATATTATTTGTTATTATTATTATGTGTTATACAGGGTGTTAAAAAAATCTGGAACATTGCAGTCAGAATATATCAAATATTCACTCTTTTTCAAATAGCGACCTCATATTTTCCATATTTTACTCAATTTTTGGTTGTTTTGATGAAAATTAATGTACATCTAAAAAATCTTCTTGCATCTACAGTATCAAATCCTTCTTGTGTATATTACAATATAGCATGTGTACAGTCAGGGTGAACATAGGGGATTTAACATGTAATTTAGTTTTCTGCGATTTTTTTCGTATTCATTTTATGACGAAAATCCTAAGGTACAAAGTTGTTTAGAATTAAGTGTTGTATACAAAACTGTTTCTAATGAATCTAAATTCCTATGTTTTCTGGAGTATATCTTACTGTTAAGATGTCCCCACAAAAAGAAAGGCCCGCAGATCTTGCAGGCCAATTTATTTCCCCACCTTGACCAATCCACAGGTTAGGAAAAACAATGCCAATATATATCTTAACATTTAACCCAAAATGAAGCACCCATCCTGCTGGAATCAAATATCCTGATCTGGACGAACTGTATCTTCTAAGGCAGGAGTAACATTATTCTGAAGAAGTTCCAGATAGCCGTCTGAAGTCAAATTTCTCACAATTTCAAGTGGCCCTATTAACCTGTTGTTCCAGTCCAAATATTAATTTTTTGGGGTTAGTGTTTGTACAAGTATATAATTCGGGATTTTCTTTGTCCCATGCACGAATAATGTGAATATTTTATAGCTATGCACCAACTTTCGCAATATTTGAATTCGAATCTTTCCTTACGGAATTCTGGATTATTTATTTAAATTTTATTATCTGGAGCAAGTGTATGAATAGGAGCCTTGTACATAAACTTATCACAAAATTAAAAAATCGCCAATCATGATTTTACCGGACAAGGAAAAATCCTAAAATTTGACAGAAACCCGTAAGTTATCTTTGAATACACATTGATGGTTTCAATAATACAAGTCAGCTTTTGATATGTGTAAAATACATGGCATTTATTGGTTAATGTTTTATTAAATACTCCTTTATATCCTTTGCTTCACCTAACTTTGCATAGGGAGGAAATATTTATGACGTAAATGTTCCATTGACGTACATTCCAATGTAGGATTTTTGAAACGTGTGTGCTCGTCCCTCTCTATATTTTGTCGTGTAGTTTCTTGTGTTCTTTTAGTGATATTATTATTTTCCGTGGACTTGGGAGATTGTGCTTTTGTGAGTGAAGTTTAAAAAAAAAAGAAATTTGTTACTGAGGTCTCATTGAAACCATGTTTTAAAATTATATTGAAATCATACGTTCGTAGCTAC
>LR736866.1:9687641-9754749 GCA_902654985.2 Oryctes borbonicus
TGTATTGTTTACCAATAACCTCAATTGTTTTACACGACTGAAGTAATTTTTCAATGAATTCTTTTTGGAGAATATTAGGTACTGATGTTTATTAAAATTTTATCTACATTATTTTATGTTTACCGGTCATTTTGTGCTGATATTGTATTTTAACTTCAGTTTAACACTTTTTTAGTGCTACTTTAGTTCTGATTCTTAAAAATATTAACAAAATTTCTGTGTTGTATCGCTCAATTTTTTTTTCAATTCATTTTGTTGATCGTGTAATTATTAACTTTTTCTCTTGTGCTTTCTAGTACGGGTTGATGATATTTATTTTACACGAAACCGGTTGCTGTTAAGATGTAGTAATTTATTTTATTTTCCTATTGGGAAGAAAATCGTTTTCAAAAATTTCCAATCTTCCGACCTCGTGGAAATAGCTCCCTTGTATATTATATTGATCTTTCCCAGTTCTGTAGATTTTTTCACTTTGGTATGCCATTACTAACTTTCTCTCTTTCTCTCTCTGTCTGCAAAAGCAATAGTTATGTGAAAAAGGAGATGAAATTAACTAAACATTGAGTAGTTGTGAAATAAAAACGATTTGTATGATTATCCAAAAGGAATTGCGGTTTGGTATTTCGTGAGGATTGGGAAAATTGAGTAAAATCTAACCTTTGACATTGCCGACAATGAATCTTCTGGTTTGTTAAGACCTCTCGCGTAGCTGAGTAAGAAAATATTTGACCGTTTTGTTATGGTTGTTTCTGTATGCGGAGACGGTGGGAATCGAGTTTTTAGTTAAGAATAATGGGCCCCTTTCTGTCGAGTTTGGTACAGCTTCAACCTTCGGTGCCGGGAAATAATTAGCGGTAAGCATGGAACAGTTTATATGCGTATTACTTACGGTAGGCATTTAGCATATAAAATCCTAACTGGACTGATAAAACACCAAAGAGTATGGCGGTTGTTGGGGATTAATACGTGGTTAAATATGATGACCAAAGTTTTAGAACAAATGTAATTCTTTTAAATTTCACAAATATTTGGTTTTTATTCTTGTAGCTTCCTTTATGGCCCCGAGGAAGCTTTAAAAATAAGAGCAAAATACTGGTCAAACTTGAACGAGTAAATTTTTTGTAAAACTTTGGTCATCATCCCGATACCATAAAAACGTGACAAAAAGGAAACGAAGTGCGTTCACTAATTATTTGATTATGCCGATCTTTCTCTGCAACTATATATATATATGTAATAACAATTAATAACCTCCAGTAGTAGTCACTAAAAAATAGGAGTACGATTTAACTAATATCCTTACATAACAATAGCTTCATAAGCATGGTAGTATAGTTGAATACCTCTTCTAATTTATTGGGAAATTAAGTGGATTATTGTATAAATGTGTACAAACAGCATTTTAATGTTTTTTAATGTTTACTAATTTATATACATTGTAAATCGCCTTTTAACATTAGTCTTTCGACTAAAGTGTTGAGACTAAAATTAAATATGAAACCGATGACGATACTAAACGCTTGGGCAGAATTCCAATTTTTTTTGTTGGCATCGCGTGTAAATGATGTAAAAAGCGAGTGACGGTGTTCTAGACATTCACAAATAATTATAGAAATAACTGTTTACTAATGCTCATAGTAGCTTGCTAAAAATGAAACCGTGTAATTTTTCTAGTACGCAGCCAACTTATGTATGTAAAATGGGCAATGCGGTCTTTATGAATGAAAAATATTTTATGACACCTATTAGGTGGTTGAAAGTTTAAATTTATTTTTTTTTTACTCTTTATTACTGTGTATTAAATTCGCAAGAGCGATGATTGTTAATAACAATAGTATTCGTTATTTATTTGGAACTTCATTAATAACTTTAAAATCTGTTTTATATTGCTTTCAATTCGACGATTCGACGAAACATGACGAGAATAGAATTAATGTGATAATGAAGTTCCGTAAGAAGGTTTTGTGAAGTGAAAATCGTTGAACTTCCTCAATTAGAAGTGATCGAAGTCTTATACCTTAAAGATTTAACACCTACTTTCTTACTAATTCTAGTTTTTCAAATTCTCTTCGAAATTAGGCAACGGTCCTTAGTTTTACGAGTCCCACCGAGGAAATGTTTGCATTTATATGCATAAAGCATCGTGCTTATTTATAGAACTGTAACTAAATTTGTGATCATTATAGAAAAAATCACGGGATTTCCCGTAATGTTTACTAATTTTATTCATTTTTAGAATTGTAAATAAATCACTTCTGTGTCTAGATTTAGAAAACTTCCGTGAGTAACACGATACGGTGTTTGAACTGTACACTAACATGCACGTTTAAAGAACACAATCTTCTCCTCAATAATTAATGTTAAGATGGATGAGTGAAATTAAATATCTATATGTATGTATATAGAAACACAGAAAATAATTGCTTTTTAAAATGAAAGCCCGTAAGGAGAGACTGTTTGTTTATTTTATTGTATTTTAAATATACACTTATGAGATTAGCGCAATAGATTTTTGCTTATGCAAAGCGACTGCGATATTGTATGTTTAAAATTCAGTTTGAGTTTAATTAATTCATTGCTAATCCGTTTACTAACAGTTACTTTTATAAACAGAGTTATACTAAAGGCTGCCAAAAATAGAAGCGTCAAGTCTATATTCTGCTGAGATTAAGAATATTATACTTCGTAGAATTACATTAAGATTGGTATTTTGCAATATTCACAAGCGTACTGCATTACATTTAGAAAATACATATGTTGCATTTTTTTATAGATGCCTCATAGGAAACAGCTTGTTAATGGGGTTTCCACTTTAGATTTTTATATAATTTTTGACACAACTGTGGTTTACAGTATGTTCTACAAAATTTAACAAGTTTTAAGACGTTAGAATACCTAATCTTTTAAATAATGACCCCTCTATAAAAAATGGCCCAACAATATGATTGCACGTACTCGTTTGTTCGAAAAGCGTTGAATATAATTATCACCATTTTATCTTTTCTTGCATGGTGTAGGTAGACATTTTTGCGTCTTAATATTTTTGAAAAATGGAAAATTATGCGACACTTCTGAAAAAGCTTAGTAGGTAATTAAGCGCAACTTAAAATGAGTTGTTTAGTCTAACTAGTAAACACCTTAAAACTTGTTAAATCTTGTAGAACATGCTGTAAACCACAGGTGTGTCCAAAATTATGTAAAAATTTAAAGTGGAAAAACCATTAACACGGGACGAAGATTTTGCCATGCTACGTCGTGTGAGGCATCTATTGTATAGCAATAAGTCATAAGATTATAAACATTTTTCCTCGATCAATTGGTAACCCTTTGCGATTAATTTTCATTCTTCTTAAAAGAGGTAATGCATTACTGGAAGTAAAATAACAGAAACATTAGTCTGGTATTCTAGTTTCTCTTGATATTCTATGTATTAGAAAGCACACTATAGAATTACACCTATATCTTTCTATAAAATAGGTATTCGTGGTATCTTATATAATTTACATTTTACTTATCAAATGCAAACAATTACTAATAGATATTTTCTTTTTTTTTTATAGCGTGATGGGATGATCGGCCTGCAAGACTGCGGGCCAGTGCCTCCCAAAGTGCCTCCATCTGGTGGTAGAACCAGGGAGCGCACGGCCCAAGCTGTCGAATACTATAATAATCACATTCAAAAAGCTCGCGTCAACGCCGGTTTGACTACCATACGTTCATCGTACAACGACCATCACAATCCTCACAATACTGCGCCCAGACGATACAATAATCTTTCTCCCGAGGTTCTCTCGCGTAGCAATTCCAGTTTGGAACTTTTGGATCATCATACAAAGCAATCAGATATTCAGTCACCTGCTAACTTGAAAAGGGAATACGGAAGTCACGGATCCATCAACGTCATTGGAGATAGGCCTCAACCTATCTCGGGTACAAACGACAGCTTTTTCGAAATGCTAAAGGGTTATCACCCAACCGTAGGAAGTGTTGGAACTGATCAGAGATCGCCCGGACCATCTGAATATCTCAAAGGGAAAGTTGATTCTAATTCTTGTTGTGACTATTTGGAAGACCTTCACGCAACTCCCCAAAGTCCGAAGTTACGCGTTAAACTTCCGCGTTTTTTGGGAGGTTCTGGAAGTGTTAGTGGTGGTAATTCTGTGAAGCATCAAAAACAAACAATGGACGATAGTGTGGTTAACTTGAATTGTATCAGTGCGGCTCCCTCTGCGGAATCTGAGGAAATAGCCAAAAGAAGAGCTTTTGCTCATTACGATTGTCAATCCCTAACTACCAATTTGACTTATTCTGTGAGAATACGTAAGAATCTTCTATCAAAAAGGAGGAATACGACTACAGGCGCATCAGCCGCCTCGATGATTGCCCGATCGTCGACACCCGATGGAGAAAATGGCGAAGAGGACGTTGGGGATGGACAAAGTAATGATTTAGTGCTGAGTTGTCCGTTTTTTAGAAATGAAATCGGTGGTGAAGAAGAAAGAATGGTTAGTTTGACGCGGGTGCAAGGTGGAGGTATACCTCAGCAAAATGGTGTCCGAAAACCTCTACATAGACCTTCGTTAGCTTACGGCGTTGCTGTATTAGAATATAAACCTGGAGAAACTCATTGGAGACACTCCACGTGCCCCTACCAAAGATTACCGCGACCTATAGAAAGTATTGATCAGGGAGCTTTATATTACAGAAATTATTTTAAAGGACAAGGTAAGTTTTTAAAAAGATGATTTATATTTTAGAGTATATTATTGTTACTGTGTTTACTTCTAAAAATGTCATTGTTTATATTCTTAATTCTTTGTAACGAAATTAAAAAAAAAGCTGTCGACTTATCAAGCATTGACAACAGCAACTTATGGCTTTATGGTATTTCGGCACAAGCTCAAGTCTCTTGCAATTGCCCTAGTACTTATATAGGGAATGAACTTTAGGCCAAAACGTTACCAACGTTTCAAGTTGAAACCGTTAAAAAAAGAGATTCAGTCCATACACCAAAATAAATACTTAGCTTTAAAATAGGGTATATTTTTTTATTCCTACTAATATGATTATATTTAGTAATTTAAATTAAATAGCAGACGGTCAGCAAAACCGGTCCAGATGCATAAAATTATTTAAAAAAGCAATTAACGTCTCTCCACTACTTTGATTTAGAAGATACGATAAAATGTGTTTGCAAAGCATGATGATCTACTGGTCATCTTACAAACTTCAAAATCATTTCCAGTATTTTCTTTTGATCACATTTACTAAAAAAGATCTTACTCAAAGGCTCTGTGATTACTAGTTTATGAGATATGGCCGGCTGGCATTAAGTACAATTCCAATATAAAAAATTAACACGTAAGATCATTGCGGCTATTGTTCTTACTCCATTGCTTTTAAATAATCGCTCTATTCATGAATTCAACGTTGATAACCTATTTTAATAACCGAATTTTAAAAAAGATTAAATTGTTTATCTTGGGAGTAAATATTTGAATATAGTATCTACTTTTTACCCGTCAAATTCAGTAGGTTGGTAAGAATTAATATTGTGCATGATCTTCTGTTGCTTTAATGACTGCCTTTGGTTAAGTTTTCGCAAAGTTCCACAAATGTTCGCTTGGATTTAGATCTGGAGATCTTAGGAAAGTCAATAGAGGAGATCAAATCAATTTTTTTTTTTTCAAAATTTAGCTTTTCGAGCTATTTAGCAGCAAGCGTTACATTGTTGGAAATAATATTTAGTAAAAGTTCATTTGGAAAATTTTTATATACGATGACATTTAGGACCTTCGACTATTCATGCGACCCTGAGATGTGAACATTTTCCCAACACCCTATGATGACATGCACCCTCATATAATGCTCGTGCTGAAGAGTTGTTGAGAGATGTTGGTGTATCTCTACCTACTCTAAACAGTTTCTTCTGTTGATCTCAAACAATGACGGCTTTTTCTTGTTCTACAACCCCTTAATACTGCAAGAGTACTGAGACTAACTGGTAGAATAACATTTCATTATTTTTTTCGTAAATATTTAAACAATGACTGCCTTTTACGCATTTGCGAAAATCCGACATCTTCTTTCTTGCTCGCTTCACCTCGTTTCGTTCGGAAATAAAATTTCCTCACCCTGTACGTACATATGTATATTGAATAGTAATTTTTAATTCAGCACTTGATTATATGCGTTCATCGGCAACGAATACGTGAGAGTATGCGATATAATATCTTTTCTTAGTCTCCTGTGAATTTAATTATTGATCGGTTATGCTGTGCACTGGAGACCCCCCATGTTAAATCTGTTTTAACAAGGCATTGTAAAAGTAAGAGCGAAATGAAAGTTAAGAAGATTTGTACAAAAGGAACTTAATATTTTAGTAAATACTATATTAAAAGAGAATTAAAAAATATATCAAACAATGTAAAATCACACATGTGTATTTCTTTGTCATAAATGTAAGTTTAAAAGAAGCAGGATAGTGTTAAATAAAAAACGCTCTTACTCTTATTTTGCTTTCTATACTGTTAAAATTTCCATGTACTAACAACATATTTGAATAAAACGCTTTTACCGTTCTAACTGTTCTGTAAATGTTGGAGATTACAAACAACAGTTGTACACTTAAAAAAACGGTTATTTGTGGGCTTTGTAGGCACTTCTTCTTATTTCATAGCTACATTGCACTTCTGTACGAACACACATCAATAAAGTTTTAATTTATAATTCGTACCAAGTTCCTGTATATAAATATAATTTCAAAACTAATATAATATTTTCTGGAAGCTATCGATATTTGTGTAAACTGAACCGTTTTACAAAATTTTGTAGAAAAATGTTCACTGAACTTGCTTTCTAAAAGTCTGAATCTTCAGTTCGGTCCGGTTTAATGTGCTTCATATCTATTAATTTAATGCCATACTTACCACAGACTTATTGTAGAATTTTGTTTGTTTTAGAACGAAATTAGATTTACAATCTGTAATAAATTGTAGTACGTTAAAATCTTTTGATGTTAAAATTACCGCAACTGTAAATTATTAGATTTCATTCTAAATAGAGCATATTTTAGCGTCAATGAGAACATACAGCGACATAATAGACAAATTTCAAATTAAATGCTATTAAATGAAGCGTTTTGTGCTGATTTGTGTCGTGCTCGAACAGTTTTCGAGATATTTAATAATGTTGAGCCAAGCCGTTATTCAATAGCTACCGCACCAATTTTACGGTTTTTTGGAAATTTGATAATGGCAACATTTTGTGCTAATTTGTGCCGTAAATGTTTAGTTTTGTACTCGAACCGTTTTCGAGATATTTGAAATATTTGAAAAGATATTGAAAGCTATTTTCGTCATGGATTAAAGCAACAGAATGTACTATGTACGTATGAATTTATATTGAAATAAGTTTCGTGAAGCCCATCGATCACGGAATGAGAGGTTTGAAAAATCACACAGTGATAATATTCTCAACAAATCCTTTTCCCTAATTCCAGAATTAATAAATAAATCATGCCTTTATAATCGTTTATGTCTTGATACCGAAATCATAGCATTCTGAAAATGCTGGTGTTTGGATAGCAGCTTCACGGAGAAGAATTAGTCCATTATTTTTTCATGAAATGGCAAAAGAAGAAAGATATCATAATATCACTTGCAGATTTTCCTTCACGACCTCCTGATCTAATTATTTTAGATTATTTTATTTTTCTTTACTAGGAAATTGTTGACTCAGATTATCACATTAGTCATTTACGCCTAAAACTGAAAATAATTTGCATAATTACGATACGTCAAATCTAATTTGAGCAAGTTTCATTTTTTATATGATTCAAGCAATATTTAATTGTCAGATATTGTAACCAACATAAAAAATAATTTCAAAAAATATGTTCCTCTCGATTAGGCTTTTTTTAATATCATATTGTGTTTTTCAAGAAACTATTAGTGCTTTCCTAGCCATGCATAAATCGAGTGAACTTAGCAATATTTGCATGTACATATTTATGAACGACTGTGGGTAGACCGTATCGTATTTAGTGCGTGTAATCATGGTTTTTTTTGTTATATAAATGTTAATTAGCGGTACTACAACACATATTTTGCACACATAATTTATATATAGAAGCTCCTGAGGTTATGACAAGCTATAAAAGCTTATACACCCCGTTGGGCCGTCACTACAAAAATAAAAGTAGGAAAAGTAAGATGATAATCGCCAGATTTATCGAATGTTCAAGTTGACCTGGTCATTTTGCACAGTTCTGCCAAAGCCATTCTAAAAGTAGCAAGATAAAAAGCCTGAAAAGCCAGACCAAAAACTTAATTTCAAAAGAATCTTTTAACTAATTAATTGCAATTCACTAAACTGAAGAAATATCGATAACTAATTAAACAAGTAAAAATAAGGAGAAAATTAAAAGAACAAAATTTAAACATTTTAAAACTACATATCCGCGTGGTGTGTACACGCATGTAGAGTGTTTAAACAAAACAATAAGCGATGCCACTATAAAAGGATGAAACATTATTGAATTGTTTCTTTTCTACGCTAAGGATTTTAATTATACACCTGACATTGACTTTGCTCTCTCTTTTAAACGCATTTCTTATTCTACAGATCATCAAAACTGGTTCGGCATGGACGAGCAACTCGGACCGGTGGCGATTTCGATAAAACGCGAACGCATAAACAACGTCGACAATTCGCTTATGCAATACCAATACCGGTTGATCATTCGCACTTCGGAGTTATTGACGTTGCGCGGAACGGTCCTTGAAGACGCAATACCAAACATAAAAGCGACTAACAACAGCAAAACGATGAACACCAAAGAAGTGTTGGAGTATGTCGCGCCGGATGTCCAATTAAGCTGCCTACGGCTTGGCGCTCCTGGCCAACAAACGGAAGAGCAGCTTCTGAAACTCGATGAACAAGGTCTAACTAACCACTACAAGGTGGGGATCATGTATTGCAAAGCGGGTCAACAGACTGAGGAGGAGATGTACAATAATGAGGAAGCTGGGCCAGCCTTTCGGGAGTTTTTAGAAACAATCGGGCAGCAGGTCCGTCTTCAGGGTTTCGATAAATACAGAGCCGGATTAGATAATAAATGTAAGTTTGGTGAAAATAGTTTTGAAAAAATATCAAAGTAAGCCTTAGTGCATTTAACTTTCCGTAGTAAGTGTCGTAATGTCTATTCATGTAATTAGAATCCCCATTTTTTGGCATTAACATGTAGAGATAGTTTCTGAGACGTTTCTTAGTATGTACAGAATGTTTTCTTGTGTTTTAACCATCAATTATTATTACCATTGCCGAAACGCCAGTTATTTAAGAGTAAATGAAGAATTTTGTAAATAAACATGTTGTACATATTTTCCGTTCTTATTGTTACATTAATTGCAATTGTTTTTGTTCTTTCAGCTGATTCAACAGGAATTTATTCGATCTATTCTCAATATCAAGAATGTGAAATCATGTTCCATGTCTCAACCATGCTGCCTTTCACCCCTAACAACCGACAGCAATTGCTCAGGAAACGACATATAGGTAACGACATCGTTACTATTGTCTTTCAAGAACCGGGCGCATTACCTTTCACTCCTAAGGGCATACGATCGCAATTTCAACATGTGTTCATCGTTGTCCGAGCTATTAATCCATGCACGGAGAATACGCATTACAGCGTAGCAGTTAGCAGATCTAAAGACGTTCAAGTCTTCGGGCCGCCTATCAAAGAAGGTTCTATCTTTCCTAAAGGGAAGACTTTTGCCGAATTTTTACTGGCAAAGGTTGTAAACGCTGAGAATGCTGCTCATCGATCTGAAAAGTTTGTAACTATGGCGACACGGACAAGACAAGAGTATCTCAAAGATTTAGTGACTAACTTTTCAACTTCATCACCTGTAGATACGGGACAAAAGTTTTGTAAGTCTTATTTGGTAATTGTTTTCACTTAACTATTTATATCCTAAAATTTTATTTTATAGCTATATTCAGTAGCAAGAAAAAGGAAAAAATTCGACCGCGATTTATCCCAGATGCATGTCAACGAGGTGCGATTTTATGGCAGGTGTTTCTGGATGATAGCGGCCAATCTCGAAGTATAGATTGTTTGCTGGGAATCTCAGCGGACACTTTGGTCATATTGGAAGAACAAACAAAGCAAATAGTGTTTGTAACGCCTTGTAAATCTATTTTGGGATGGTCAGCTCAGAGTAGCAGTTTAAGAATCTATCATCATCAGGGCGAATGTACCACAATTCACATGAAGGATACCTCCGAACGAGACGAATTATTGGAAATTATGGACAGATTGAAAGCCGTGACGCAGGGTGTTACGGTGCAAGAGTTATCTTTAAAACGAAATATCATGGGTCAATTGGGTTTTCACGTTCAACCTGATGGCACAGTCACCTTAGTAGAAAGCCAGGGACAGGCTTGGCAAGCTGGTTTGCGACAAAATTCGCGATTAGTGGAGATATGCAAAATAGCTGTTTCTACTTTAACCTACGATCAAATGGTGGATTTGTTAAAGACGTCCACATATGTTACGCTGACTGTGATACCTCCATTTCCAGATGGAACAGTGCGAAAAGGTTGCACTTTACAAAACTGCAAATATAACGACACGAATTACGACGGCGACTATGAAAATGTAGCCGACGATGTGAAGAATCGAAAAGCACCACAAATACAAAAAGCAGTTCCTGGAAATCACAGGAAAGTTTACGATAGAAGTTTTTCGCCACCTAGATCGAGCAATAGTTCAGGTTATGGTACCGGAAGTAACGAAGGTACAATGACTAGTTCGTCTAGTGGACATTCAAATGAAGATAGGTGGTACGATCTTCTCCATGAGCCTTTTGAAGATAAACTAAACCACCCAATTAGACCGCATTGCAATAATACGTATCCGTCCACACCAAAAAGAAATAACGGCCAAATTACACAATTGCAAGTATCTCAATCTCACAATCACTTTCCGCAACAGATTCAACACAATAAAATTCAAATTAGCACTTCCTTACCTTTGCAACAACACGTAAATTATTCTCAACCTCTGACAGCGACGATACATAACACGAATGACTTTGAAATACCCTACAAGTTGGAAAGAAATAATGTTTCAAAACAACAAAATGACAGATCAAGGCAGGATGATTATATTATCACTCGACCGCCGAAACTGGCCGATTTTAATGTTATTTCACACGAGCTGAGAAATAACGATGGACATTCTACTGATAGTTCGATTAGTGAAAGGTAAGATCATTTTGTATAAATTTTCTACGTATTGTGTGTAATTGCTTTGAACCACCCTTGCTTAACTACTTTTAGAATAAATATTCTGTAAAAACAAGGAGGAAATCATATGCTATGTTGCACCATTGAATATACAAATATTAATCAACAGACAGTTGTTTCCATAGTTAGGTTATGGATGCACAGCAACAATGATTTTAAGAATTTCTTGAACATTATTTTATAAAATTAAAAATGATACCTACAAATATGTTAACACCCTTTATTGAAAATATTAAAAAAGTAACAGATTCAGGTAGACTCTGTATGAGTTCATTTTAATGGAAAAGTTTGAAGGAGATCCTTTTTCTCACAAGTTCTTTCTTTTGAGTGTACAATGCGACCGGTTTCGTGAACAAAATCACGTCATCAGGCCAACTGATATACTTTGGTTGATGGACGATAGTTTCAAAAAGTCCGTTATTACAGTCGTGTAAATGTAATTTTACTGATATTTTCATAATTATGTTGTTTTTAACAAATCCCGTGACATATCATGTTAATATAAATACGTATATTAAAAAACATTTTTTATCTGAATTTCGTTTTTTTTTTTTCCTCCTTTCACCAATTTGGTAAAGTTTACTGTTTGTAGTTGAAGAAAGTGCTGTTTGTTTTAATCAAATAAAATAGAAATGCGGCCCGTTCAATACCTTTTTCTTTTTTTTTCAATTTTGAAAATTATCAACATTAGATTTTGTGTCTATTGGAGCAATAATTTAAGTTACGAGGGTTTTGTGGGATTTACCTTCTCATCACAAACATATGACGGTTTTCCTATGACTAGAAAATATGCCAAGCCTTTTTTTGTTGGTCATTTGCATTTTACACATTTAAATTAAAGTGAACGTGAAGCGTAAATGGAGAAAATTAGCACAAAATTCGATAATTTTACAAGAATAAACATTTTTTTCTTGTCAGTTTGTAAAAGGTGTTTTGCTTTAGTATTTATCTGTTTTGCCTAAAATCGAGTATTTCAGTTGCCGGAACTCGACATTCTCTATTCGACTCAAAATGGATTTGTGTCATGTGTGAATATTCTCTAACGAACTGCAAAATTGAGGAATTAGAGCTGTATAATTAAGACATTAAAAATTGATATAATTAGTAGAAGAATATAAATGTTGTTAGTTTAGTTTTTTAAATAATTAATAGTTCTTTTTTTCCTAAAACTCTGTTACTGTAAGTACTATTGTTTCTGTAGATTATATGGTGTTGGAAGTGAAGACGAAGTATCAAATGGGAGCGGTAACGTGTCACCAAGATCTCGCAGAAAGAATCTGACATTATCCAATTCGAATAGTCGAAATCATAGTCCAAGGTCCGTGAATAGCGAAGCAAAATTGCGACCGGGGGTAACGGCGCGTTCGTCAAATCGAAATAGCGCAAACTTATCGAGTACTTTCCATGAAGATTTGTTGCGTTTAATAAATCCCGACAGCATAGAAGCGCCAGAAAATACTATCTCCAAAGATATAAAAAGTCATTCCAGAGAAAACATAAACACTACTTTATCAGTACACAACACCCAACCTGAAGTGATTTTAACGATGGCTAGGCCTGCTACTGTTATATCGAACGCAAGCACCACTTCAAGCCCCCTCTCAGTGGAGTTTAAAACCGGTACTGGTAGATTGTCCCCAAGTATCACAAGCCCGAGTAAGAACAAAGCAATCGTCGTGGGACCCGAAACGTTACCTCTTCCAGAGGATATGGATTGGTCCAGCTTGGTAGATACTGCAAATAAAGTAATTGGAGATACGGGAAATGCGCCCGTTAATAATTCTGAGAGACATCATCATCATTGGGACGATGAAGGTCCAACTGATATATCAATATCATCGAAGTAAGTTATTTAATATACGTAACAAATCAATGTGGCATCGTCGCATGCTTTATAATAAATAAATTAAACCCATATCTAATGTTGAAGGGACAAACAAAATTATTGTATGTATTTATTTCAAATGTAATATTCAGCTCTAGCTTTGCTATAAGTATCGATTATCATACTCAGAATATATTAATTTTAACTGCATCTCAAAAACAAAAAAAATTATAGTGTAATTATTTATTAGTTTTCCTGTAAGTGGCTTCCCTCAAACAAATTTTTTGTATTGACTCAACGCATCTAGATCCGCCAATCAGTATTTTGTCCGTTGGGGCCAAAAGAGCCTGGCACGTCCCTATAAATACTGTCGATTTTTCTTCTTATTGTTAATTTATAATTAGTAACAAACCATTACCATTAGTATAGCGCTAAAGTATGCCATTTGTGGTGCAGGATGTGTAGTAGTTTCCATGAAAGCCAAATCATTTTCTGTTGTGCAAATGGCTAATAGTAACAATATAAGAGAATTTTATGCACATAATACTGGTACAGAAAGAATTATCCAATTTTTATTGTATTTTTTTTTTATCGTGATTTCTTCATTTTGATATATTTATAATTTATGTGTATAGAAATACTACTGATTTTACAGTGTTAGCACCAGTATTAGTGTTCCCGAATTACAAAATCACGTTTGCGAACTAGAATCTCGAGTGACACGGGAAACCAGAAGACGGTTATCGCTAGAAGATGAAGTAAGACGTTTAAAAGAGGAGAATAAGAAACTTCAAGATCAAAAGCAGGCTGCTGTCCAACAACTCAGGAAAATAACCGAATGGTTTTTCAAAACCAATACGGAAAGGCAATAGACTAGAAAATATAGAAATATATTTCCGACACTATTAGCTTTCATTTGAATAGTAAATTCATAGTATTTTATAAGTATAAGAAAAATATGTAATATTTATTGAATTTCTACTTGTTAAGTTTTTTTTGTTATTTATAATATTTCGATATTTTTAACATATTAGTTAATGCACTTATCTATTTTTTTTTTATCACATGCATGTATAGTACAAAATTTTTATTTATTTTTTCTGTGTGTTTTATTTTTCATTATTCTTTTGCGGTCAGTATTCTACTTTTTTCTTATCTTTTTATTAATTTTAAAATCTGACTGAGTATTGTATGTTTATTTTCACTGTTTACTTTCTAATAATTAGATTTTAATAGTTACCATATTTTAAGTTCTTTTTCCTCCGTTTTGCTTTAGTTCAAAAAAAAAAATGCTTTTCTATTGCTCCATTTACTTTCAATTTTTTTAAATATCCAGTTCACGTTTGTCTCTTTAGAAGAAATATATTCAAAATCAGTAAAAAGTTGTTAACTTTAAATATGGTGTAAAGTAGCGAATCTTTTAATTTGAAACGTGAATACAGATTCGTAAACATAATTTCAATTGTATAATTTCGTATGTTATTATATTAGCGATAGCTAAATATGAGGAAATTTCCGTGCACATCTGATGTTTCACTATTTGCATTATTTATCAACAATGCACTAATAGAAATAGCTACCTAAAAAATCATATGACTATTTAAACATTTAGCACATTTAAATACGTATACATCACTGCATTACTAATATAGCTTTGATAGTATCGATTCACTTCATTATAAACGGTTGGAGCAAAATATATAGACTGTTCTGTAAATATCGAATACCTGCTTGAATTATCGAGTCATACACAATTAATTTAATAACATCCACTTAATTAAATTGCACAATTTTTAATTTTAATAAATAATAAAACATTTTGTTCCAATACCTCATTCTGACTAAGATTTTGCTATTCAATCACATAAATTATGTAATAATTACATAAATAATATATATAACGCACATTTTGTTTTGCAAATTGTATTATTTCTGGTATTTTTCAATTCAATATTGAATTTAATCGCAAATACTGTATTGCTCATATAAACGTATAATATGGGATAACTATTATTAGTATGATAAACACCAGTGGCGGCTAGTGGTGACGAAAATGACAACGCGTAGCTTTCCTCGCGTATTTCCGTTGCGCGGTAGAATATATTCGATATGCAACGGAAATACACGACGGAATCGAAATGTTGCGATACAACCGCGCAGCCACAGTGCACCAGCCGCCGCTGATAAACACCATTATTAAAGTACTAAGCTTATGAGATAAAACACCAAACATTTTAAAGATAATATATTGTTACTATGTCTATAATATTTTTTTAATACAGTAAGATTTACAATTGTATTTAGGAATATCATTCCTTACATTTTTTCAATGTTTAATGTTAAATATATATATATATATATACATATATATGTATAAAAGAACTAATAATATGGAAATCGTGACCTGTTTTATGCCTTAAAGATAAAAGAAATGTTGATATAAGTATTCTAGTATTATTATTATATTTCAAATATATAATTAATATACACAATATTATATTACAATTGTTTCTCTTTACCCCAGCGAAAAAGACAAACAACGAAAATACATCTTGCATTAGCTTCTAGCGTCTCACATGATCGCGCATAACATCCCACAGGTGGTGAAAAGATACTAACATTGATGTTTTTAAACTGGTACATCTACAGGGCGTGTCATACACAACATATTTGTATGTAGCTATTCTTCAGAGTTAAGCCATACAGAATAATCTGCTTCAACGTAATCCATCTGTTGAATTAAGTATAATTAAACGCATTTCGAGTAGGAAATACGTTATGCGTGTAGTAACCTGTATCAACATCTATGCTGATGTCACCACAGTGGTGATTTGCTGTGGATAAGTCAGTTTTGCATTTTACCACTTCACATTAACGCTTTCATATGTACAGTCAGGGCCGGTTTTGAATCGGACTTCGCGTCTATTGGGGCGCCACACTCGAAGTGTGAAGTGTGAAGAAAAATTAACAACGAATGAAGAGTGCCAAGTGGTGATTTATCACTATAAATATAAAAAGATTCAAGCGAATAATGTTTGAATGAAAATAGTAATAAACAATGGGCAATCCAGAATAAACCCGATATTAAGGGTCGCAAATTGACTCTGGGTGATCAGCGCGGTTTAGATAAAAGGGTAAATCTAGAAGTTGTCCTGAGAGCACTAAAATGTGTCGGATATGTGACTGTGATGACGACAAAAAATTTGCTGTGTAGACTAAATAGAACAAGAACGAAGTTTTTATGAAAGAAGAATACGACATAGCGTAGTACCTCCTTCAATCTTCTGGAACATTCATTACATTTTCAGTTGGTCCAATTAATTTTTAAGATTCCTTTATCACGTGCCCTACATTGTTCGTAACGTTGGCCGACTAGTTGGGATTGTATTCTAGAAATTTGGAAATGGTTCTTTATCTAGCAAGTGACCGGTAAATGAAATACAATCAGCATAAAAAATAAATCAAACGTAAAATAAAATGTTGATAATGCACAATTATTCTATATATTTATATTTATTACACCGTTAACAGAGCGCAAGAGCTAAATAAAACTAACTGCAGACTCATGCATCGCCAATCGGCGGTTGCCGCTAATACTAACTTCGTCCATTCAGCAATTCGATACATCTTACATCCGTAATGTCGAACAGTCGTTCGCTAAATATAAGAAAATTTTTTCATCACGATGAACGCAGTTCAGCGAAACAAATCTGGAAAAAGACTTAATGCTGCAAACTTTTCAGCAATCTTATTCTATTTGTGAGACGTAGATAAGGTAAGTGGATTATATATATTTATAATTAAAAAAATAAAATATTACTCCTTCCCCATATATACTGCGTTAAACCCTAATGAGTAATATATGTATGTATATATGAACTTAGTACTGTCCTGGCGTGCAGACAAAAGTGGCCCACTCTATTAATAATGCTAGAGCGGAGTATTAAAGGTCTCATAAAGTCTTTACCCACATAAATACATGCGTTCGCTCATACCTGGTAATAATGAGATTATCACTGAAATAACCTCAAGCGCACGCCACGTGATATTACAGCCGTATGGCAAAGATCAATAAATCGTTGTGAGACTGAGCTTTTCCACGAATCGAGCTAAAACTTCAGTTTTTGTGATAATGAAAATAAACACGCCTTGTAAATGGAAACACGATAAGACAACAATGTTTGCGTGATGTGCATTCGTAAACGTAACTCCAGTCATATACGAAGCTACGTCGAAGGTTATAACACAATGAGCACATTTTTATTTATAAAGGCTCGTCGATGCCAAGAAGCAGCCACACGTAAATAAAATATTATTACACAGATGTTTGGTATTACGTGCGTATTAATTCGCATCCATTTCCGCGGCCATCTCACGTGACAATGGTAGAAAATAAAGAGAAGAAGTGTTGGTCTTGCTTGTGTTGCTGCTGTTTCAAGACCAAAAGAAAAGATCAAGGGGAAAACGGTTTGTTGAATCAATCAGAGGCCCAACTTCGAGAACGAGCCTACGAATTTTACGAAGATGTTAGTAAGAGTATCTCGAATAATTTTTTGTTTATTTTTTTAATTATTTTAATTATTTTATTTATACAAACCATTTCACAATATTTGCAATTTTATGAATACTGTTTTGGTATTATTTTTTATCGTGGTATTTGTTCGTTATCGCTGCGCTATTTATGCGTATTTATCTTAATTTTGTTTCAATGTTAATTCCTTGCACACCTACATATTTGTATTAACTAAATTTTAATCGCAACAGCGTTTAAAAAGTAAATAATTTATTTGCAAAATTAAAAAAAAAGTTAGTATTACAATTTAATAATCAATGTTGCTCTGTTATAGAAATATATTTTTACAGTGATGTGATACAAAAATATTTACATTATGAATACTATATAAGAAGTATGTGTATATATGCATACATTGTTTACATTAAATGAATATACCGATATAAAATATTTAAATTTTCCAAAATTATTTAGACTTTAGACTTTTGAATTTTTAGTCATTTTTCAAATTGATATATCTTTATGCAAAGTTATCGTATTATTTATGCTATTATGTATTAGTGAAGAAAGAAACATTGTATATACATTTTAAAACAATCTACCTTCATATAGATAGCTTCAAAATCTAAAGAAAAATCTAAACTCTCTCAAACACCTTATATGAAGGGGGACTTTAATGTGTGCTTCCTGTTAACCTTCTATTTTGACTTCTTAAATTGCACTATCCTACTTGTGATGTATCAAATTGTAGGATTTCAATTTTTATACATTGTTGTTGTAATTGTATAAAACACAATCAAAAATTCAAACCGGCAAGTAAAATGATTGATTTCTGCAGAAATCACAAACTATTCAGACGTGATTTGATTGACTAAAAAATTCCGAAACTATTTTAATAACAATAATAATAGTATTTTGTTAGTTTATAATACCTCTTTATATCTGCAGTTATACAAAAGAAAAATAAAAAAAAGATAGGACTAAACGGTTCATCAGTCGAATGCGAAACGGCAACGCCTCCTCTTACACCAAAAACATAAAAAACGACCACGTTAAATATTTAAAAGGAAGTGATTATTTGTTCGATTTGAATATAAAATTATATAACAAAGAAAAACAAATCAAAAAAACCAGTAGGCAAAGTTTTGATCTAGTTTAAAAAATATATGTAATGTTATAATTATAGAAGCGGGTCAGTGCTATTTAAAAATTTAAAATATCCCGGGGGGAGATTCTTTGTTATTCTTTATTATTATTAATATTATTATTAATACATTATTATTAATACATTATTATTAATACAAAAGAATCCCCTTACAGCAATCATAGACGTGTGTTAGTGCCATAATCTAAAATTATCGTAATATAAGGCGGTTCAAAGTTACCGAGCCACTATTGCCAACTTTGTTATTATTAAAGTTCGCTACTTTCCGTGCGCTTCACAGGCGTCGGTAAGGGGTGCGTAATTCGTAATATATGCGCAAGCGATCTTATTGCAGTAGCAACGCATCCAGTATGTATTTGGGGGGCGGTTGGAATGTACGCGAGCGTAGCGAAGTGCTGCCTATACTCGTTAATCAAAGAAACGATCATTTTTTCTCTGTCGTGTACTCCAACTCACACGCGCAACACAACACACTGATTTCATACATTACCGAATTTATTTATAGATACAACGCTGCTTACATCCGTCGCGTCCCACTCCATCGCATAGTCAAATAGGCGAAGCATAAATTTGCGCATATATTACGAATCACACACCCGAACGATCACTCTCATACCGACGCCTGTGAAGCGCACGGAAAGTGGTGAACTTTAGTTATTATTGTAGCTACGATGTTGGTTCGATTACTAAAGATCCAAAGATGTAGTGGTTTTTTCCGCCGATCACAACGGTGGTGAGCGAGAAATAATTGCGCATCGCAGTTCAACGAAATGCCCTGTATATTTTTCAATTATTCGATAGGAAATGAAACTTTGTTTAAAATATTTTTATGGTACCATATCTCTAGAATGAAAGGAAAAAGAGATATTATGACATTTACATTGGCCAATTCAAATTGAAATAAGTAATAACTAAAGACGATCGGGGCTTAAGTTACGTCTCGATCCTAATTGACTAGAGAGATTAGCGAAGAAGCTTATCGGCTCCTGTTGGCTGTGATGGACCTGTTTAGCTACTTTTGATCAATAATATCGTCCACCAAAATTGCAAAAAGAAATCACTCAGAGATACGTCCAAAGGGGCGGTGGTCGTGAATGATCCTGTATAGCATCACTGTGAGGTTTTGACAAAACATCTCTTTAATTATTAGAAAATACATTTGTTTGAAGAAGCCTTAAAGTGAATCTGTAACTGCAATACGCTTGCATATCAATCAATAACGTGCATGTTTATAATACATGAGATTGCGGCAATCTTTGACCTATTTTTCTAGACGGGTTTTGTTCTTTTTCGTTCCTGATCTTACTTATAAATAGTACGTCCTGACAAACAAGACAGTGACAATTTAAATTCTAGTCGGTGTTCGTTTCGCTCAAATAGTTTAGGAATACATATACGCAATGGGTAGTCGTTTTCTGTATTAGATGAATTGTGATTCAGTATGTGGGCGGCGAATGTATTGACCCGTCCTTCACGTTCAATTGATGTAGATGAATCACAGTTGATCTACCTAATTTAAGACTTAATATGTGCTAAATTACTGAAAAAAAAAAAAATGCAACCGGTTTCTTATAACTTGAAGTATGACGAATTCTTGGTACCTCCGCAGCAAGCACTGCCTTATGTTGGAGACTTGCAGAACCTCAAGATTGGTCAGCTGATTAATGTTACCGGATATATCAACTTTAGGTGTAGAAGGTAAGTTGTTATGTAATCAATCATGAATAATTTAAACGCAGTTGCTCGTTTTATCGCCCTTTTTTTCTTTTTCTATTTAAATATCTAAAAGGATTTCAGTAAAAATTAAATGTCTAAATTGTGCTTGACAGATTTAAAAATGACTTCACTACAATGTAACGTAACTCGAATACACAATACAATTGTTCCATTTATGTTAACAATAATATACTTGTGGAAAAATATTATATAGTCCGTCTAGAAAGTATTCGGAAAATAAAAAGCACAGCTATAATTTGACGGTATATATTTTTATTCCTTGAATAATAAAATCACAAGAAATAATTCATCCCATTTTCTAATACAATCTCCATTTAACTGTAAACACTTAACTGAACGTTCGGGTAATCCCGAAACAAGGTCAACGCTATACTTTTCGCTGATAGTGGTCCAGGCTTGTAAAACTGACCGAATCAAATCTCCTTTATTTCGTGGTGCTGCTCGTTCTACTTCAATTTTCATTAGTCTCCATGTGTTTTCGATGGGACTAAGATCTGGGGAAGCTGCTGGCCATGGAATTGTTGCCAAGTTTTGTTCTAGCATCCAAGGTTTAGTGTGGCATCTTGCATTATCCTGTTGAAAACGCCACCCTTCGGGATATAAAACATGAGCCGTTTCAAGAAGAAAGCCATTAAGAATTTCACAATACTTTGCACTATTAACGGTGCCATCAATTATACAGAGAGGTGTAGCACCACGCTGAAAGATTGCTCCCCAAACCATTATTTTTGTGGGAAATTTGAACATTTCCTCTTAATAGGATTTTTAAATGATTTGCACCAAGCTGAAAACAATTTTCGTCAGATCTAAAAACATCACTAAAATTATCGTCTCGAAATCGTTGGCAAAAATCTATTCTTCGTTGCCTTTGTAGAGGTGTCATTGCAGGGATTTTTTTGGGTTTCCTTGATAAGTAACCTTGTCTTCTCAGTGAAATGCGGACAGTTTCTGGACACACTCTTATTTGACGTTGATTTCCAAATCCGCTAGCCAGTTTTTGAAACCCTAGGCTCGGGTTTTGTCATCCTAAAGTCACTAAAGCGTTTCGATTGTTTCCGCTAATCTTACGCGGTCTTCCAGAAGCTGGTCCATGGCTCATATCTCTCCTATTTTTTATCCTCTTTATTGTCTCATGTACTGCACTTTTTCCGAGTTCAGTCAATTGCACTAATTTTTTAACGTTTTGAACACCTTTTCTATACAAATATTCCACCTTTCTACTTGCGACATTATTTCACAAATATTAAACCTGTTGCTAATCAACAATATTTGACAGCTGGTGTTGTTATATGATTTTTGCCATGGCCTACAGTCGGCACAATCTACTTGATGCATTACTTTTGTCTTCGCATGTTACAAAAAAGAAATATATTAAAATTAAGAAAAATAATAAATTCCGGATACTTTCTAGACGGACCAAAAGTAAGAGTTAATGTTAAGTATATGTGTGCTTTGCAGAAAATACCAAATTGACGTGAAATACAACACTGATTTTCTATGCCAAATAAATTTACTTTTGTGTAAAATAGCAACAGTTCATTAAGTGATTGCTCGAAATGGTCTTCAATGTAAGATTATAATCCAAAATATGTTGTCACTGCCAGTGGTAGGGAAAGAAATTATGTAATTTAACTCTGTAAATAATATTCCGATTTTTTGTTAGTTTTATTTACAAGCATGGGTTGCCGAGTGTTAAATTCAGATTTGAATGAAGTTTGGTGAAAATATAGAGCAATTTTTTAATCTATCGAACAGCCTTTCAAAAGTTGGCAGATTTTCGGTTGCTGCAGAACGAAAAAAGAGAAGGGATAAATCCAAAAGTTATACCATATTTAAGAGGTTTTTAGAGAATATTCGAATAAGCCTTTTTTAGGCAATTGATCTTTTTGTAATAATACGAATAATACGAACATTTTTGTATTTAGATCGGAAGAAAGGGCGCTTTGTGATTTATTTAAACAATTTAAGCAAGATCAAAAAATTTTGCTTGTGTTAAACATCACCATATTCTAAGTTAAAGCTAAAGAACCTTCATGTATTTTTAGGTTCAAGCCACTTTCATGGGCGCGTTTTCAGGGCCATAGTTTTCAACTAGCGGTTTAACTTTGTTAACAAAATCAATGTTTTCAATGTTTTTTCCAATTGCAAGCTACCGGTCTCATATTAGCGCGTGATACATTTGGTAACTTTGCGTAAAACAACTCCGTACGTTCTTTTAAAATACAGTAGCCACTCCCTTGAAACTTTGAAGTTTTCTAACTTAATTTCTGCATTCGCATGCTGTATATCTATATCCTAGATAATAGCGTGCAGGCTACAAATTTCTCTAGATCGTATTGAAAAATATCTATCCGCTTTTCTTTTGTGTTCTACCCTCCTCCAACCTCTCTCCTCACAAGGGAACACCTGTAACCCAATAGTTCAAATTTTGATGAAACTGTAGAGACTGAAAAAGTATCATGGTATAAGAACCATTTTCGGGGTAAATTTTCACAGTTTATAGATTTTTGTAAATATGTTGGTTAAAAGATAATTTGAAGTATATTATAAAGATGAATGACAAATTATTTTCGGAAAATTTAAACTACGGGGGACCGGGGTACCCTATACCTTCCGTATAATTTATATATTTTGGTTTTGGATTTGCCAAACTTGACTTTGACTTTGTAATTGACGTTGAATATTGTCATTAGACAGTTGTAAAAGAACACTTGGACAAATAGGTGTAGATACAGCAACTATTTGGTTAATAGCGTATTTCATCGGTCCGCCTAGTTCCGCAAAAACGTCCCAAAGCCAGAACCGCAACGTTTCTGCTGATTGTCGACCCTGCCTCAACGGCTATCTCTACCATCTCGCGCGCGTTGTTCCAAAATGTGTTATTTTGATATTGCGGAACACAATTCCGTTTCCACGAAATACCCCTTTATACCGTTGCTAAAATAGCATGATTTTTTTTTAATGGCGTATTCTTCTTGTCATAGGCATGTTAATCCAACGACTTCGATATTACAGATTTTGTTCTGCAGTTATATTGAAAAAACCGAAAATACATTTTCACCAAGTCTCATCAAAATCTGAATTTGATACCTCTACACTATTATATTATGATACGATATTTATCTCTCGAACTAGTGTCCAAGTGACGTACACGATGCTAGTTATAACTCAGTCGCAAAAGTATTGGTATCGATATTTATGGTACAGAACCAAATCCCCCCAAAGATCCATTGTTTTAAACGCTCATCAGTTTCTTTCTATTTTTCGAAATCCGATTATTTATGTAAAATAAATAAACGAAACAACAAATAATGAAAAATGTTAGATTTGTCGATACAGCATTGGATAAGGTCCTTTCCAGCTTGCCCATTCTTCAAGTAAACTGCAAATTTACTTTGCATAAATATGTTAATCTTCATTGTTACCACCGATTCGATACCGGTACTTTTTTCAAACACCAAATCTACTAATAAAGAAAAAATGAACTAGATGTAGGTATTATTCTATGGCTGCTTAAAAACGCTCCATCAGTATAACATGAAAGTTAGTTTAAGTAGCTTTTCTTAGTAAAAGAGCCTGTAACAAATACCATTGTAGTTTCTTATATTGGAAAATAGTAAGTCATAAGTGATAAGGCTGCAAGGTATCAGCACACCATGAAGTTTCAATGAATTATGTTGCAATTAACAATTCAAAAATAAGGAATTTGTGTAGTTAGGTTCTTTTTTGATGTGACTGATTAACCTTGATTGTTAGATAAGATACCTCTACTTCTAGATTTTCTATCAATCTACTATGCAGCCAAGATACCAACGGAGATATTGCATTTCATTTCAATCCTCGTATGGAACAACGTTACATAGTGCGAAATTGTCGAATAAAAGGTCATTGGGGAGACGAAGAAACCTGCGCGAATGCAAGCTTTGACTTTGCCGTTGGAAAGCGTTTTAAAGTTGAATTTTTGGTAGCAGAAAGGGAATTCATGGTCTCCATAAACGGCAAGCACTGGTGTGCCTTCACCTATCGAGTACCATTGGAAAGAATAGTCGGAATGGAAATTCGAGGAAAAGTAGATATACAAGAGGTTGCTATAAAAGAAATTGACGCTTACCCCATCATACCGGAACCAGCCGTCGCTATTGGACTAAACGAAGAAAAGCGAAAAGGTGAAGTAAGTTGCTTCTCTCTTATTATCGATTGCACGCGATGTGTACCTATTGCTATCTTTACCCGCCCCCCTAATAAAGACTAAAACTAACACGAAATTATTTTATTTTAGTGCACGCCCTTCCTTGGAAAGCTGTCCAAACCTTTAAATTTGGGATGGGCGATAGAAATTTGCGGAAGATTAAAGATGTTACCTCAAAGTTTTTATATTAACCTTCAAGATGGCGCCCAAATGTGGCCTCATCCAACGATTCCATTGCATTTAAATCCACGATTTAGTAAGTGTTATATTGTGTTCCTTGTTCTTGTTTCAACTGTTTAATAGTTTTGCATTTTCAAACATTTGATATTTAGGCAGTATTAATAAATACGGTGTGATTTTTTTTTAAGAAAACCTGAAAAAACTCTGAAACCGAAAATAAAAATTTACAAAAACATTAATTTTATTGTAAGGTGGATATGCTTTGACGTGCCAATCAGATTTGTGACGTTTACACCCGTGTCCCCACGAATTGTCATCTTCTCAAAAACGTTAAATGGAATGAAGAATAAGTGTCTTTCATTAAACACTCTTGCTGCGACACGAGCACATTACTGAGCATCATAAAGAAGTTGAGGATGTGGAGAAAACGTCAAAACCTTGCTCAGGAATTTACATTGATGTAGATATAACTTCCCAATTTACAAAATAAGATAATGAGCCAGACCAATACAATCAAGCAAGCAACTACCAATAGTCGCACGACGGGGTAACTCCTTAAAATAATCGGCGGGTATTTGTGGAGTCGCAAGTGGGGTCATAAGTATGATTCATAAGTCAAAGCATGTATTTTAGAAAAAACGATGTGTTTTTGAAAATTTTGATTATCGTTTTACTTTTTGGAATATTTCAGATGGATCGTTTTCAAAAGATCACATCGTATATGTAAGTACTGTATAGTTTCGGAGTAGCCCATTAATCACGTCAGTTATAAAATGTTTAAATGACAATAGTAAAATGCTATAAGTAAAAATCTGTAGGCACATCTGCTGGAGTTGATGTTTTTGTAAGAAATGCTTGGTTGAATGGCGACTGGGGATCAGAAGAACGGGCCCCAATATTTCCATTCTTGTCGGGAGCTGATTTCAAAATCTTAATACAAAGGGAAATGGATTGCTTTACTATTTGGGTAGCAGAGCAAGTAGTGGCCATATTCAAGTTTCGTGGCGGAGTTGAGAAAATCAACTATGTGTATATCGCCGGTGACCTAACTGTATCATCTGTAACGTTGAGAGATAAGAAGAGCGGCTTTAAACTTACAGCGTTACATACGGAGGAAGGTGTGGGCGGTTCAAGCTAAATTATATGTACAGAATATATTATGTAATATATAGTAATAACTAATGGCGCGCAGCCAATTTTCGTGTATTTAATACAGCACTTATTTTATTAACTTTATATTTACGCATCTGTTATAATTTATTTTATACCAATTTATTTTTAAATAAACGACCTATATTTTAGTAATTGCTTTATTAATTTTGTCTGTAAGAATTGTACCGATATTTGTATTAATAATACACTTTCTGTTGTTTAAATACGAGGATGTTGTGTTAAGGAAAACAACGCTACTGTTCTTCATTTAATAAATTTATTTTTCGAGATAATTTTCCTTAATTACCGTTTTATTTGCGCGAATAACTTTCTGGCCAGCCATATTTTCATGTTTGGAAAAAAAGAGACAAGCCACGGGGACCAATTCTGGCGAATATGATGGACGCGGCGGATTAGTTATTCTGTCGCAATTGCCGATGAGTGGGCCAAGGCGTTATTATGATGAAGTTTTTTCTTGGGTAGATTTTTTTCTTTAGTTCAACGTCGAATAAATCAGCACAGTTCTGTCCCGTGATCGTCCTTCCCTTCTCACATTCCTGAATCGCCTTCCCCTTCTTTGGTGGGAAAAACCCATTTTGCCGATTGACTTTTGGTTTCTTGTGTGTAATGCTGTATTCATGTCCCATCTACAATCCGCCGCAGAAACTTACTCGTATTGTGTTTAAACATGTCTAAACATTGCTTTGAAGTTATCACGCGATTCCGTTTTCGATCTCTCGTCAGCGGACGCGGCACCAATCTCGCTGATAGCTTAGAAATGTTTACCACATTAGCAATCTCTCTAATCTTCTAACGGGATATCATGAACTTTATTGATCATGTCGTTTAGACACCTTAGTGAGACCTTAGCTGCTTTCCATCAGAGGCGGATGTTCGGCCTGATTTCATCGAAGGTGCATGGTTAAACGGTTAAATAGGGAAAGAAGTAAAATTTTATGAGCTTCATTTTATCAAGTTGCTTTAAATTTTAAAATGCAAAAATTAAATGGAGAGATATTGAAAAGAAAATTAATTTAAGTTATTATTACTCCCTGTATGTAAGAAAAAAAGAACTTTTAGATTATCCACACGTAACTTTTACCATCAAGAAATATGTGCAGGCGCACTATCTGTCTTGGTGCATCATTGTAACGAATAACTTTCCGTACTTCAATATGCCAAATTGAAAAAGGAGAGCCGTTTTCTATAACTTCGGTAATTTCTCTTGTGTGTTCTCGCGAAAATGCGAAATGTCTTCGCGAAGATGTATTAGAACAACTAGAAGCACTAGAAAAAGTTACCAACTTCCAGTTAAATGTTTATACTTTATAGAAGAAGAAAAATATTTAACAGATAAGCAGAGAGATGGAATTCCCTAAAGGAAAGGAAACCGTTCCTGAAGTTTCAGTAGACACCAAAAGACAACCGCGAAAGAGCGGATCTCATAAAATATTCTAATTTTATTCCGGTAGCGCTAGGCTGCTGAAGTCGGTTAACGAGTTTCGTGTATCGGGTGCAAATGGCAGAGTAGAATGTGAATAGAAAGCATAAAGAAGCTCTATTAGTGAGAGGTGTCATGAGACAGACAAGGGGAAAGTACAAGGAGCAAGAGCTTCTTCCAAACACGGTGTATAGATAGCAAACTTTGATAAGTGGGGTGTGCTTAATACACAAGTCGATAAAGGAAAAACAAGAAAATTAATGAATATTCAGAAATAGCAAATATTTGAATGTAACGCGCTAGGTGAGTGTAGACACCTATGGCTCATACACAATAGTTATTATCCCCCCTTTTTTCAAGATTGTAATGAATTACGAAGATTTGTGATATCTCAAAAATAGAGATACTATTCGGTTAATTTTTTACCTGTCGATAAAGTATCTAATAATGCAAAAAGTATGATAAGCAAATTATAGGCATTAATTTTTAATGCAGTGTTTTCATTACATCAGTGTGACCGTACACTGGTGGACATAATGATAGCAAGGACTGTGGCGTAGTATGGTAAACAACACATAAGTATCGGCACCCTCCGCACCACACAAAAATTATTATTAATTTATTATATAATAATATAATAAATAGTCCGTGACGGTCGTTTCGAGGACACGAATGGTCCTCATCATCAACCGGTGACCGACAGCTAAGACTAATAATTGTTAATTGCACCAACATAACTTAAAATTTAACCTGGGAATAAGCCAAAATCTCAGTTAAAATGTGACAGTATTGCTAGTTAATTAACTGCAATAACACACATTTCATCTGTTGCTTTAACTTAATTTCAAATTAAATTTTAATTCGTGTCGGTGCACTGGTCTTTTTCGTACCCAGAGAAACGTATTAAAAAATGTTAAAACTTTCAATTTCAACTTAGATTCTCTTGGCTTTTCGACCTTTTTTTTATATTTTTTTCAAAAATCACCGTTGCAAAATTTCGGCAGTATTTGAGGTCTGCTTTATTATGTTCAAACTGAAGTATAAAGAAACATTTCCTGGTTAACTAGCTTGATAGAACAAGTTAGTTAGATTTTTCGAAAACTGATATACGCCAGACATATGATACTATCATAGTCATAGTGGCAATTTTTTCATGGATGCTTAACGCGTGGCTTGTTTGTTTTAAATGTTCTTCAATTTTTGAAAAATCCTCTATTTAATATAAAATAAGAAACACGTTTTTGATTTGGAAATATATTTATTAGCCTCATTCAAGGCTAGATAATATTCATGGAGTGCCATGGCAAATCTAAAGCTCATGTTTCCGAGATACTCTCTGTGCTTGAATAGTGGAAAGTATAGATCTTAACGATTAGATACTTTGTTAGAAGATGGCGCCACATATATTACTTCAAGTAAAAAGTTTAACTGAGTCCGAACTTAAAATTTATTTAAAATGGGCAGCCCTTATGCTTTGGGAGATCATATATATTTTATGATCATATCCGCCAAGTTTATACTCGTCCAACAAATTAAGAGCTTTGATATTTCAACTGAATTTGATTTTCGACTGAGTTGCTGTCGTCTTTCTAATAGTATCCATTAATAATTTAGAACGTTCGTGTCTGCATTACCTTCCAATCATCATCGGAGCAGACGGAATTTATAATTTGGGTTGAAATTCGTGCTGCGATTTTATCATGGGCCTTCATCAAATCGTCGCAAGTTAATATTGCATGAATTTCGATTTCGCAGTCGACCCCTTTCACCGTTGATAAAATCGTGACTTACCTCACTGCTAATAATTAACTTAGAATAGATGTTTCATCGCAGTTGTTAGTTAGCATAAATAAAGGTCGTAATGTTACTAAATGGGAATGAAAGTGTAGTCTTGCCATTTGGATGCGATTTTAATTTTTTCCGATAATTATCCATTATTTTTATTTTTGCTAGAAGCTACCAATAACAAAAAGTACTCACACACTCTGGGAAATTAGCTATTTTGTGGCCGAAAATTATTTTTTTGCCATCTTTGTTTAACCAAATGAAAACAGATTTATTTCGTAAACATATAACGTAGTTTAAGATGAATCATGAATTCTTCCTGAAAAAAGTAGTTATTTGTGTTAGTTGTCACAACTTACAATTAGCCTACCGACCGCGTAAAAAAGGGCAGGAAGTACACAGCACAACTTAAATTTCGCGGGTAATTTAAGTTGGTAGTTCCGGTAATAAAGGGCATATCTACCAACTTTTTATCGTAATGTAAGCCAATATGCCCTCTCTTGCCGAAACCACCAACTTAAATTGCCCGCGAAATTTGTTTATTTTTAATATTATTGCATATACAAAAATAAATCAACAATACATATTGCAATAGTTCTTCTTTCAATTTTATTCGTTTCATTGTAAATATAACTATTGTACGTTACGGACATATCTAAATAAAAAAAATCAGGCTCGTGTATTTTTCCGCATTCGTGGAAAAATAACTGGTAGCTGACCTCTTACTGCCCCTTTTTCATATTTATTATTATTTGTATTTATGGATAACTTCCACGACGCTATAAATAATTCAATATCATCATCATCAGTTCTCTTCGGTAGGTTGGTTCGTTGACACGAAGGCGAAAATAAGCATGAGTGATCAGTCCCCGTTGGCGGCCGACGGAAGTTTATGAAAAGAGGCGTCCGACCGTAGAAGATTATCTCTCTCAATTGTTTGTTCGGTAATCCATCATCTCCGAGAAACGTGTATCTGTTTGCGCTTACTATGTGTATATACAGAGTGTTCCTAATGACGCACTGGTGATTTTAGAATGTAGGATAAGCTGGAGGTAAATAGTGCGGATTGACAGGGGTACTGTTGTAACGTGTAGAGGTTTGCTTTCTCTAGTTAATAGTATGCAGTAAGCCTTCGGTATTACTTTATTACGAACATTGTGACATCATCGGTATTTTATGAAAATTTACAATGTATTTTTATAGCACTTCGACCGAAGGGCTTTTAGCAGGTACGGCCGTTGAAAGGGAGGTTTGTATGATTATATTCATACAATGAATATTTAGATTATATAATTAGTAAATGTTATTACACTATAGGTGAATTTTTTTTTTAATTGTCGTTCTTTTTCCTTAGTTTTAGATTTGGGTTTGTTTCTTTATAAGCGCCTTCAGTGTATTTTTTTCTATTGCTTCTCATTTTGATTGATTTTATTGTCTATAGGCACTTTAAATCAGTAAACGTAAGATTTATAACCTTGTTGGGCCGCACACCACACTACAAAAAAAATTAACTAGTGAAGTTAATGTATGTACATGATTCATCTTACAGGTTATTACAAATAGTTCAGAATCTCGAAACTTTATTTTTTTATTATTATTTATTTATTATTTTGCCGCGTTTTATAAAACATCGCTTTAGTAGACTAAAATACGAATACTCCTCAGGACTTAAAAAATATAATCTTTGGTTATCAACATAAATACTGGGCTTAAACGTTCAACCAGAAAACATTACAACAACACGAAATAAAAAGTAGGGAAAATCCGCATAAAATTTTTGTAATATACATGAAATTCCACACCGAAGGAGTGTTAAATTGTTTTTTGATGTGAACGCGTCCGGTTTATTTTTCTCTGGGCTCGAAAAAAAGTGCAAATAAACCGGAAGCGTCGGTCGGCTATAGCGAGAACACAAAAGCTTCTCGCCTACATCGAGCGGAGAGCGGTGCATCGCATTCTGACAAAGAAAGCAGGTCCGTACTAAGAAACTTCACGCTTTAGTATTTGCAAATTTCATATAAGAAACAAAGAAATTGCCCTTAGACACTCATTGTAATTAAATTAAAATTATTTAAAAATATTAATAGCAATTTGTGTATTCGCGGGAAAATGTAACCGTTTCAATTTGGCGTGTGGTATTATATCTTGAATACGTACCTGAGCGAAGGGATGGGCGTAAAATGTAATTTTTGCCGACGGGCGCAGCTAGAGATTAATCCGTCTGTAATGTCGACGAACTGTAAAATGAATGCTTCAGCAATGCTATTCAATTACAGTTTAGGTATATGAATTTCGTGTTGCGTTTTAGGTTGTTGTTATTAACCTTCGGAATACATTTCCAGTACTTTACTTTTAATAACTGGATGGAAAGAGCGACGTTAAAGAGAAAATAATCTGATGTGGATTTGCAGCTAGATATGGAACTGTATTTCAAAAGAATAAGAGTGAAAATGGGGAAAAACTAACGCACTAAAAAACAAGTTCTGAATCGAAAGCTTTCAGTACGCTACATCAATACGGTTACATTAGTATGCGATTGCTTCGTAAATAAATCCAAAAAAGGAAACGTATAATTTCTTATTTGACTTTGTTATCTATTAAATTATTTATAACTAAGCCCGTATAAAAGTGGGATTTATCCTCCAGGTACGTACATACTTATAAAAGGGTAATAGAACAAGAAAAAAAGAATGATCAGGAAGAAGAAACAACGCACCATATCTTGAAAGGATATAGATCTCTCCGTACGTTAGTGGAATAGAATAGAAGTTTTGTTTCGACTGTGTGTGTACCTACCCGACCTTTCCGTTTAAAAATTCAACGCCAGCGCATTAAAATTTCAGCAACCTGCGGCTCCTACTCATGAACTGAATGACTTTTCGCCCACCGTACCGGTTTACTTGACTATTCCGTGAGGCCAGCGGGCCTTTTCCACTTTTCCATAATTCGATTTGTTTGTCAGATGAGTCGGAAAGACAACGAACGTCTCTCGATCTCACACGGGAAAAAAGAAAGAGGACGACGGAACTCTTTGATCCTTTTGTAGGGGCCGGTATTTGTATGTATGCCCGCCGATCTAGCCGTACAGTAGTTTCCGAAGTTCCACGCTTTCCAAATGCATCACATGTCCTCGATAGGTTAAATTAAATTTGTAATACTCCGCGGAGAGTTTGTGTATGTGATCTGGTTATGTATCGACTTGTAAATAAGTATTAGATCCCAGGAAAAGGGACCGTAGATAGAGGAAACCTAATAACTGGCTTTTTAATTAACTATGGATGTTTCCTCTGTTTACAAGCAGGGACAGTTCATTTTGCATTGTTTGTATTAAATGCGTTTGTGTGGAGTATTGAGAATTAAATTATAGAAAACCGGTTTATTGTAAAATACTTTATTTTAAATTTATACCTCTAAGAAAAATTGAGAATAATTAAAGGTTAAGATTTTTAATAGCAAAAATACCAATTCTCAAGTAAAGGCGGTAACCAAATTTATTTAGTAATCCTTATTAGAGAGTGATTGTATGGTGGCTTGAGGAATGTCGCCCTATACGGGTTACCTTGTCGCCGGTGGTCATTGTGTCAGTCATTCCTGGATGATGTTCTATGGACCTTTGATGGATGAACGGATCGTCCAAGACGGTACAGGTTGTTTCTGAGAAGGTTATTGAGTATCATGGGCGGTCTAGTGTAGTCTCCTCGGCCTCTCTACTATTGCAGTTACACATATATATATATAGCGAATGCGGCGAATTAGATCGTTTAGTGTGGCATCTCACACCATTACTCCACATTGTGAGACCATGCGATCCCATCGTTTATCCAACTGGCTTCAAACAAACATGTTTCACCATTATTCAATAGAGTAACCGGAATTATATGTGGTTTCATTCTGTGTTCCAATGTTATTCCTTTCGACTTCCTTCCAAGCGTTGTCGGCGATGATATATACACTGCCGTTCAGTGAAGTTCGGTCATACAATAAAAATCTATTATATCACACTGTATACAATTATTAATACATAAAATTAGAAAAATATTAAGCACACACTCTTTTCTAAGGGATTAAAGCCATAAATTATTATGTAAAGCAGAAATATTGCGACAACCACAATAAAGTCCCTTTTATTATCATTCCAAGAACTTCTCGGAAGTACCGATCTTTTGAAACGGGTCATTTGGGGATTATTAACGAACAATACATTTAGGAAATATACCGCAGCATCATTCTTGTTTATTTATCACAGGCGTAAAGATATAAATTTGCTTCATTTTACTGTTAAACGTGTGTTGGTGTGCATCTGTCGTTTTTGCGCGGAAGTTTTAAGAAAATTTACTTCAAAATGGCACGTGGCAAGCCTACCAGTGTAGAAAAACGTTCACGCATTATTACGCTTTTTGAAGAAGGATATTCGGGGCGACAAATTGCTGAAAAAAATAAGTATGAGAAGTTCAACAGTAAATGACATCATAAAGCGATATCGGACAACTGGAACTATAGAAAATCGTGTTCGTCCTGGAGCATCTAGGAAAACAACAAAAGCTGAAGATTTGAGAATTGTATTATTAAGCAAACGCAATCGAAAATGAACAGCGCCACAAATAGCAGCCGAAGTCAATCGCGGCCGTGAAGAACAAGTTTCGGCGAGTACGGTAAAACGTTGACTTCAACAAGCGGACCTTCATGGACGCATTGCCATTCGAAAACCCTTATTACGTCGGGGCAACAGAGCAAACCGGCTACAGTGGGCCCGTTCTCGTCTAGATGGGTCGTTAGATGATTGGAAACACGTGCTTTGGAGTGACGAGTCAAAGTTTGAGGTTTTTGGGCAAAAATCGACGAGTTTATGTCCGAAGATCTAAAACCGAAAAGTGATCCCGAACTGCATTGTGCCTACAGTGAAGCAAGGGCGTAGTTCTGTGTTAGTGTGGGGATGTTTCTACTTTGCTGGGACGGGAGATTTATGCAGAGTGCAGGGTGTAATGAGGAAGGAAAATTATTTTGCAATACTCCAGAATCATGCAGTGCCATCAGGATTGCGTATAATAGGCCGTAACTTTACATTCATGCATGACAACGACCCAAAACACACTGCGTTAGCGTGTAAGAACTATCTCAAGCAGCAAGAAGAACAGCACACACTGAAAGTAATGACATGGCCCCCACAAAGCCCAGATTTGAACCCTATAGAGTTGTTGTGGGACGAACTGGACAGGAGGATCCGAAAAATATGCCCAACTTCACAAGAACATTTACGGAATATTCTGCAACGTGAATGGCTTAATTTTCCACAATCTATTTTAACAAAACTTATCGAAAGAATGCCTAGAATAGTTCAAGCGGTGATTAATAGCAAAGGAGGATTCTTCGATGAAAAAAAAAATAATGTTCAGTATGTTATATTAGACCAGAATAACTTTTTATTTATTTATTTTTGTCTTTTTTACCTGTACATACAATAAAATTGCATTTTGTTTTTAGTTTCGTTTGTTTCTGTAACCTTTTCATTTTTTTTACCAACCGACCGTACTTCTCTGAACGGCAGTGAACATATTCGCCCTGAGACTTCGTTCTTTTTGCAAACTAGGAAAAAATGGTTTGGGCGAAAGCAGTTCACGTTAAATAAAGTTATTGTCGAAATAGACACCTATTTTGCAGAGTTCGATTAAAATTTATTTTTTGAATGGATAAAACAAATTGGAGCATAGCTGTACTAAGTACAATATAGCGCAGATTATGCTGAGAAATAAATTTACTAGATGCGTTGTCTTCCTTAACACAGGTATTTATCATACCATCCTCGTATATCTATAAGTATTATTTTCAAAAGGAGTTTTTGTAGTTAATATTCCGGATATAACATAAACAATACGTTTTCTTACCACCACTTATCGTCATCAAGATATCGAAACAAGCGCATAGAATGGAATAGCGGACATAACTAATTGTCTAAGTTTATTTAATTTAGCGTGAAAAGATCTGTGTAAATACCATAGATCATATCCTAAAGTATGCCGGAAACGAGTACAGGAGGATAATATATAGCGCAAAAGCGGGAACGCCGCTGCTTATTCGTTTTTAAAACGGAGCTGGGTCCGAAAAACTCAACAGCTTAAGAAAATGATAAATCGTCAAATGGAGAAAAATAGCGTCATCCATCTTCGGGTACTTCTTAGCGTTCCGAATTTCTCCTGGAGCTCCGTATCCAGCGGCGTGTGACGCAGGAGGATTGCTTTAATTTTAAACATGTAATTGCATCAAGTCAGTCTCTCTTCGAAGGTTTCGAATATATGAACAATATACGGGATGGTTGAAGTAATTATTGCTATTACGACATTCGTTAAAGTACTTTTGCGTGTTCTGTTTGCGAGCTAATTTAGTTATAATAAGAGTAATTAATTTTTAATCAATTTTTCAATTATCCAATTACAGTGAAGGCCCTTACAGTGGTAATACAGCATCGCAATTGTTTTTGTATTCATATCATAATTGTCAATTGAATGATGAGGTACAATAAACATTTAGTGTATAAATGGTAAAAATAATATAGAATGGTTTCGCACAGGTTGTACGTATTGCACAGAAACAGCGCTATGTCAGCTAACGTTGGATGATTGAAAGTACATTACAGCCTTGATTTGCGAAAACTATTTGATGGAGCTGACATTGGCTTTGTCTGCGAAAAGTTGTACGCTGAGAGGTTCTTAATTGGATGCTATTCTAACTGCAAAATCGTCATATACCTGTCAAAATTAGTGATTCTAGATAGGAAACGTACAATGTAGATCTCGGAGTGGCTCAAGGTTCAATATTGCTTCTAATACATATACAGCGATAAGTTAATCATATACACAGACAATTGCACTGCAATAGTAACGGGACGATCTAGAAGACAATCTACATTATACAGGATGTTTTAGAACTTTTACCTGTAATAACTCTTACATTTTAAACTTTATCGGGATAAAAAATTGATTCGTTGCAAACATAACAGTTGTTGAGCTTTCGAAGCTCATTCTCATAAATCACATAGTATATTCATATTAAATCTCGTAATAATTTTCCGAGTACAGATTTAAAAGCAATCCGTTTACAGCGACATTAACGGACGTCAGCCATACACTAAAACTCAATTAGTTATTCCGTGCTGCTACGTTTTCTTTCTTTAGCGTGCGGGCTACAAAAAAGCGTCCCAAGATAGATAAGAAGTTATGTTCGCCTAGGGTATTCTCCGTCATTGGATTTTATGGACGCAGAAACGGAAAGCAGGGTGCGAAAAAATGACGATGGGAGAGGAGATTGGGTAATGTAGCCGATGAACTGCGGAATTTAATATTCAGTCAACGCCCATTTGTCACAGGATGGAATGCGGAAGCCTGGAGCTCGACATTCTGAATTGAAATTTTAGTTTCATTTTATATTTGGTATACGTTATTAAAAATATCGGCTGTTTTATATGATGCGGTCGTGCGAAAATCAATAATTTGGTTTCACATGGCTTTGCACGAGAGGACTTTAATTAATTAAAATTTATATTCATCGGAATTTGGAAGATCTTAACAATTATTTTTATTATTTATTGACACTGTTAGATCATTAAAAATAAGCTTGAAAACTGTATTGCCATGTTTGTCGAGGAGAACTGGAAAAAGGGTGTTGCTAGGCTTTAGTAATCTATTGTAGCTTTCGTTATTTATGGAGATCATTCGTTGGGCATACCTGCCCGCTTGTAGAGCGTTTTGAGGTGTTCCACCCCTTAAATAAAGTAAACGGCGGTTCTGAGTCTGGGGTTCGAACTTAGTCAGTAGCTGGGCGCACTAGGCATTGCGCTACCATTGCAGTGCTATTTAATGATGAAAATGAAACCTTTAACTAGAAAAAAAAAATGGCGTATTTATTGCAACATCTAATGACTAATACTATTTGGGTTTAGTCCTAAGGCATGCAAAATTTACATCTTGCATTTAGGTACGCTTCGCTAATGAAATCATTTGTACAGATAAATGATGTACTTGCAAACCTGCACATTTTCTATTAGCTACCTTAAGATATTAACAAAGCAAACGTCCAACCTTCATGATCCGGCGTAATGTGTAATGCAGGAATGCAAGAAAGATAAAATAATTCTTGTGTGGCTCTGCTACAATTGTGTGAATCGGTACAACAGGCAATAGTGAAATTCTTAATTCATGTTAGGTAAAATTATTTAATTTCTATTAAATATTAAAACCACGTTCAAGCATACATTTTTAGTGTTTGGTCGCCTGTGACAATTTAGCTTAAAAAAATCATCACCTTCCTCACTGCACCGCTTTAGGAAAGTCATCGAGCTGCCTAAACGTTTGGTTTTGTGCACCTTTGTCAACAATTTCGGTACCCAGCGTGAGCAAAACATTCGATAATTCCATAGAGAACGCTTCTTGAGATTTGAAGAAACTCAGATAACGGCGAAATCGTAAAACGTCTGTTCTCTTTCACTTTTTCGTCTACTTTCCGTACCAAATCTTCAGTAATGGCAGAAGGTCGCTCACTTCGTTCCTTATTTTGAACATTCGTGCCGCCATTTTTAAAAACTGTAACCTACTACTTTATAATGTTTACTCCTTGCACCTTACTGATCTGACGATGAATTTTAGCCGCTTTCGAGCATTTAGCACTATGAAAACGACTCACAGCGCGTATTTCACAGACGGCGAGCTTCTTTGCCTGTTATATGAATACAAGTTTGTACACTTACGAGATTAAGTCACCATCTTTTTTGAAACGCATTGATATTGTAGATAAAGAAAACAAACAGCTAATCTTAAGTGGCGATTTTAAACAATGATTTTCTGACTCCATCAACATCAATTAATGGATCCCCTTAATTGCTTTAACTTAACACTTACCTACTCACATTTGTAAAATACCTAAAACTTAGCTATTGTAGTTCTTAACCGTAATATCCACGACTGTTTTAAGTAAAGATTTTAATTTGTTAAACAATTTAACTCAGATTGTTGGCATACAAGTAAATAGTAAGGATGATACTCACCATACTCGGTATAGCTGCAGATTTTGTGAAAACTCCTTTAATAATTTTGCTTACAACATACTAGTTTGCTTTAGAAAGGTAACATTTGTCTCTTAATTTAGGTGTATTGTTATGTATATATGTTGGTATGTTGTAAGATTCATAAGGTGACATTGCTGTATAGTTATATAGAATTATACTAAAGAGCTGAAGTTTCGCAAACTTCATACTTTTTCGATCCGCATTCTTAAACGCTTTAGGGAATTCTGTCATAAGCAATACCGCGGGTATAAAATAAGACGCGTCAAGAACGGAAGCAGCTATAAAACCAAAGCCAAAATACCTATATGTATATACAGCAAGAACAGAGTGTCTATATTATATATACGAAATCATAAACCAGGCAGGCGTTCGCGTCCGGCGCACAGCTCACTCCAAAATAATATATCGGTATATTATTTATAAGGACGCCATAACTTATTGTCAGACGGCACCCCGGTCGTCGCTGCTACTCTCTTCTCTGTTTCAGATAATTCCATAAGAACAATAGACAGTTAGTTATACAGCACTGCCAACTCGCAATCTGTTCAAATTTATTACGTTCTCTCTTGACCCCGCGACCCCTTGAGCGTTAAACGCCGCTTCCGTGTTGGAATTACTTCGCTGTTGAAGAAAAAGATGATGCGTCAAGAAGCGAATGGGTTGGAAGAAAGACTATGAAACATTGTAGCTAGGATTTAATTAAAAAAAAACCTCCAGTAAAACGGTAGTTATATCAGAAATTCTGCTAATTAATTTTCAAGTTTGTTTTACGAGAATGATTGATGTCATTCTGTGTAAATTACTATTACGCATAAGAATTCTAAGAGGATATTTACTCAATGGAAAAAATCCAATGATTACATATACGTAATACGAGTTATTCATAATAATGTATCAACTACAACAATAACTAATTTATTGAAGAGACTCGTTATTGCATATAAGTGACTTAGGAGTTATGGTTTAATTTTCAACATAACCACGTAATATTCGACTAAATCAAACCTTTTTGATAGTATGTACATAGGTAAAATATAATTGTATAAGATACCTCAATTTTTAGTGTTCTCTGAAGTATTCTCAACCAGCTTTGTATTTTTTTTATTTCCTCTTTAGCTTTACCAGCTTCTTGTTACTAGTACGGTAAAAATTTATCTGTTTACTACTGTATGTATATGTTGTTGCAAAGAATCCAGAAAATAAATATACAGTAGTATTGGAAAAAAAGGGAATGTTTGCTACAACGTCGTGGATTGACGTTTTAAAGTTCTGTTTTTGATTATAATTTGTTTTCAATATACGATACCTTAAAGAGGTTGTTACGACACTGGAAATCATGCAAAAATTTCACCTCAAAATACACCCGGACTCCGGTACAAAGGGGAAGATATCTTCAAAGATTAGAATAATTAGGTTAATGAATAAATTTAATAATGTATTAAAGTAAAAATTTGTATTAATTTATTACTTAATGTAATTCTTAAATGTTGAGTATTTTCTTAAATAGACACAACAAATATATACATCTATAACTAATGCAAATAGAATTATTAGATATTTTATCAGATGTAACGAAAGTTCAGTAAATCCCCAGCTTACTTCTAACATATAAATTTCACAAATTTCCGAAGGAATGCAATACTAATTTTCTTCTACCTCTCCAACTAACAACTTCATTTATAGATTTTAATACGCTGGATCCATTAAAAGTTACCCCGATTTTCTATCTCTTACGGTAAGGGAGCTACAAGTTTTAGAATGTTGGGAAACTTTGATCCCTATCTTTAGCCTTTTTCGGGGTGTAATCCGAAAAATAAACGAGATAGGTAAATGAGGGTGGCGGGAATCGATTCTCCCAGTCCGATTTTATTGAAAAATATGTAACTGAAGCCTCTGTATTGCGCTGAAAAGCCCTCAAGGGGATTTAATTAGGAGAGTTGGGGGATAGAGAGTTTCAAAATTATCAATTTCGCGTAGAAATGGTATCTATCATCATAGATACCATCAGAAATGGTATCATCTGATGGTATCTAGGAATGATATTTTTATTAGGATGATACAAGTGAAACGACTTCGTATATCGTGTTAATTGTATTGCAATGTTACAAAGAGACGTCTACGAGGTTATCAGTCATTAGCGCCACCCCCGCATTTATTTATTTATGTATAATTTGCGGGTTCGATTCACTGCAGAGGTACGTCTCTGAAATCATCCCCAAGGCTTTTTTTATCCTTAACCTTTAAATGCATGATTTTTTTAAGCGAGAAAAAAGATATTCTGGCTTAATTTGTGAACATTTATTAATAGTAACACATGTAAAAATACAAAAACATGAAAAACATCTTTGTTTACTTCTATTTAAATAAATGCATTTACTTATGGATTTGTGTGGTAATCTTCAAAACAGTTATTCTTTTTATTACAACATAAATTAACAACACATTTTTCACAAACTGTTTGCGTAAATCTAGAGCACTTGGGTAACTTGAGTATCAACCCAATTTAACCTATCCTTGACTAACAGTGACCGCGACACCCAACCAATCAGCGACAGCCCCCGCCCATCGTCGATGCTGCTCCCCTAGTATTCCCGTTTCTGGCATGGTTCACATGCTGAGTTATCGCGATCAACTGGATCCCGCTTAGTGAGATTCGTCTGTGGTGTGGTTTACAGGTTGAGTTACCCCCTCTCTCCCGAAGAAACCTGATATGAAGGTTGAGTTTTCAATTAACTATGACACGGGCCAAACCCGGAACATGTTTAGTTTTAACTGACTCTGGCCGTGGATGCTTACCTAATAGATGATCATATTTAATTTTTTTGGGTGCGTATCACTCTGTCGGCTGGTTTCAACAACAATCTCCAAATTATGTTTTAGTTTTTGTTTGTATTCTAATTGAGTAAAATTATTAATAATTGAAAAAAGAAACGTAGAAACTAGAAATTGCACAAACAAGTAAATAATGTAATATCAATTCGATATTTACTTAGTCCTTTATGCTGAAATATTTCGAAGAAGTTATGGAACAATACGACAGCTAAGTTGCCAGAGATTGAGTTTTCTTGATTTTCCCAAGATTTAACATAACCTCCTACTCTAATTTAATTTTAATATTTCCTTATTGAGACGTCTCTAATTCAGAAAGTAAATATTGTTGAAAAGACAAAAGAAAGCAAAGAAAGTACTAATAAAATGACGTTAAGCCGCAACCTATATACAAGCACCAATTATTTCAGGAAGTTCCATCGCTAACGTGCTACCCATTAATAAGTCGTTGTTTTGTTGGTATTTGTCCAGTTTGATTTTAATGTATATTACCACTGCTGCATTTATTAATTAATAAATAATTGACCAATAGCGCGCAAATATTATATTATATATATGTTATATTTCGCTTACTGTTTGAGTGAATCGAACGGACCACAACGACATATTCGCGTTCGTTTAATTTACTCTGTCATGGCGTGTGGTTACCTGCGCTGTTAATGAAGGGTTTGATTTATTTTGTTTGATGGAAATTTGACACGTGTGCTATTCTGAAATGGTCTCTGTTAATTAATTTTAAATGTAACGTGTTGTTCCGAGGTTTGAGGTAGATGATACACGTAACGTACCATCAACATATACGCACTCTTTATATAAAAGATAAAATTACACGCTCACGAAAATAATGTTATTCGGCTATAAACTTGATATCTTTAATTATATCCATATGTGTTCACCGCTTATAATTAAGAATTTGTAACCTCGTATAATTCCTTCCTCGTATAAGAAGCTTCTTTACACATCATTCTATAAGAAACTACCAAATCTTCATTTGTGTTTTTGTTTATTGACTAGGGAAAACTAAACAAAAGTGAGAAGAATTATAATTATTAGATTAATTATAATTGAAGTTCGCCATTTTCCGCGCGCTTCACAGGCATCGGTATGGGAGTGGTCGTTCGGGGATGTGATTCGTAATATATGCGCATGCGACCTTATTGCAGTAGTAACGCATCCAATAAGTGTTTGGCGGCTGGTTGGAATGCACGCGAGCGTAGCGAAGTGCTGCGTTATACGTAAAAAAATAAGTGGAAACGACCATTTTTTCTTCTGCCGTGTATTCTAACTCACACACGCAACACAATTCTGAAATCACAGATTTTATACATTATCGATTTTATTTTTATTATTTTTATTATTTTTATTTTTCGTATGTTTATGCATATTGCTTTAGTAGCAGGTAACAAGGTCGTCTCGCGTCTCCACTCCATCGCATAGTCTAATATGCGAAGCATAAATTTTTGCATCTATTACGAATCACACACCCGAAGGACCACTCCCATACCGACGCCTGTGAAGCGCACGGAAAGTGGTGAAGATGAATTATAATCAATCAATAATAGAAAGTGTTAGTGAAAGGGAAATATTTCCTATGCATGCATCGCCATTTTGTACGTTTTAGAATGTTGCAATACAACATAGTAATGCACTTCTTATCACTTTAATCAAATTCACTAGGTTTTTTTGGAACACTGGAACACTAAAACACTTCGCTATTACCTCTTACCACAAACACTTCACTGAAACTGTACGCCCGTTTCGATAGCTGAGCTATCATCTTCAGCAGCAATACTGAACTAGTTCAGTTTTTTACTTTTTTAATAATTTTTCACACATTTTTTTGCTGATCCATAGGTGTTATCTTACATTATTTTTAATATGACTTCAACAAAGAGAAACCCGAATCTTGAGATTAAAGCAGTCATCTGAAAGAAAGGTAAGTTAGTCACATCTATGATTCAATAAGAAGACAATCAAGACAATACACAGATATACATATCTAAAATTTTTATTGCTTTTTGTACCCAGTTCCACATGATTAAAGTATGCGATGACCTTTAACATTGAAGTCAGGCTTATTAGAACGCCGAAACAAGTGTTATGTAATCAAGAATATTTATGTATGATTTGAAATTGTTGGGAGCGCAGTTTAAATTACCCTCGAAGGAAATTACCGGAAGCCGTTGATGAATGTTCCGAGGGCAAATTTACTGTAGGCAGACGCACAGAACACTTCCTTGAAAAGAGAGACGTTATATATTATTGGCAAAGGTTGCGGTAGAAACCAGGAGGCCAGGTAGTGTAGGGTCGAAACGTTAGAAACTCGCCCCAATGCCAATTTCATGAGACACCAGCAACGCAGGCGAAGAAGAAAGTTGAAATTGTATTCCGGGGGATCGTCAAAAAGTTTACATTTCAGATTCCTTTTATGTTCGGGAGCTTGGGTGGAAAATAAAATATTGACGAGAACGCCACGAATAGAGGCAAGGAGATGTAATACTAGCTGTAGCACAAGGCGGAAGTAAAGAAATACTGGAAGCCCGAGTAAAGTGAAATCGTCAAATTCGCAACAGATACTCGCGCGTTTGATGTAGTTAAGAGTTGTTTGGAAGTTGTCCTTCGCAGCGACGATTTCGTGGGTGGGGCGTTAAAAAGAATTAAGTAAACACGTTTCTCGTAGTCGGAAAATGTAATTAACGTTTCACGGCATAAGAAAAATATATTAAGCAAAACGTCGTTGTTTACTTCGAACGTAGTCAAATTCTAAACTGATCTAAGCGCTGCTTACTAGTGCTAAGGTATAACTGTGTGATTATATTGTCGTACAAAGTTTGTTAAGGTAAAAAACAAAACAGCGTAGGTACCACTTATTATTTGATGAACCTCCTGAACAGTAAATTGTTCTTCCAATATTCCGGTACCTATTTTTGCTCATTAAGAAGCTGCGGATTGACGCATCGACAGCATTACATGTGTCTCTCTGTCCAAGTTTAGATATAAAAACATGCGCTAGCATGGAATTATTTTTATGGATTATCCATCAAGACGCACTACCCATTCCATTCCAGCTCATTCCAGCAGGGCCTTTGCAAAAAACCGGTCGGGAAGGTGGCAACAGGACAACGCGAGACCGCATACCGCACGCAAAATGAAGGATTTGCTGACACATCCAGCTTATTCGCCAGATTTGGCTCCCTGTGATTTTCATCTAATTTCTAAATTTGGAAAAACTATTACGAGGTGTTCGATTTCAGAACTTAAATCAAGTGACACATATCCTAAGAACATAGATTGTGGAGACTTCGAAGATGGTTCGTAGGTTCTTACTTGCTATTCGATATTAGACATGGTTTTGTTGGTAGATCTGAGTTTACAACACAAATAACGTGAGCTATACTTTTATATAATATATTCATTGTTTCATCTAAATTCATCAACCTTAAGCTCAACAAAAGTGAAAATTTGGCAACGCCCAAACAAGAAGAAATAAATATCGCACTAAAAAAAAGCGTAGCAAAGCAACCTTACATTGAATAAAATAATATACAGGGTCGAATTAAGAAGAAGGGAGAATAAATAGGTAGGACCTTATAATAAAACTTGATAGCAAACTCCCTAACAAAGCAATGATGCGTCGGTACTGTAGCAAAAATCTACGTTCTAGCATCTCGTCGTGGGAAGTAGCCTATTCATTAAATACGTGAAACTAATCGAATATAAAAATGCAATATGATACTTCAAATATTTATAATTCGTCCATTAAAAATGCAAAATTGAATAATCTGGTTAATTTTAAATTGTCAGTTGGAATCCTGGTGAAATACATTTAAAATTCTTCAAATATTTCATTAGTACCAATTAGGCAACGTTATTATTATTTATCATCCGCATATTGATTATATTACTGGTTTCAAATTAGGTTAATTGGATAAATTATGCAAAAAATTAATTATTTCATTCTAATGATGTTAAATATTTCAATTTAATATTAAAAACTGTCCCTCCTTTTAACTAGGGCAAGTTGATATAGGGTTGATGGCGATATGGGGGTTGATATGGGGTAAGTTATTACGAACGTGTGTTAACTCCATGCGCAGGCATTTATGTTGTAACCCGTTTTGCTCACTCGGAAATTCGCGAATCGGTTCTGGTGAACTTGATAAGGTTTTTTTAAAGTATGGAAAATTTATGTTAATTAATTGCAACGGCTCGGTGGTCCAGTTGTAAGAGGGCCTGCGTTTGACTGGGCAGTCCCGCTAGGATCTTAGTGGGTCCGGTACACTCCCGAGTCACCATTCGCTAATTGGGGAACAATTAACTGCGCTTTACCTTTTACGGCGAGGGCGTGATAGTAACAAGACCATGGAACACTTTACACACACAACTTACAGACTAAAAGGCTCTCGAGGTTGTAACAAGCTTTAAAGAAGTTGAACACATCAGAGAATGCCTAGAAACAATAACCAAAAAATAATGCTAAGATAGCTTAGCTTCCTCATGGTATTGATGGAATAAATTCACGGCAAGCGCAATGAAAGGAGAGAGAAAAAAATACACTAACACACGGACATGTTTCTGCCTACCCGGCGTCATCAGCGTGGTTTCGAGAGTATTTTTCATATCTCTACCTTCTATCGCTGTTGCCTCACAGTTAATACCACAACTTTCAAAACGACAAACTCGACATTTCTTGGCGCCGTCTAGTGCCAAAGAAGCGCATACCTGACTGGTATTAACTGTGAGGCAACGGTGATAGAAGGTAGAGATATGAAAAATACTCTCGAAACCACGCTGATGACGCCGGGTAAACATGTCCGTGTGTTAGTGTATTTTTTTCTCTCTCCTTTCATTGCGTTTGCCGTGAATTATTCCATCAATACCATGAGGAAGCTAAGCTATCTTAGCATTATTTTTTGTTTAAAGAAGTTAATACACCCCGTTGGTCTGTCACTACGCTTAAAAGAAATTAATCTGAGCAAATTTGTAACCTGTTTACCAATAAAATAGTTCTATTCGCTATCTTGTCTTTATCATCTTTAATAAAATTCGTGAAAGCAAGAAACATTTTCTCGTGACGTCCCCAACCCCTAAAACTCCACATTATGGCATGTATGGAAGAAACATGATTTGCAACAGTTCAGACAATCTTGTTTCTTCCATATTGTACACATCGGTTGGTCCAAAGTTGTATTTTTATGATAAAGTTGCCAAGATTGTCTTAAATTAGAGTGATTAAATGCCACGACTAGTCAAACATTTGTTGATCCTGTTTTACGTATGTGTCAGCTGTTGTGGCCTTTTACTCTTTGAGTCAATCCTTGATTCCACGATATCGACGATAATATCGCTTTAAATAAGACGATAAATCATTAGTAAATAGCCTTTTTTTTATAGATATCAATATTCCATTACGTACAAGAAGAGCAACATCAATTACATTTTTTAGATCTTAGTCGTCGGTATTTTCTAATACGTTCACTTCGATTGAAAACATCTATTAGCAGATTAGTTCGTGTTACGCTGGCAATGAAATAAATTGAATATAATCAATCATAATAGAATCACTTGTTGTAATGATGCAAATTGTTGGAAACTAGGATGTAACACAATATGGAAAGGCAATTTAATGTAGTGTCAATATTATCGCCCTATTTTCTAGACTATTTTAGTTATTTATTAGAATATTGAAATTGAATTCACAGATTTTTATTCGCTTGAACCAATTATCAATTTTCGCTAAACTGAGTACTCTATTTTCGTTTTCTTTTATCTCGTGTTTCTATTTTACGATAGTAGTTTCGTAGAAAATTTGTAATAAGAGACAAACTTATTTCTCTTCGCTGTTGCCTTATTTACCTTTGTTATACCATAGACGCTCCCATTCTCTTTGTAAATTTAATGCCAGAATAATGACATTACAGAATTCCTAATAATAAGCCAACATCAAAGCAAAGCCGAGTTCAGTTCTCTTTTGGAGTACTCCATATTTACTACATCGTTGGAAACAGCAGTAAAAATATTCAATTTCGTTCGTATCTTTTAATGAACACGAAAATTAGAAAATACTTGAATGACGGTATTAAAAAAAATATGCTAAGCCGTATATTATAAGAAATAAAAAAAAAACGGGGCGGATTGTGATTACATAAATATTGGATAAAAAGAAGCAACGTTTATTTCACTCATCTGTATATAGTCGACATCAATTTGATAAATTAATTCCGGGATATGAAAAACAGTTGCGAACGTTGCTGCTATTCGTATATCCATCCCACTAGAGTTAGGATTTTATCCAAAAAAACATACTTATAAATCCGATAATTAAAGTATCTCCGAACAACGAGATTAACAGTATATAAAAAAACATATTTTGCATAGAATTAAGGTCCAGTACGTATATTTAATTTTTCTGCGTAAAGTGAAAATTTTATAATAATCCATGGTGACTGCGTGAGTGTAAATAGAAGAAGTAGAGATCAAAGAAAGCTTCTTTCTCTCAAAAATTCTATCTTTTATAGCTTGGGTGACCGGTTTCGTGTTATATAAAACACATTTGCAGTCCAGAATTAAAGTATTAAAGTTGTCAAAGAGATCAAAATAAAGCATTCAGATGAGTTTCTATTCAAAGTTTCTGGAAGTGCGTCAACCTCATCACGCTTGAGTTATATGCAATAATTATAATCGGACTACACAAACACAACAAAAATTGGTCGAAGATGTGTTTTATATAACACGAAACCGGTCCTCTAAGCTAGTAAAAAATATAGTTTTTCTTTGATCTTTACTCCTTCTATTTCAATATTTTCTGTTTTTTGAACATCAAGTTCTATTAATATTGCCACGTTAAGCGGAATATACCGTTTTCTCAGATGAAGTTCTGGTAAATGCATATTCGATGATCGTCGAATTGCTCATTTATTAGGCTGTTCTGTGAATTATTTCCAGATGAACGACTTTTTGCTCATAATAATCTTACTCTAATAAATCAAGCTTTGGAAAACACAGACTGGTCGATCGTATTAAATTGCGACGATCCAGATAATTACCATGTGAGCTTTCTGCGGATAAAGTTAGGAACAACAAATAAAAGACCCTGGATTTCAAAATGAAAGGGAAAATTGGCTTATACAGTGTGTCCACGGATTTGGTGCAAACTTATACATAAAATACTCTTGACTAAATTGGAAATTTAATGGTGTTGCTTGTAATTAGTTTGCAACAGAAAACAGTGTATTCAAGTTGACGAACCTCAGAACAAAAAGTAAAAACTTTGTGGGGTGGCTCAAGGCTCTATTTTGGGATCTCTTTTGTACTTGTTGTATGTGAATGACATGCAAAAAATTGTCCAGTATTAGATGGTTTTATATGCAGATGATGCATCTTGTGTAGTAAGTTGGTGAAAACATTGTTGAAGTAGAAAACATTCTAGATAAACTTAACAAATGGATTGATATTTATGGCCTTGAGTTAAATATTGCAAAAAACGCAACTTCTAACTAGATATGGAGATTTGATATATTCGGAATACATTTACTTGATCTAAGGAGGTTGCCTTCCTGTCCTGGAATGGTCACATTGATCATCCGGCTTTGAGACTGACCGGATTACAGTCGTATGTGTTAGTGCTGAAGCTGCTCTAAGTGCTTATGTAGCATACATAAACTCTAGACTGCGGTATGGTGTGATTTTTTGGGGCAACTGCGCGGAAGTAGATCGTAAATTTAATGCAAGAGTCAATAATTACAGCAACTCTCAATCTAAAGAACAGAGACAGTTATAAATTGTAAGCAGCATGATTTCTTTTATTAATTTAAATTTAATTTAAAGTTGTAAGTTATTTTAAAGGTAATTAAGCTTGCATGAAGGTTTGGCTTTTTCAAGTATTCAAATAAGTGACCTCCTGGTTAAATATGACATCTTATTTAATTTTGACGCACTTATCAAAAAGGGTTGCCATCAAGGTGGTAATATTCAGAGAATCGTTAGGTACTTGTTAAATCCAGTGTGTCCCATTTAAGGGATCTCGTAGTTGAATGCTATTTGATAAAATCGATTGATTCTCAATATAAGGCTAATATAAGCCTGTCTTAAAATCTATAATACTGAGACTTTTAACTTGCTAAAACTCCACATTATTTCCAGCGTTTAAGTTTAATACTTACTGGTTATATATCGTCGGTTTTATGAAGATATTTTTCGCTTGTTAAAGGAAAGTATTCCAATATGATTCCCTTTTTATACCGAAAGTATTGGGGAAACCATTAATTTCCTTAAGTAAAATGCCTAGATTTAATTTAATTTGATATAGAATAGAATTCCATACATCTCAGATCGGATAGTGCAGGGGGAAAAACCGCAAACCACTGCCATCTAGTGATTTAATTGTTTCCGTTTCTGACGTCAAGTGGTGCTTTAATCGAATTCGCAGAGATTTGTAGGTTGCGTATATTACAAAGAAGGAGGAAATGGAATACAGGGAAAACAAAGGAATAAATCCCGTTCGCTTTATATATTAAGCATGGATGGCGTTTAATCGCAAGAATAGTGGTTATTTGTATAATGCAAATATGTATATGCGAGGTTGGTATGACAATTACCTGCGTTAAGGAAGACAACGCAATGGTTTTACATTTACAAAATTTACTTTCCAACAATTCCTTATAGCTCTACGCGCTAAATAATTAGGATTTGTCGAACTATGTAAAATAGGCATCTGTTTTGGCAATGACCTCCTCATTTGATGTGAACAGCTTTTTGCTCAGAAATTTTTTTAAAAGAAAGAAGTCGTAGCGAATACAGTGGATGAAGCACGAATTAGTATCGCAGCTGGATTAGTTTTGCCCGATGAGCGGACCGAAGCGTTATCATAATGGCAGATAATTATTTTTTGCGCTAAATGGGGCCACCTTCTCTTTAGTTGAACGGCGAATCGGCTCAATAAATTTGCATAGTATTGTTACGTGATCGCCCTTGTCTTCTCCAAATAATGACTTAGGATTATATCTTGCGAATCAATAGTATTGACAGATGTTAATACAAAGAGCCAATCTTTTCAAACATGGGTACTCTTCATATCATCCTCGTATACTACGGTGGTTTTTATTTTTTAACTTTTGAATTTCTTTGCGCACATCCCCTAGTCATGGTGGTAATAAGATTTTTAATACTTCTTTTGTTGAAATCGAAGATGAGGAATCCACGCCACAGTTCTTGAGAAGTTCATCGAAGATGTTCCTCTTTCGTTAATGACAAGGTTATCAATGACACACAAATATGTATGGCTGGAAATCTGGAAATCGCGTAGATAATTCTATAAATTTAAATTTAGCATTTTATAACGAGTGATTCAAAATATATCAAAATCTATGTCAATTTCAATCAAATTTAGAATACCTCTAAATTTCTGTAAATCCCTTCTAAGTCATCTCATGTAACGGAGCCGACGAGTTCATTTCAGTCAAAAGTTGGACATGTTGAAGATTTCTTAATTACGGATCCTCTTTCTTAGGAAGAAAACATTTCCTAAGCTTTAAATCTTAATGCTAAAGAGACTATTAAGAATCCTGAGGTGGTAAATGATGTCAGACAGAAGAGTGAAGTAAATGCTACATTTTAATTTACTTTTGACAGCTGAAGGATAATGTGTGCCAGACCACTAGGGACAATACCCTGATTGTAATGAAGAGACACCGAAAAAAATATTGTGCTAAAACTAGTGTCGATTTAGTGTGTGTTAACACATTTTCTCTCTGGTAATTCTAGTACTCGCAGCATGCTCGGAACGGGAGTTACATGTACCATTGGGAAACCTAGGAGCAATAATTTGCGTTCCATTGGTAAAGTCAGAGCAGTCAGAGTTATAGTCGGAACAATTTTTACTGTTCTGGTTAGAAGAACAATAATAAAGGCAATTATAATCGACGTACTTAACCCCCCCCCCCCCCCCCCAGAAAATCGCTTCGCGAAGAAGTTATATATTCCATTCGTACTGTGCGATCCAGAATTTTCGAATTAGAATTGCAACCCCCCTTATTTAAAAAATACAAGCGTTTGTTGATCCAAAATTTGTCCCGATATAATGAACTATTATAATAATTATATTCTATATCAAAAACCATCACGTAAAATTGCAAAGAAAAGTAGATCTTTAAAATGAAACAATTTATTAAAATTGGGAATTCGGGTATATAGGGTAGGTAATTATCCTCATTCTCACGTACCGTACGATAATCATCCCCAATCTAAGCCCAACGTTGTTCAGTTAGTTTCTGTTATTCGTGATCGTTATAAGGGAACCCAACAAAAGGATATTTTACGAGCTCTTGTTACGAGAACCCTCCATCTTGACGATCCCGATAGTGAGAGGACCGCGGTCGAGGGTAAAGGGGTGGCGGTTATAAGTAGAAGGCGTCGAGTTTCTGGAAAATGTATATCCGAGCTTCCTGTACCCCTCGCTTCATAAACGTAACCGGGGTGTTGTTTTATAAAAGACACACGAAGTCATGAATAATAATTTTCAACCCTCTATTACCTCATCCTTCTCCCTATATCATCTAACAAGCTTCCAGCGTTCATAACCCTTCCTTTGCCGTTCTCCCGCCTCTATATCGTGGCCTTCTCGTTGTGGAAATTTTAGGCAATTTTAAATGGCGTATTCGCAGTTACGATGACATTTAAAGTAAGATATTTAGAATAAGTGATGCTGTAGTTGAAGCACGAGGTAATATCATTTTGAATTTTAATAGTTTATTTTCGTAGATGAAAATTGCAATAAAATATTACATTATATTGCGTAACACGTGAAAAACTAAGAGCCTTTACCTTAATTTTCATGCAATTGTTTCTAAGAATACTAGAGAGTCGGCAACAGTTAAATAATTAATCCAGGACAGCTGTTTCGAGCATGCGTCGATTACTATTTTCATTCGTAGATCGAATGATGCGAGAAAAGAATCTAATTCTAACGCGCCTTTTATCCTTGCTCTCTTTTTCGCTAGAAATAATGTAGCTAATATAAAGGTTATTTACTTTGCAAATTATGAATAAGTAATTTGTTGTGTGCATGTGTTTCACTTCTTTGTTACCAATAGCGTTTGCCAAAAATCACGGCCAATTACGATACATATTACGAAAAGGCAATATTACATATTCTTACAAGCTCAACTTTCAGATAACTGAAGTTAAATGAATTCATTTTTGTTTTTACTCATAAAATTAACGTGATTTGTTTATAGTCGATGAATAGCCGTTCAAATAGTTCAACATTAAAAGAACTTTCATTTCCAACGCAAAAACGATACATATTTGATTTATTTGGTTCCCTCTACTACTTCCTAAATTTTTAAAAGTTGTTTTCCCGCATCCTGCGCAATTAAATTCAGTGTCAATCCGACAGCTATCATCAGTGCTCGTCTTTAAGTTATCTAGATTCATTTCACTGTTATTCTTCGTCACCCTATTGTTAAAATTTTGTATAATCATAACACAGTACCTCCTGATGACGGCGGATTGAATAGCGGAAGAGATTATATGACTGGGATCCGAGAAAAGGGTGAGTCGTGGTAGGCGGGTAGGATCCAGTAGAGGCAGCACGTAATAAAATCAAGATTCCAATAGACGTCGACTGAGGGGCAACAAAGGAGAATTTAATTAAAACAAAGTACACGAGCGAATTTTAATCATGGTTGTACGAGAGGGATAATTAGCTTTTCAATATTCGAACGCCCTAGTAGAAAGAGGTACATCGTCCTGGTGATATTATTTCAAAACAAAGAGAGCTCGTTTGTTTCTAACGATGTAATGATCGGCTATGACCGGAGCACACATGTGATAAATGGCAATTAATATTTATTATAGAAAAGAATTTGTTATGGTTAAGCTCTTTATCCCTCTTATATCGGGTATTTTCAGCCTCAGATAATTTAGCTAATTAGGTTCATCTAAGGTTGAAAGTATTAGCCTATTTTTTAACCTTTTGGAGCGAACTTGATAATTTCAATGAATTGTTGCCTCTTTTTAAACTTATAACTTCACGCTTGAAACGTAATACAGTAGTTGTAAATAATACGTAGCGGTGAAAAATATTTTCTTCTGGTTAAAATTCACAAATAACGATTTTTATTATTTTTTTATTTTTGGAGAAATATCCTCATTCCCAGATCCAGACAGAGTTATTTATTAACTGGTACCAAATTTCGTTCGTATAACGCTCTTGATTCGTCCATCACTTAATCTAAATTTGAACGTCCTTCAGGCAAATCGGCCTTTTAACATCAATCATCCCATACTTCGCAGAGCTAGGCTGTTGTTTCTAAGCTCTATTATCACTTACCGGCAGTTTCAAACACTCTACGTGGGTAATTGTAGGATCGTTTCTTTCACTTTTATGGGAAGCTCTCGAACCGGATCAGTAGGTTGTAATTCGGTCGGCTAAACTGGTAACTCCAAATCTTGAAGGAGAATGACTCGTGGACTCCACGAAATCTTAGCTCTTTTGTAGGTGTTACTCATTTTTACACACTGTATATATTGCGGTATCGTCTGTGTATACCGAGAGTTCAACTTGCAGATAGTGTGGGATGTTAAATGGTTCCGGAAACAATGCAGGCTCTTGGGGAACTATGGCCTAAATAGGTCTCCTGGTTGAGAAGATCTCCTTCAACTTAATCGAAGATGTTATTTTCTGTAGATACCAAGATCAATATATCGCTGATGCCGATTCATCCCATTTTAATGAGCAAGCAATGGCGCCAGACAGTGCTGAAAGCACAGGTGATGTTAAGGAACATCGAAAACAGTCTATCACAATCTATCTTTGACTTTTCTGGATAAACTATTGCCGTATGTGCGATCGTCCGGGCGTAAAGTAACATGTGCTCTTTATAAGGCTCTTTGTCTAGTGGCGATGAAGTTCTGGCGGGAGCCACCTGTGTGATAGGTCTAAAGGCATATTTGATTGCCTCCATCATCACGCTGGAAAATGCCTCCGCAGCCGAATCAATCTGATCGGCACTTGTAATGGGTTTTGTAAGTGTTTAGCGGTTTCGTGAAATTTTTCTCCGAGGTTCCATCGAGTCAACAAACAGATCTTGGATGATATAATCGGAAGAGGAATCGGACGCCGTCGCCACAGTGACTACAAAAGGAAGGTTTTGCGATGAATCAAGATCTAGGATGTCCGATCGTATCCTGGTAGTAATAGGTAGGCTGCAGAGGGTAACAATTCCGAATTTCGAAATTCGTTGCAGAGTTAGGTGCTGTGCACTCGAGTTCCACCAACATTAGATTAGAGGTAGATATTTTTCAAAACTCATATTTCACCAAGTGAAGCCAATATTTTGTCATCTCGCTGACATGGTAACAAATAAAAAGATTCATACATCAAAATACAAGGCGATTCATTATATAGGCGCATGTTACGAAAATTCACACGTACCTATTGATAACCAAAAAATTTAATGCTAAGATAGCTTAGCTTCCTCATGGTATTAATGGAATAATTCACGGCAAACGCAACAAAAGGAGAGAAAAAAATTACACTAACACACGGACATGTTTTTTCCTACCCGGCGTCATTAGCGTGGTTTTGAGAGTAATTCTTCTAACCTTCTATCGCTGTTACCTCACAGTTAGTGCCACAACGTTCAAAACGACAAACTCGACATTTCTTGGCGCCCTCTAGTGCCAAAGAAACGCACGCCTGCCGTTCAGGAAGCAGCGACATAAACCGGGTACTGTTCCCCAAACCATCCCTCGAGCAGTTCTCTGACTGCTAAACACGAAATGGCGACGTGAGGCAACAGCGATAGAAGGTTGAGATAAAAAATTACTCTCGAAACAACGCTGATGACGCCGGGTAAGCAGAAACATGTCCGTGTGTTAGTGTAATTTTTCTCTCTCTCCTTTTATTGCGTTTGCCGTGAATTATTCCATCAATACCATGAGGAAGCTAAGCTATCTTAGCATTATATTTTTTTGGTTATTGTTTCTAGGCATTTTCTGATGTGTTCTGTATCTATTAATATTGATAGTAATAACTGTATGCAACAATAATGCTAGTTAACAACTGTAACCTATGTATTACACATGAAACGGGTACTGACAATGGGAAAAGGTATTACACGGGCACTGAAACAGACAATCTTAAAATTCTGAACTTTATTTAATGACTGGGAACAGCATAATCTGGAATGTAGCTCTAAAAGGATCTTTTATTAACGAGAACACACCTGCTCTGTAAATAATGAAGGCGCCCTCGAAATGAATTTACAGGTTCACGGCGTCGGAGGTCTAAAATTACTCGCTCATTATAAAATCATATCTAATTTGTAACGTTCTAAACTACCGCGTATTTAATGTATACAAAGCAATCTTGGAATTTAAATGGATGCTTGGTACATGTTGAAAATGTGCACTATTGGAGCGCAAACAAGAACCATAACGAACTTGCATGTCATTGAAAATATTATTAATGGATGGTCGATGCAGATGCTGAAAATAGTTTATTATTGCTTGCCGTAGTTCTTCAATATTCATTGGTGGATTTTGTGAGCGAAATACCGACTCTTTCATCGTATGTTTCAGGTGGCGTTAGATCAAGTGAATAAGTTGGATACGAAGTCTGTTGCGGTAGAAACTATTCTGTTTCCAAAGTACTCAAACGTAATATTACGTTTCCACTCGGCACTTTTACGTAAAAATGGGAAATACTGGTCGATAGATGCGATAGTTCACGCGTTTGCAACCGCAAAAAAATTTTAACGTTACCAGGAAGCCAGGAAGAGAATTTGGCTGACGAGTTGAAGTAACAATTTAGTAATAGTTTGTTTTTGAATGTAATATTGTGAAATTATAGTTTTGATGAAGTTCTATATTGTTGCATTGTGAATTTATATAGCCTCCTTTAGCCTAGTTTCGAATTAAAGCGAAAGCTTGGAATAAATGTTCGTCTTCACAGAAAAAGGCGGCTTTTTTGAGTCTTTTCTTTCTGACCCTGAACCGCATTTCCTTGTTAACGCTGGATACCCGTTTTCAGTAAATTTAATTCAATTTAAATATGATTAATAAAAGTCTGTTACTGGCGAACCTAACTCGTTGCTTTATCGCTTTGAGATTACACCCCCCGGCTAAAACTGAGCTCGCTCGCATATACCTATGCATATATGTACATATTTAAGCTCCAATACACATACATACATGTGTATGGTATATGTGCATTATCAACAGTTCGGGATTTAATATAAATTTAGGAGTTATTAAGCCGTGCTGGATCGCTATTCTCAACCGGGGAGCTGAAATTATATGTACGTAACGAACAAATTGGAAATGCGGAATATTAAACTTTTTGGATCCTGGATTTTACGCTTTTACTTCGCCATCGTGTTCATTCGTTAAATGCATTTAATATAACGCAAACCTCGTTCGTATTATTCAGTTTATGGCCAATAATGGTAGATTAATTTTTAATAGATAGTTTACGATTTGGTTCGTAGCTTTAGCAAACCTACATTCAATTTACCAACAATATAACTGTTTTATAGGCAAGTTAAAAGCAAAACAATGTTAAAATATAGCATGCAATGGACAAAATATTGACTTGAAGGACATTGAGTTTCAAATACATTTATTCAGCATATATGCCTGATTTGGCTCTTTGCGATTTTCCCCGTATTCCATTTTATTAAATAAAATGTATGGATGTAATACCATCACCTGATCTCTTATCAGTTAATGTGTTCACTGTTATTGTGATGGTGGTCAAGTCGAAAGATATGTTTACATTTGTTATGCAATTTGTATCGTTCGCAGTTATATTGGTCACGCCGGTGGTAGCAGGTTCGACACCGATCGAAAGTGAAGAAATTTGACATTTTTTCTGACACTCAATTGTATTGATGAAAATTAAACACTGTAATCTTGATTAATTGCTGCTTTAGATGCGTTTTAATAAAGGAAATATTCATAGTCGAATTATTAGTTATTATTGGAGTTGCAACTATCGGCGGCCCGACAGGATCGGATCCGTTGTGCGTAGATCGCATACTTTATTTACATTTAAGCAAGGGGAAATTTGAAACCGCCAAACTTGATTATCACTTGGTGTTAAAGGTAGAATATAAACACTTACAAAACTGGAACGTGGCCAAACACATCTTTGCTTCTTTTAGCGACTGAAAGGCAGGCAATGTTAACTCCAAGTTTTTCATCTTTCACTGCTTTGTTCTATGCGGTTTCCTCAAAATCTTTTGATTGTAGTTGCAATTATTGATTATTGATTATTTTGTTTGTCTTTTACAAGATCGACATTAATGATAGCAAGGACTGTGGCGCAGTATGGTAAACAACACATAAGTATCGGCACCCCCCGCACCACACAAGTTTAATTTATTATATAATAATATAATAAATAGTCCGGGACGGCCGTTTCGAGGACACGAATGGTCCTCATCATCAACCGGTGACCGAATTACGCGGTTGAAGTAGTCCTACTTGTCCAGAATGACTATTTTGTTCCCTTTGTCTGCTTTCAGATAGAAACAGTTTTTATTTTTAAGCCCCTTAATAATCCCGAGATCGCCTTTGTTATGATTTAAACTTTTAACATCGTTTAAGTTTTTTGAAATCGTAATTTTGCAAGCGTTTCGTACGTAATATTTTTTGTTGTGGCATCTAAATTTTTTATGGACATTTCTACCGACGCGATCAGTTCTTCAATTGGGGTATTTGGGTCGCGAATACAATGTTTTAACCCCTTATTTAACAGTGCGATTTCGGTTTTATTAAAGGTCTCCGAGGATTGATTAGAAACCAGTGGTGCGTTCTCCAAGGAAGGTACGGTTTTTTGTTCTTTTTTGGACAAATTTTCTTAAATTTCTTACTGAGAGCTTGCATTTTCGATTTGAATTTATGATTAATCTGTTCGATTAAACCTCTTTGGAAATCACACCACCTTTGGAAACTGTATCCATCTAAAGAGCGCGTTATCTTAAGGTGCAATTCATATAGTTCTATTTCTAAATGACTGCGTCTTGCGTACTGATATCTGATTTCATTTAGTAACCATTGCTTTTTAGCGTGATGGATGATACTGAGTGGATTTTTGCAGTTACTGGAAATGTTAACTTTTGGAAAAACATTGTGTTTTTTACAGCGTTTCAGAAATAAGATATCAGCTTGAATTAGCTTAATTTTAGTACTCACTTTACCAAAGCGGTTCAATTCCTTGGGCTGGAGAGCCATGATCAATAATGATAGCAAGGACTGTGGCGTAGTATGGTAAACAACACATAAGTATCGGCACTGCCCGCACCACACAAGTTTAATTTATTATATTCAATTCGGTCACCGGTTGATGATGAGGACCATTCGTGTCCTCGAAACGGCCGTCCCGGACTATTTATTATATTATTGTATAATAAATTAAACTTGTATGGTGCGAGGGGTGCCGATACTTATGTGTTGTTTAAAGATCGACATTATTTTATCATCATTTCCTAACTCTCTTTGTTCTTCCTGTCTACGATTCCTACATTTAATTATTTTGAAAGCAGCAGTATGTCGGGACACTCAAAGTTGGTACAAATGAATGAAGCGGCCATAGCGTACAGTATGGTATCGTAAATGTAAGGATGTGCGGTGTAAGGAGAGAAGATGCTGCTGAAGTAGAGAGAATTGGAGAATGCCCGTTCCAATTAAGTCTATCTTGACGTTGAATCGCTGCAAACTATAGCTAAGACTGAATATAATAGGTGTTAATTAGTATAATTGTCATCTCAGAATTCCCGGCGTATTGCAGTAATTAGATTTCTGATAATAGTTTCTGGGGTAATGTGGGCAATTAGCGCGTCTGCACACAAGGCACCCAGTCAGCCGAGCTGAGCTCTTCTTCGACTCCACCGACTACTGTATATTGTTCGCTTCTATTATTGGCTGCTGTCATTGCACAACACAATAAGAAGTACTACGCCACGAATGAATACAATAGGATATTAGGTTGTAGGTTGAGATGGGATAATGCAATGTAGGTTCAAAACTTTTTTCTTCGAGGATAATTTCAATGAAGTTCTCGTTTAATTTAAACATCAGGTTACCCTTGTTTTAATTTCTTTTCAACCTTTCAGATAGAAAAATAAAATTATTCTTTCTTCAAAGTTTCAGTTACATTTTTCTGTAAATGAAATGTCTCACTTTATACACCCCACCAGGACAGACGCCTTTTGGTCCACATTCCAATTTTTTTTTTTCATTTTAAAGCATGATATTTCTTCAATAAACGTCTTTGTTTCGCTAACTTTCTCTTACTTGTTGTCATAGAGTTCTAAGATAGCGAAAAAGTGCAATTTCTGATTTTGACAGGTCGACGGTAGGTGCAAGTAACTTCTTTCAAGATAAACGACGTGCGCAGCGCTCCGGGATTCATTTTATAACGCAAGGAAGAGAAATAATTGAGACAGTGTCGTGGGTTGCACCTTTATAACATGTATTTTCGATAGAACTTCCCCGAGTGCTACTGCCTTACCGTAATATCCGAACCACACCTGTGCTAGTAGAAAAGAGACGCAGAGAAGGAGACGATTGCAAAATAAAATGGTCGTTAGAGCGATAAAGATGTCAATTTTAATTATTTGTTCCACGGTTAGAGTTTATTGATTCAACGTTTAGATGTCACTTTGCGTCGCTGCCACATTGCGCTTCTAGAAGTTTTGATGGAAAACCGACTCATTTTTCATTTTGTTTTAAACTTCGAAGTGGCGAAATTGGTTGAAAGGTGTTGCAAAATATAACCTGCAGTAAAGTAATTGGCATTGTAAGCGCTTAAAATCTTTAAAAGATTAAAGATTGATTTAAAGAAACGTATTTTCGTCTAATTTTAAAGAGATTACTTTAACTTCGAGAATCTCAGAATACTGCAAACAGAATTGTTATCAAGCAAACAGCAGTTACTCGAATTCTGTGCAATATATTTAATAACAGCCGATTCAGTAACGGCCCGAAATGCGAAGTTGGGCGACCCTTCGGTACCCATGCTGGAACAATATTGAAATTTATTCACATGATGACCCGGAACTTAAGGTCTTCACATCCATTACCGATAATTTCGTATGAAAAAATTGATACAACTAAAACACTGTCGTTGTTAAAAATTAGTGGCGAACGGGGATAACGGGTCGAACGGGCTTGACGGGCCTAACGGTTTGATGAACCGAATGGGCTTGATGGGCCGCCTCAGTTTAAAAAGCTCGGCTCAGTCCACATCTGAAATATTATTAGCGAAGTATTAAAATATCCAACTCTAATTTCAACGTTCCTCTTTGGCGATCCGTCAAGCGTTTACTTTCCGCATGTCAACACGTATTACTTCTGATGCTAGTCCACCGTATGATACGTAATGCTAAAGTACAATGCGAAGACATCCTTATGGGTTTTTATTTCAATTGAATAGTTTTGTGTTTGTTACCAATTTTTTGCATTGTTCTTTTAAGAAAGAGGAACGACCGAAAAGAAAGAAAGGATGCAGACGGTACTAACTAACCCCTCGGGTATTGGGACATTGGTATCATCTCACATCTAACAGCACACGACTTAAATTTTCTTGTTTTTTGCTTCCACCCTAACACATGAACACATCTTTTTTTGTCGAATTATGACTACTTCGCAGGTTCTATTTTTAAAACAGAACTTAACGGCAACTACCTTTAGATTACTCCCTTGACACAGAATTCAATGCTGAAGCGCTTTCACAATTCGGATTTTTTTCCGTGACAATTAGACTAGGGAGTCAAGTATGCCTTAGTGCCAGCGGCAGCGTACCTAAGGGGTAGTTGCATTACTATTACATACGCGCCCCGTACTGACTTCTTCTCTAACGCGAAGCGCATACACGTAATAGCAGGAGCGCACTACTCGTCCCTTTTTACTTCTCATTATGTTGAACAAGTCGAGTATGACACTCGCAGTTGTACAGTGCTCATTATTTTCGCCTGAGACGCTCCCGCCTGTTTCTTCTTCGGTGCAAAATAGAAAGTGGGGACTTCCCTTGCGGCAGGTTAGGGAACATACATACGTAGTGGGGAATGCAGAGCGATGCACGGGAAATACGCCCTTGGCGGTTGGGGTGCAAATGGGAGCGAAGTTTTGTTGCTCCTATTATGAATCCGTGCTGCTTGTATCCTGAGCGCGAATATTCATTTTAACTCTGGTACTAATTAGAAGTTCACCAAGAGCTGCACATACATAGTTTAAGGAGCCTTCAACGCCGTTCATCTACCTCATTTGCCATTTGTCTCAAAATATTACTTTCTTGAAAGAAACCTTATTGAATTTCACTTTCTCCTTATTTTCTAGAAAATTAAACCAATAATCTCTTAGAAAGAAACCTGTATGAGTGCGATTTTGAACTTTAAACCGTAAATCCGGTTAAACTGCAAATAATTGGACGTAGTTCATACTTAAAGGTGCTATGTGTATCTAGAATTGTTCTTAGCCTCATAATTTATTGTATATTTACTGTGACGCAGCGTTCTCATTGTGATTGAACATATAAAAAAAAAATAACAAAATAACAAAAATAATGCTAATATATTGTGGTACTGATGACATCGGGAATCGCTCACGGCAAAAGCAATGTGAGGTGAGAAAACACTAGCCAACGGACATGTTTCTGTCTACCTGGCGTCATTAGCGTTGCTCCGAGTGCTGCTCTACCTCACATCGCTATCTGCCTCGCAGCTTATATCTATTAAATAATACAAATTAAAAATGTACATGCAATTCAAAATACATTTTAATCTGCCTTCCAAAAATCAGCGTTGAAATTATCTGTTTTTTTTTATTTTTACACCTAAAACTATTAGGATAAAAGGCAGATCCTATGATAATAACTTCAAATGTTATTTATTTTTTAATAAATTTACAATATTGCAGCTTTTTAATACAGCACTATCTAGCTGTTGCATGTTGTAATGTAATTTTATTAATTAACGCGATCTATCTGACGATGAAGTTTTTTATATTTTAATAATTTGACTAAAAAGTAAATATTTTTTTTTCGAACGACGTCCATGCAACTTTTTTCACTTGATTGTCTTTCATAGGTTCTCTTATCTGTAGTCCTACACATACGGTCAACTGCTTTCATAAAGTTCTTCATATGACCAAATTTGAAATGTAATTGAGGCCATATTGAAATATGATCGCTTGTTCACTGGTGTATAATGGGCATAAATGATTTATTATTGCATCATACACATAGAATATCGTTTTAATTGCATCGTGATAAAATATATGTGATATATTGTCGATCAGCGTTATTAAAGCTGTAACTTAGATTAACAATTATAATCAAAAATTTGCTTCTGTTGTATGTATACGGTGCGTACAGATAGATAGATTAAATTTGATTTGTTGTTACATATAGATTAGCAGAGATTATCTCGCATATCTCTCTAAGCACCTAAATTTTTAATATAAAGAAAGCGATAACATTTTCTGACATTCTCCATGTTACGGTGCCAATTTTCATGTTACTCTCGAATTACTCCTTTCGATAGCAACTCGTAAATTTAATTCAAGAAACGTTCATTTCAACGGCAGAGCGCCGTGCGCGCCATAACTTTTTCTTTACCCCCAACTCCCAATGTTTTCGAACATAACACACACACATCATCATTGACGACTTGGAAGTTACGGCACCTAATAAATCTAATAAGGAGAAAGCCGGGCGAGTAACGCATCTAATCCAGAAGTAAGAATTTTTTAACAACCTTATTCGTACGTGAGCTTTTACGAGCAGCCAACACTCCAAGGAATTAGGGAGTAGGAGCCGATGGAAACCTGCTAAGTGGGACGAAACATCATAAAACCAGGACACGGTAGAAGGTTTTTTTTTTCTTTTTACCGGTGAGTATATCTTTCCTTGTCGTTCAGCCGTAGGCCGTCTCATTTTAGACGTGTCGGATCTACTCCTACATTCTGTGTTGTGGCCTTTTTTCGACTAGCACAGGAAAAAACAATTACTTAGGGGCCTCGGGATCGTTTTTCGCTCTAATTCGACCTACGCCAGCGTTCCTTAAACGCATCTTTCCACATTTAGAGCTAATTTTTACTTAATCTTGGTCGGGATATCCTGTTTCTTCGCTATAGTACCCTGAGCGCGTCTCCTCTCGGCTATCGCCTTAGCGACTAATTGAAATCTATTGCCTTACTCTCTCTTTTTAAGGTTTCGTTCTTAATGTGACGTTGGCGGTGTGTAATTCAATTCTCTATATTAAGATACTAAACACAATCAAATAAAGCTCTTCTCCTTCGTTGGAGTCCGTCCTTTTGTTATTTGCGTCTTGACATAAGAAATGAAACACCGGTTTTTATTCGAGACATACATATTTTGAAGCCAATTCCTAACATCACGCAAATTGATAATTTCAAAACTCATAAAGATGCGCGTTTTAAAGTAAGCTGTTGGTGGAGCTATTTTGCTTGGAATTTTTAGCAATTTGAGTAAAGTGAAAGCCAATTTTTGGCTGCCGACTAAATATTTAGGTCGTGCGAAATTTCCAATGGACTTTTCTTGAATATTTCTCCTTTCAATTTTTTTTATTGTGCTATTATGGCTACCGCACATTATCTTCTGCGTTGAAATCCGGCGATTGAGTACAGTTAGATAAGGCGACCCTCTTCCGAAAGGTTGAAAGGAAAACGATCGCGGCGACCTTGACAGGAAATATTCGTGGTTCGTGGAAAATAGAAGAGGGAAGAAGAGGAAAAGTGCAAAAAATGATCGCGATATTCTTTGCCCAAGAAAATATAAAGTCGCGCGTGTACAAGGGAGAAGAGGAGAACGTCTTCCGATCACTCGGAGGATATAATAGAGGAGAGTAATTTATGCATAACCGTAGGAACTGCTATTGTACAACCGTAACGTGGTGGGAAAATATCGGCTAAGGAACTTGTAATGGAATGGAAAAAAAAGAGGTACGAAAGGATTTCGCTTGTTGATGAAAAGAATCGTAATAGGAATAGATTTTTATAAAAAAGTGAAATATGGTTTCCTGGCACAAAATACGTTTTCTAAAAATATCCTGCAGATGTAAAACAAATAACTATACGGTCGGTATATCTGATATAGAACGAACTAGAATCTCTAAATAATTTTATCGAATTACGATTTTATGAATAGAATTAATAATAATAATAAATAATAAATAATTAATAATAATCATCAACAGAGAATCGATGCTTACGAGTGTGTGTATTAGTAATGATGATGTAACCCCAATGTTTACGATCATATGCGGAATACGTCAGATAGATTAAATAACAGATAGTTTCCTCGGAATATCCCGAGAGCTTATCATAGTTAAATAGGTCAGAATCTGTTGGAAATCCCGTAGATAAGACCTCAATAAATCGGTATTTACCGTTACCCTAGAACGCGTTAGGCCAAACGATAAGCTAGAGGAGCTACCAAGATATATAACATATCCCGACTGCAAGCTAATTAGAGGTGGGTTGCTAAATAGCAACTGCTAAATTTTAACAGTTAAACACAAATAGCAGTCAGTAGTGGTTAGACCAAATGGAAAAATAACTTACAAACATTTGTTAAAATAAATAAAAAACAATTTCATAAATGAATATATAAAAAATAATAATATAAAAGTATTATTGAAGTTAGTAGGGGTCAAGATATGAACGCATGTTTCAGTTCGCATAGTACACATAAAAACCTTCTTGGCAATTCGAAAGAAGAAACCGAACATGGAGGAAAGGTTGAGAATTTATAAAATTGCATGCGGTGGCTGTGACAAAACTTATATTGGTCAAACGAACGATAAAAGATAAAAGAACGATAGGTATCAGATTCAAGGAACACATCAGGTGCTATCGATTTGATAGATTAGAATCGTCAAGTGTAGTACAACACATAAACGGGCAACTTAGAAAACTTGAAATTGATTGAGAATGCAACTTCGTCTCGCAAATTAGACGCTTAGCAAACTATTTACATAAAAAGCAACAAAAATTTGATGAATAGAGAGAACGGACCGTTGTCGTACTCAGTTCTATTTGATTTCTTGGGGTAAGCCTGCACATGTTTTTTATGTTTTGTACTACAATGATAAGGGACCTTTTCATAGTAGAAAAGTCTTTCGGGTGATGTCGTGTAGTTAATATTTTTTTTTACTTTAGAAATCTTCCGAAGAAGCTGACAGCAGGATCAGCGAAACGTCAAGTAAAAAGAATATTAACTATACGACATCATCCGAAAGACATTTTCTACTATGGATTACACTCAACTAAGGGACCTTCTCGTCCATCTTCAAGTACTTTTTCGCATGTCTTAGTTTTAAGGTATGTAGGCGGTAAAAATAGGTATTCGTAAATAATATTTTTCTAGAAATAGGGATAGAACAGCCATGTTAAATTTAGAGATTTCTCACATTATTCGCTCATCGGTTGAGAATGGGGATCCCATGCATCCTCGAAACAGCCGTCCCGGATTAGTTAATTTATTAAACTATATAAAAAACAGAAACATCTTGGAAAATCTAATAAAACCTTAATTTAAGTTTAATAGTAATAATAAAAGAGAAAATAAATATTTTATTAATGTATATTATCCTTGTTATTACAAATACAAATACATACTCTATTATTCATTGCTAGTGATTATTTAATGTATAATAATATTAATATTAATTAATGTGTCTGTAGGTTTTAACGCTAACGTTAATTATATTTAACGGCCAGTACTATTTTTAGCTACTAACTTACCCACCTCTAAAGCTAATACACATACTCAAATAAACGCCATATTCAATAGTACTTACTTTATATATACAGCGGATCGGAGTTCAAGATAATTCTTTCGTATGATAAAAGCATTAATACTCTTGCATTTCTCATCGGCTGCTAGTTAAATCGGTACATCCGAGCAAGATGTTAAGGTGGGCTATTTGTTTCCTTTATTGCGTTTCTTACTCCAAGGCCAACTTGTGTAGTCAATACCGAATACCGCAACCCACATTTACTGTTTATAAGCCGCGAGGTTTAGAAGTTAGTATACCGAATGACAATGGAATAAACCTGGTGATATACTACATTAGCGTCAATAGAGATTTAAGCGAATCGGATGCAGATTATACGCAATATGTTGTTAATCAGGTGGATGGAAGATGGACATTTAATCACAGTTCACTTAAATTAACCCCAGGCGATATTGTGTATCATAAAATTTACGTCCAGAGATATAGAAGAGGATATCTGTATAGAGGAACGCCATATACTGTAACGGGTTGGGGTAAGTGTACCTGTTTTCTTTTGAAAAAATACAAATATGAGTATCTAGTATGGCGTACACAGGATAAGTCATCTCCATGGGTTCAGAGGATTGTGCTTTTGTGAACGGATATTTTTCAAAATGGTGTTTTCACCATTTTGAAAAATAAAAAATCGCTCTCTTGTTATGAGGGCGGATCGTGAGTATTATTGAACAACAAGAAAAATGTTGTTGTTTAATAATACTCACGATCAGCCCTCATAACAAGATAGAGGCCGTTTTGAAAAATCTATTTAAAAAGACCCAATCTTCCGAGCCCGCGGAGATGACTCCCCTCTACATATACTCTCTACATATGATGGATACAATCGATTAAGCTGATAAAAAATACTGTTGTATTTGGAATAAGAACGTTGGTAACTACTTCCGGTTCAACAGGAAGTCCACTGTACACGAAAATATTTTAAATTAATGCGCTTGTGCTATAACCATCTACCTCAAAATTTCAAAGTTCCATTCATAATAATATCATTAAAACTTCTAACTAACGAGTTTCGTGAAATGCACTGTACTCATTACGTGCTGATAGGACATTATCGTGAATTAAGTGCAAGAATTGAAAATTTGAAATAAATAATAAAATAG